>QEPC01008851.1:1313421-1344585 GCA_003113815.1 Sphenodon punctatus
TTAGTGATTTAGTTTTAGTGTTTGTAGGAGTAGGTCTGTGTACTTATTAGATAATCCATTTAGTTCATAGCATTTAGATTAGTTAATAGCAGTTAGATTTAGTGTAGACAGATATATATAATATTAGATAAAAAAAATAAGAAAACCCCATATAAAAACCAAAAAACCAAATAAAGAACAAAAGAAAACCATATAAAACCCAATAAAAAAACCAAAAAACCATATTAAAAAAAAAACCCAAATCCATAACAACACTTCCCGAACGGCCGAACCGAACAGCCGAATGGCCGAACCGAACAGCTGAACGGCCGAACCGAACAGCCGAGCGGCCCAACCGAACAGCCTGTTCGGACGACCGAACCGAACAGCCGAACTCGAACTCGGCGAACGAACCGAACGAACAAACCGAATGAAAATGAACTGAACGAACGAACCGAACGGACGAACCGAACAAATCCGAACCGAACGGCCGAACCCGAACCGCGATTGGTTCGCCCATCCCTATTGTGCGGGGAGTACGCATGCACCTACACCCACTGCCCATGGTGTTGGGCAGTGGGGTGGAGGCATCTCATGTGAAAAGGGCCCATGTTGCCGGGCTGCAGTGTTGCCCTGTACCATGTATAATAAAATGTAACACCCATTTGATCGGTGTTAGAGTGTCTGTGTAAAAAGGGCCGTAAAGGGACACACACACACCTCCACCCACCTCCATCAATAGGGCATCCTCCGGTTTTCCAGAGGGCTCTATGGGTGGAGGTGGGTGGGTGAAGGGTGAAGGTGGGTGCTGCGCGGAAGCGTGCATGCACCCCCACCACGAAAACTGAACAAACACCCATTCCCCCACCCACCGCCAGCCATTTACACTGGTTGTTTTTACATGGAGCCCCCCCCCCTCGGTCCTCCATGTATACGGCCAGTGGTGGGCGGGTGTGTGTGTGTGAACACCGAGTGGGATTGGTGGGGGTGCATGCATGCTCCCGCACAACACCCACCTCCACCCTTCACACACCCGTCTCCACCCACCTAGTCCTCCAGAAAACCGGAGGAGGCTCTGTGGGTGGAGGTGGGGGGTGTCCGTGTAAGCACCCATCCCCTCAGCCACCTCTGTCCGTTTAAAAATGGCCATGGATGACACACACACCCCCTCGCACAGCTGCCCGAACACCAAGCGGCGGTGGAGGGGGGCACCCATGTAAAAATGGCCATTATCAGGCTTGGCCCAAGTCTGGCCAATTAACTTTAGTCATGAGCTCATCCAACGGGCTGTGGGTGGACATTGGGCTGACCCAGTCCCTGTGGTGCTCTACCTTGTATCTATTTTAGCTATTAAGGGTTCTGCTTGTGCTGGTGTCATCAATGGGGAGTTTCTGCCTGGCGGTGGTACTTTTCACAAGGAGACCAAAATATACTGCAGCATCAGGATAAGCACTTAGCAGGCAAGGAAGGAAAAAGGCCGCTGATAGTATCAAAAGGAGTGACCTGGACCAGGTAGCTTTAGGAAAGGTATGGTGCCAACCAAAACATCCAGCTCTCGGGTCTGAATCATTTATAGAGGCTAGAGAGATAACTGGAGATCCTGAGGAAGGAATTCTGAATGGAATGCAAGGGTAAATAAATGATTGGAAGTAATCAGGCTGGTTTTTTTTTGGTGTTGCTATTGTATTGAGATACAAGGCATAACAGGTTTTCATGTTTCTGCTTCCTCAGGCACAGATCAGTCTCAAAGCCCTGAAGAAGAAATTGAAGCCCTCACATAAAACTGAGCTTGGACAGCATTTGCAGACTGGAAACACAGGGCTGGGGAAAATCTCAGCGAACATGGGAATCAGCACAAGAAGATGTCTAAACAGAGCTTTTAAGTGCTGATCTGTAGACCCTGGAGCAGATCTGCAAGCTAGACAAGTGTGTGAGAGTGGTGCCAAGGACTGAGGGCTGCACAGCCCATAGACACAGCAGCGAAGGTGAAGTGATTGACAACACAATTAAAAGCCTGCAAGCAGCAATGAAAATGCTGTCCAGAAAAGTCAGAAGGCTTCAGATGAAAGGAGAGCACATAACTCCACTCTGACAGAAGATCGAAATGGAAAGGTTTTCAGTCAAGAGGCACCAGCCAATATACCCTGACAAAAGTCTGATGGGGAAGCCAGAGTGAAGCAGGCAATATCACCAAAGATCAAACCTGCTGGAAATTTGAAAATCTGGACATTTTGAATGGAATTTGTCCATTTATTTAAACCGAGCCAGGACAGAATGGTATAATCTGCCAAGTGATAAATTCTATACCCACAAAGTACTTGAGTGTGATTGTGGTGGGGTGGTATCTATTTAGTATTTACTAAAGGCTGGGGAACCTCCTGTAAGCTCCTAGTTGTTTCTGAGGCCTGTGTTTCAATCTGAAAGTGTATGGAAAGAAGACTGCAAGGGTACATCTCCAAACTAATATCCTACTTTGGGGTGGTCGGAGGGGCAAGTGGTAAATGGCTGGATGCAAAGATTGGTGTCAAGGCACCACAGAATTTTTCAGCCTTAAGCTAATATGACATTAATTTGTGGCACAAGAGTCTGATCAAGGGACGTTGGCAGGGACTGATTTCCAACTGGAAAATGCATTCCTGTTATTTGTCAGAAGGATGTCAATGGTACATGTAGCAGAGAAGCTAACAATCCCTTCAAGGACAAAAGGGGTAATTCCAGCCCAGGTGCCACCAGGTATAACAAATAATACCAAACTAGCTGGCATTATGGCACCTTCCATCAGGAAACTGAACGGGAATGATTTTCTGGCAGCACATTTCCTTGAAACAGCAAAACAAATCTATGGCAATTTATTGGTCCACACAGCTACTTAGCACAAAAAAAAAAACCTGGCTTGTAAAGAATGGCACTAAACTAACATGGCATGATATGGACCTGAGTAACGGGCATCTTGACAAAATGGGTCCAACACAGGCATTCATACATTTCCTATAAGATTCTGACAAGATGCTTCAGGGAAATGCAGATGTTGTGTCTCACACTCCGATCGAGAAGGATATGTTGGTAGCACAACCAATTCATGATCTTAACACCTGCCCATTTGGGAGTTAACAAATGAGTTGGTGGACACCACACGCTGAACACACAGCTCCCATTCACGACAGGATCCCAGAGCATGCAGAATTCTCTATGTGGGCGAATGTGGGCGAATGTGTGCCCACGTGTCTGCATCCCATCAATTAGGCGATGTGCAATCTCCATACGTACAGATCCACCAGCACCATAGAGTTGTGGGTGAAGAACCTAGAGCGTTCTGAGGAGCAACCACTTCCGGCCCCTCTCTCTACTCTTGCTCTCACAGGTGGGAATGTAACATCTGCCTTAAAAGCCCACCACACCATTTTCAAACATGCATTCTCCCAGCATTTCCTGGTTGGTTATACATACACAGTGTTTGCTCTTTCCAAGCCGTTGCATTCTCCATAACAATTTGTGGAGGACTACCATCACCGGGGCCATGGCTCAAACTAACAGTTAGGCAACAACCAGCACTGCTACCACCACCGCGCAATCACAGTCATTCTGCACCTACCGATCCACCCACCAATGCTGCATTCCCTAGACCAAGGAAGAGACCAAGGCCTTCATCACTCTGTGGGGGGAGCAAAAGGTCCAACATGCCCTGGTGAAGTGCTACAGGTGTTCCAAGTAATTTTGGTCCAAATGGCAGAGCAGGGCTCCACCCGGGACATGAACCAGTGTTGGCAGCAAGCCAAGGACTTGAGGCATAGATACAAAGAGGTTCAGGACAACAAGTTTGCCTCCAGCTATTGGAGGCAAACATCATTCTGTTACAAGCTCTTTGATCAGTTCCTCTGTGTGGATGGAGTGATCGTTGTATCCCGCCTCTATGGATGTGTCTTCACCAGGGGCCAAATGTGGGTGGATATGGCTCCCCCACTGCTTGTTCCCACAACTGATCCTGGTCCCACCATGGAAGCCACAGCTATCGGCAGACATTTCTTTACACCCATCCCTGCTTCAGAGCTAAGATGGGTTGATGCAGACATGGACACCATGACTCTCACGGTGTATCCCCTCAAGAGCCAGCCTTTGTTCGAGGAGCCACCCGAAGTTCTGGTCAAGAGCACAGAGGACCCGTATCCCACCTTTGTGGTAGAGGTGGAGGAGAACAGTAAGATAATGCACCTGGGGTAGGAGGTGTTTGCATTTACACAGCTGCATGACAAAGACTTCCATTTATAGTTATCTAATCATGTTTTTTATTGTTTACTCTGTTGACAGGCAGCCAGGAGAACATGGAGGAGCAGCAGGAAAATCACTGGGAAACAGCTCCATGGAAAAGGAATGGTAGGTGGAGGAAGTGGGTGGGAAGGCACCATTGGGCAATGGCGGACTGGCAGAGGGAAGCCAAAATAGCAGCCAGGGCAAGCCAAAATGGTGGCCAAGGGGAGAGCGTGAATGGCGGTGGTTGATTTCTGTATGTTCTTCATAGAGGACTACAGTGATCGCAGGATGAGAACTGCATGGTGCTGGGATCCCACCACAGCAACCTCCCCAACGGCCGGCCACATAGGCCAGGTACTCAATTCTGCTTTCCTTTCATGAAGACGGAGGGCTGAAAATTGGGTGGTTGAGGACCTGGAACACTGGGGCAGGAAGGTGGGTGGGGCTGTCTGAACTAACTTTCCTTGTTGCCTTTCTACAGGTCTGCCAATGCAATGGGCACAGACAGAACCCCCTGCCACAAGTGCCCAGTGAAACCAGGACTTGTGGGTCCGCAACCAGCAGTGCAGGGAGGATTTGGCAAGAGAGCTGTTTGGCGAGACCACGTGGTGCGCAGACGTGATCCACGACACCATTAATGGCACAGCCAGGAAGCACAGGCAGCTGGTGTGGCAGAATGCTGCAGAACTCAAAGCCTTTGCTGCTGAAGCCTGCTTAGACCACCAACAAGAGGACAGGCACTGGGCCCACTTCTGGCAGCAATTTGAGTGGTCAGACAGTGTGATTGAGAAGACGAGAAAGGAGATAAATGAGATATGGGAATAGATGCAAAGTAGCTTGTCCTAGTCCACTCCATTCATCTCCAGAGCTCCCTGCTCGAGCATGTGTAGTCCCAGAGGAGACTGGCGCAGAGACCCACTCTAGTGGTGTGAGTGGTGACTAACCACTCACAGGTTCATGAGCCTTTTGGCTTAGAGGATAGAGGCTCATGCACATAAGAGCTGAGGTCTGCAGTTCTAAACCCCACCTTGCCAGAATTGACAGGGTTACACAAGTTGCTGCCACGACCGCAAACATTGTTGCTCGGGGGCAGGCACCATTTCCTAACCCCCATCAGCAGTTCATGCCCCCTTACATGGAACCCGATCAACTGCCCCGGTTCCCCCCACGCTCCACCCCCCAGGGGAAGCACCCAAGTCCTCTCTGCACTGTGCTCATGTCAGGAAACAGTTCCTGGACCAGGCACACCTCTCCCCCATCCCCTGCCTCACCAATCATTCCTACACACCTCCCATGAAATCTCCTCCACAGCCAGATCTGCAGGAGGAGGATCAGGAAAATCCCTCCCCCCCAAGTCCTGTCATCCAAGTAAGCACACCCAGCTCCCCCCAAAAAGATCAGGTACAAGAAGAAACAGTCTTATTTAAAAAAAGATAAAGTTCTTTAATTTTTCATAATCCATGATTTTCATGTTTCTTCTGGGAAAGGAGGGAAGTCTGGCAGAGGGAGGGCCTTGGAGAACGGCAGTATGGCATAGCAATAAGCTAATTTGGGGGCTGTGTGTTGGAAAGGAAGGGGGTGGAAGATGCACCAAAAACNGGCAGTATGGCATAGCAATAAGCTAATTTGGGGGGGCAATGAATGTGAACTTGCACTTGAGGGAGGGGGGGGCAAAACTCTCTTCACGACAGAGCACGTGGTGCTGAGCTGCTGGTTAAAGTACCTTTACTTGGGGGGAGCTGGATGGGCCTGAGGCAAACACAGTAACACACAGGAAATGTTTTTAAAGGCTTTATTGATATAAAAAGATCATTTGAAAGAGTTCACTGATGCTCATTAAACTGCCCCTGATAGTTGGAGCTAGCATTCCGGCTCATGTGCCAGGAGAAGGTGTCCCGAATCTATCTGGCAGCGCACTGCTCTGCTCGCATTAGGTGGTCCTGGAAAAGGTGCACTGGCTCGCAAGAGCTAACTGGCGAAGGCGGGGGTTCTCCAACATGGCCCCACTGGGCTTGCAGATGTTATGGAGAACACAGGTAGAGGTAGTAAGAAGTGGAGCTGTCTCTGGCCACAGTTGATCCCCAGCACTGCTTTAATAGCCCCAAACTCTCTCCATGATAGAGCAGGTGTTGCTGAGCTGCCACTTAAAGTACCTTTGCTCTGAGGGTGTGGGCATCGCTGTATGCCTTCATGAGCCAGGACTTCCCGGGGTAGGTTGGGTCCCCGAGAACAAGAAGCCTCATTAGCACCCCCACAATGCATGTTTCTGTGGAGGGCCCAAAGTCTTCTGCGTACATTCAGCCAAAGAAGGGGGACTGGAAGGGGGAGGATGCGGGTGTTGTCATTCTTCCCGGACCACCGGGTCAACACACCCACAAACTGGGCATGGTAGTCCACTACTGCCTGGAGAACCACGGAGAAAAACCCCTTCTGGTTCAGACAGTTGTCCTTGCTATGGGGTGGGAAGATGATGGTGATATGTCTCCCATCAATCACCCCTATTCAGTTTGGAACCCTTCCTGCCAAAAGTCCTCCGTCACTTCTGCAGGGTCAGTCAACCGCACCACCCGGTCCAGCAGTGTTCTACAATCATTATGTAAACCTCCACTGTTATGGTGCCCACCGTGGAGGTTCCAGTGCCAAATTGTTGGGCGACAGAGCAACAGGAGTCTGGAGTGGTGAGTTTCCAGATGGCAATGGCAATGCACTTCGCTACAGGGATGGGCACCCATATCACCGTGTTCTCTGTTTCTCCAGTCGAGGCCTGAGGATCTTGGCTATCTGCAAGACGAGGCGACAAGGCACCCTGAAGTCTGCAACCCACTAAGTGTCTCCCCATGAGGACAGAACATTCTCCCACATGTTTGTGCCTTTCTCCTTCACCCAGACCAGCTTCTTGGTGGGTACAGCCTTCCACGTGACATTGGTGACTGAATCCATATCTCTTGACAGGTGTCTTTCTATGTGCATCAACTGCCCTTGCACAGCTTTGATCCTCCCCAGCATGGCCCATTGTCACCGGAGGTAGGCACGTGCACTGTAGCAAAGCATGAGTCACCTCCATGGTGTGGTGCACCCCAGTATCCTGGCCAGAGATCAAGTGAAAGACCTTCTGTGCCTTGACATCACATGGCACCAACAATAGCAGAAGACTTGGATCTGTTGGATCACCTGCAGGTTCTCCTCAGCAGCAGAAAACAATAACAAGGACAAGGAAGTTCTCAGCATGTGTTTCAATGACTTCAGCATGCGTCTCCATGGTGGCTGCCTAGTTAGGATGGGCTGTGCGCTGCACATGAGCAGCTATTAGCCACCAATGGTCATGTGTCTTTAGAGGACTACCTGCACACCGAGAGTGAGCTGCTGTTGTCTGCTATTGGTTACAGGCCAGCTATTGGTTTAAAAAAGTTTTGCAAAGCATGTGTGCGTGTGTGTGTGTGTGTTGGTGCACCAGCACTGCCAAGCCAGGTGGATGTTAAACTGCATAGACATTTCTGTCACAAACATGTCAGTACACACATCAACTCATCTAAATATATTACAGAATAGACCATGGAAGCATGGAATTTTTAAATTCAGGGTGGGGGTGGGTGGGAACCACTGAATGTTAAGAAATGGGCAGGTGGGGGATCTGCAAGGTAGTGAAGGTCACTGTGCTCGGAATTTATGTGGGAGCAGAGGTGCCCATTGATTAAAAGCTACTCATATATTTTCTTATCTTTTGAAAGTAACAGTTTTTGTTTGCAACAAGCATGAGGGGTCATAGAGCCATAGAAAGCTATTGCTGCGGGTTGTCTGCCCAGGAAAGCCAAATGGCTTTGGCTTTTTGTCTGTGGGTGCTGTGGCTTCTTGGGGTAGAGATTTTGGGCGGGGGATGATGGATACCCTGGCCTTTGCTGACATTTCGGTGAGGACTGATGTACAGAGAGAACTGTCTGACCCATCCTCTGAGAGTCTATGCCCTCCAAAGGTGGCACATTCACACAATGGGGTTCTATGTACGATGGCGTGCAGACACCGCACGACCCTGCTGCAGTTCCACGTTCCGCAGAATGGAACAGTGGGAGCTCCAGTCAAAGTGAGAAAGTGGGATCCAAAGTAGAGCTTGACTTTCCTCAAGGTCTGTGCAATGCCAGTAAGGCTGTCAGTAATGGAGGCAGGACCTTCTTTGCCCTTGTTTCTCATCACTGCCCTGGTGACAGCGAGAGGAAACCCACAGGGCCACTGGCAGTACCTCGATCAGACGGCAGAGATGAATCTCTTTGGGGAAACAAGTGACTTGGTGTTCAGGGAATGCGAACCCACGGAAGGAGAGCTTGTTGCCCTATACAAGGGTTGGACACTCAGAGAAGTGCAGAGCGCCCTTGCAAGTGGGGAATGTCTTCCGCCCCAACTGTATGGTAGTGAAGAAGATGCTAGAAAGAGGGTACAAGAGGCACATGTTTGACTGGTGCGTTTATGCAAACTGAAAGGGATTTCTGACATCACAGCAGGTGAGACTCTGATAAAACGCTGCTGCCGCCTGCCACTACATCGCTGTGATCTGTGGATGCGAGAAACCAGGTGTGACAACATGCAAAGACGGATTGCTTTCAATTTCAATTTTTATTTTCACTTTCAATTTTTGCTATAGGCACTCAATAAAGTATGTGATTTACTCAATAAACTCAGCATCATGTGCACAGCAAATGGTTCCAGTCGCCAAGTGCACACAGGTATAAATCCATGTATGAACCTCCATGGTTGAACAGGGATAGCAGACACTGGACCATTTCCTGGACTCATAGCCCAGAATAAAAAAAACAGCTGGTGCGGCTTCTTCTTCCCATGGGTTGCGGTGGCTGTGAATAGTACTCAGAAAGGGGGGGGGGGGGTTGGTGGGCGACACACAGCCTGTGTATTAGGCTTGTCATGCTAAACGTGTGAGTGGGGACTGTGTCGAAATTGGAAGGTCCCAACTATGATTAAGTCAAAATAGACATCTGTAAAGAGCAGAACACTAGAGACAGTTTGGTGTAAAGATTATACGTTACCATTCTGTTGTTATGAAGGCAAGACGCACCTGACTTGTCATTCTAAATGGGGAGGAGTGTAGAGCAGTCACCATTTCACTAGGGAGTGTGTTCTGGGCATCTTTATGGCCATGAGTGCATCCAGAAGAGTGCATGCCTCTTCTGAGAGGGCAGAATCCCTCATCCAAGACGTAACTTCTGGAAGAAACTGACTCCTGAGTCAGGAGAATCTTGGAGGACAGGCTCAGCGCTGTGGGTTGTGGGAGGCCTGCCTAGGAAGGAGGGAACTGCATGGACCAATAGGAGGCAGGGAGATGCCTTTGTACCCTCTTTAACTAATAAGGGTCCTGCCATTAGTTTGAGCTGAGCTCGTACCACTGTCCTTGGAGAGACAGTGCTTGGCTGCGCTACCCAGAATAAGGAGACTGCAACAGTATGAGTCTAGTGAATGAGTACATTCACTAGATTCCACTGTTGGAGATACTTACAAAATATTTTTCAGTTCAGTATGGTGGTTTATTCAGAAAAAAAGCAAGTTACCAGGGAACAAGAACTACAGCAGAATCAGCTGCTCAGTCCCCTTGTATCTGGCCAACCATCAGGATCAACGAGTCCCAAACAATATATTCCTTCCTGTTCTCTTTGCGACTGACAAATTGGCACTAATCCCAAGGTAAGCATGTACACTTGACACCAGCTCTTAAGAAGAAATGGTGGCTTGTGACTTCAGGATATCCGCAGAAACATCCACCACACCACAACAACGAGGAGAGAAAAGTCTATTTATAGCTCATCCTGCTGACACATGGAATAGTGAAAACTTCATCCAAAGTCAAGCACATAAACAGCTGCTCAGCAGCTAAGATTCTGCGAGGGCTTAGAAAACGCAGGCAATGCAGTCAACGCGCATGCAGTTTATACATTTTTAAAATGGAACTAAAGGCTACTTAAGAATGCTGCATATATTGCGTTCAGTGGAATCCATTTAAGTAGAACTTGCATAACTTGAATTTCTGGATAAGTCGAATTACTTTGCTTTCTCCAACCACAGGTCTATAGAGATCTATTGCTTCTTGATCTGGATAAGTGGAATTTGGAACACTGACAACTTGAATTTTAAAGTTTTATCCACTCAATTAAAACTATCAGGACTTTGGAGTGTATTAATGATTTCTTAGCAGCATGTGGTTAAAATCCTTTAGTATATACCCTGTCAGTGAGTCTTCCTGTCGGGCAGGCTGGAGATGGGCATTTAGGGAGCATCAGTTCTTTCCAGCACTCCAGACATGCAGACTTCCACTGACAGTCAGGCAGAGCCTGCGTGGGTGTAATCTTGTCAGTTCTGACTGGGGCTCAAACGAGAATCAATTTGTTTCTCGCAAAAATCTGATGACAATCAAGAATCGTTACTGAGATTAGGGCTGGAACTTGCTCTCGATATTCACGCAAATATCACCAAGAACCGGGTTCTCAACAAGATTTCAGAGAATGAGAGAGAGCCGAGAATTGGCTGATTCTCAACCCGTTCGCATGAGATTCTCAAAAAGCTAAAAAAAAAAAATGCTCTGTGCGCGTGAAAACCAGGCTGTGTAGGCACCATTTTAGAAAAGGGCAGCTGGTTCGGTGATGTGCATTCCAGCTGCCCTTTTCCAAAATGGCACAGAGCAGGTTTACTTATTTTCTCGAGATTCTCATGAGATCTCGAACTATTACCAAGATTTTGTTGAGATTTCAGTAATGTTTCTTGATTCTCAGGAGAATATCAGGAGAATCCGAATTATTCTCGTTTCAGTCCTAACCATGATCTTCGGATGATCTCGGTAACATTTTGAGATCTCAGCAAGAATCTCATCCAAATTTAACATGTACTGTTTGCCATGATTTATCATGTACCATATACCAATTTACTGTGTACCGCTTAGCATGTACCGCATTTGTCCTGGTAATGCACATAATAGCCACGACAGCTGTTCTGTACGTGCACAGCCCTCTCTCAAGATGGTGCTGGCAGCATTGCTGCCATTTTGAAAAAGGGCAGCCATTTTGCACATGCAAACGGAGTACACGGTAAATCAGTATATGGTACACAGTAAATCACAGTAAATGGACATTAAGGCAAATCAAGACAAAGTCTGAGAAAGTGTCAACAAGCAGAGGTTTTCTCGATTATTGAATCTCACTGAAAACAAGTCGAGAACCGTGATTCTCAGCGGGAACTGAGAGAAAATGGAGATCAAGTTTCAGCCCTAGTTCTGACTTTGGAAGTGTCAAGCTGTCAGTGCTCGCGCTGACAGGGCAATCACGGGCGGCTGGCGTCCTGTTGCCCGGAAACAGCAGGGGAAGAAAGACAGGAAGCGATAGGCTTGCTGGAACAAGGGGGCGGGGCCGCCCCACGCTGACAAGGGAATCCAGGCCCCGCCCAACTTCCAGGTGTACCGCTCGCAGTACGAGGCTCAGAGGCGGGTTGGGGCCCCGCCCTGAGCACGCTAATCCTTGGATGAGCTCACAGCTATATAATGTACCGGCAGGGGCAAGAGCCGCTGCCGGTAATCATTTTGAGAAGCTGGCCCCTGTGTCCTTGTGTGCTCCGTTTCTGGAATCCCTGATTAAGAGTGAAACTTGAATGCGTGCTTCTGGTGTCCTCCCCCTCCCTGTTGCTGAGTGAAAGGTGGCAAGAGTGGTGGTCTGTCCTTGTCTTGTTAAGTTGCAGTTTGTATTCCGGTATACGTGATTTTGAGTCTTGGTATTGGGTCCCTTAACTCTGTTGCTCCTTGTTCTCCAACCCCCTACCTTCTCCCCCCTTTCAATACTCCCTCCCCTGTGTGCAAGTCCTACCCCTCCCCTACACTCCCCTAGCCCTTGTGGCTCCCTTCCGTCTTCCTCTTCCCCGTGGGCCCTGTTTCCCTTGCTCCCTCATCACAGCTCTTCACGGTGTCCAGGTCCCTGTCTATCTCCCCGAGCAACTGAGAAAATCCTTTGTATTTGTCTTTCTTGGGGCAATTGGCTTCCTCTTTACCATCCCGATGATGAAACGGGTTGCCCTCTGCATTTGAGGGAAAGCCCACCTTACACCCTGAGGGATATCTATACGCTGATAGATTACTTGCGACAAGAGGAAGCCGCCCGTTTTCTCCACCCCCTTCCTCTCTCCCTTCTCCTCCCCCATGTCTCTTCCTTTCCTTCCCCCCATCCCCATGACACAAGCAGGATGTAAGGGAAGTGCACACCCGGTTTCCCTGTCTTCGACCTACCCAAGCCTTCCAGAGTCACACACACACACACAGCTCTGCACTGCTGACTGCTCTGACTCTGCTTCTGAAGGGAGGAAAGGGGACTGGAGATGGAGAAATCTGGTGCTTGCTTACTCTGAACATCAGTTTTCTCCATCTGCAGGTCCATTTCCTAAAGACTATTTGCTTAAGTAGAATTTCTGATAAGGCTGGAGAAATTTGACTTAAGAAGACTCCACTGTATTTCATTATGCCAGTCAGGCAGATACGTATGGCAGAAATGGCATTCTAAAAACTGCAGGTAAAAGTCTGTGTGCAAGAAGTGCATGCACTTACACCAATAAATGCTATGATTTACTATCACTGCATGTACAATGCAATGATTGTACAAAGGAGGTATGCATTTATTTGTGTGTCCTCAAATACAGAAATTCTGCCAACAGCACGGACCTTTCCCACTCACGTTTTTGCCCAGGATAGAAACAGCCGTGGTGGCACTAGTAAATGATCTACTTCTGGCTAAAGAGCTTGTACAAATTAGAGCTGCCGTGGGTTGTATATTTGCTACCCACAGGTAATACCTGCATTTTGGGGCACCCCCAGTGGGCAGGGTTCCCGAGTTTAACCGGCCCCCATCGGGGGCTTGAGTGCCTGAAAATGCGGGTATTACCAGACTTTCCGGGATGCCCTGAGAAGCCCCAGGAAGCTGATCCTGGCTTCTTCCCACACTCACGGCTCTCCAGGCTGACTCATCACCTGGCTGCTCCTCCAAGTCCAAGACGCTGCTCCTGCTGCTCCTCCCTGGCCGCAGCTCAGCTGAGCCAGGGTCTTCCCGTTTGGCTTTTTCTGAGCTGGAGGGTGGTGGGAGGACGAGGAGGCCTCTTCCAGTGCGCCATGCACAAACCACAACACACAGCCTGCGCCCACCCCCACTATAAGTCATGACTCATAGCAGGGGTGCGCACAGGTCGTGTGCAACAAGAGCCCTCCTCGCTCCCCCTTCCCCCTCCCTCCCCCCTCAGGGAAGAGTAGCAGGAGCAGCAGCTGGGCAGTGAGTCAGCCCCGGGGAGTGTGCAGGTAGCCCATCGGGTTGCGTTCGTTGGGCTATCCATTTTTGCAGGTGCCCGGTTGCACCCATCGAACTGTTGTACAACTGAAGTTAACCTAATGTTAAATTTTCCCCTTAAAAGTGGGGGAAAGAATTCTGTCTATCTTGGGAACCATAGAAGACCAAGACACACTCAAACCCCATTGAAAAATTTACAGAAAGACTGAATTTTCAATACAAGCTGTGAAGGGATAGTTATGGCCTTTTTTTTGTTTGCCTTTCAAAATTGCTTTCCAGATTTTTTTTTGACATTGATAGTCTTAACTTTGGTCTCCTTTTCACACTTCCATCTTTAGGGCTACTGCTTTCAGATTTGCTGCGCTGACAGATGCATGCATTCTAAAACAACATTCATCATTTTTACTTTATGGCATTTTACTTCCCCTCATCTCCCAGCCTCTGTTATTAGCTGAGTTTCACTGCAGCTGTTAAGACTCAGCCAACTGTGGCGACAGTGAAATTGAGCAGAGTCAGCAAAAGGAACGGGGAGACAAGGAGCCTGGTGTTAAAAAGATGGAAGGGTTAGACTGGGTTGAGGCACAGGGGAAGACGATAGGGTGTCTGAGAGCCAGGCTGGGCTGGGCTCTGCAGATATCTAGAAACAGAGTTGGCTGAGGGTCATGGATGCCCAAGGTTAATGGACTGGGGATGGGGATACTGACACTCAGGAGTAGGGTCGGACTGCAAACTGGGAGCAGGATCAGTCAGGGAGTCAGAGACACATACCTGATACAGAATAAAATAATAAACTTTTGTCGCCCCCTCCCCCACTTCTACATGTCATCAATCTCTCCCTTTCCACAGGCTCCTTCCCCTCCACCTTCAAGCATGCCACTGTCTCTCCCATCCTCAAAAAGCCCACCCTGGACCCATCTGACCCCTGTAGTTACCGGCTAGTCTCCCTCCTTCCCTTTGCCTCAAAGCTTCTGGAACGTGTCGTCTACTCCCGCTGCCTGGACCTCCTCTCTGCCAACTCCTCCCTGGACCCTCTCCAATCCGGCTTCCGCCCCCTCCACTCTACTGAAACTGCCCTGGCCAAGATCACCAATGATCTACTTGTCGCTAAATCTAAGCGCCTCTACTCCATTCTTGTCCTCCTTGACCTCTCTGCTGCCTTTGACACTGTCGACCACTTGCTTCTATTGGACTCGCTTTACTCTTTGGGCTTCCGTGGCTCTGTCCTTGACTGGTTCTCCTCCTACCTCTCTGACCGCTCCTTTAAAGTCTCGCTCCCCGAGTCAAACTCCTCCTCCCTCCCCCTTTCGGTTGGGGTCCCCCAAGGCTCTGTCCTTGGCCCTCTCCTCTTCTCTATTTACACCCTGTCCCTTGGCAAAATTATTGCCTCCCACGGATTCCAATATCATCTCTACGCTGATGACACCCAACTCTATCTTTCTACCCCCTCTCTCTCCTCTTCTGTCCACTCACGCCTCGTCAACTGCCTCTCTGATATCTCCGCCTGGATGTCCCGACGTCAACTCAAGCTCAACATGGCCAAGACCGAACTCCTCATTTTTCCTCCCTCCTCTTCCTCTCCCTCTAACCTGCCCATCTGCATCGATGGAGTCACCATCCATCCTGTTCTCCAAGCCCGTAGCTTGGGCTTCATCTTTGACACGCACCTCTCTTTTAAACCTTACATTGACTCTGTTGCCAAATCCTGCCGATTCACCCTCCATAACATTGCTCGGATCCGCCCCTTTCTCTCTACCGCCTCGGCCAAAACCCTTGTTCATGCCATGGTTATCTTTCGCCTCGATTACTGCAACCTCCTCCTTGCTGGCCTCCCTCACTCTCACCTGTCCCCCCTTATCGCAATCCAAAACTCTGCTGCCAAGGTCATTCACTCTGCCCGTCGCTTCGGCCATGTGCAGCCTCTCCTCCTCTCCCTTCACTGACTCCCCCTTCCTGAACGTATCCTGTTTAAACTCCTGGTATTCACGTTCAAAACACTCCACAACCAAACTCCCCCTTACCTCTCGGACCTAATCTCCCTATGCACTCCTGCACGCGCCCTCCGCTCTTCCGCTGTTCCCTCCCTCACTCGCCCTCGTTTCTCCTGCTCGCCTAACCGCCTTCGTCCCTTCTCCCTCGCTGCCTCCCATGCCTGGCACTCCCTCCCTGTCCACATCTGCCTTGCCCCCTCCCTCCGCTCCTTCAAATTCCTCCTCAAGACCCACTTTTTCCTTGCTGCCTTTCCCAATGCCTGCTAGTCGTTCCCCATACACTTACTGTTTGCCCTCCTCTGCTGACTGCTGCAACCAACCTGATTGTAATCAAGCCAAGCATGCACCTGAGACTTCGCATCCGCCTGAATGTTTGTTTGTCTTCTCCCGTCTCTCCCACTGTCCCCTCTCCCTGTCTCCCCCTTCCTTGTCTTTTAGATTGTAATCCACAGGCAGGGTCCACATATATTTCTATGTTCTGTACAGCACCAGGCACATGGCCAGCGCTATATAAATGTTTATAATTAATAAATAATAATAATAATAATAATAATAACCAATGATCATGCAACAAAAACAATTTTAAAAAGAGGAACTTTCTTTAGAAATATCTATGGCAGAATGTAAGTCAAGGTTGCCCCATAGCCTACATACTCTTTCTCTAAACCCCAAAGGACATGGAAATGCAGTTAAGGTTTGCATGTTTACTTCAAATAACCAGCCCCAAAACTTTTATTTGTTACTGTCACCTTCCCTGTTCTCTACAATTCTATACACACATCAACTGCCCTATTCTCCATCTTAAAATAACTTCACCCATATGGCCATCACTTTCTATTCAATGCACAATTAACATGGGGACCTCATCGCCAGAGGATGTTGTGAAGGCTAATAACATACCTGGGTTCTAAAAGATAGGTCCATAAATGACTATTAGTCAAGCTGGTCAGGGGATGAGACTTCTGTCGGGGGCTGGGCGTGAATAGCAGGAAATGGACCACCGCATTATGACTTGTGTATTTCCTAGGGTTGAAACGAGAATGATTTGCATTCTTCTTGCAACCCCCAGCAAGATCTTGCCAAGATTTTCAAGAATGTCACAAGATTCTCAAAAATCTTAGAAATGCTCTGCGTCTGCGCAAAATAGCCTCTGTGGTCATTCTACACATGAGTGGCTGAACGGCAGCCATTTTAGAGAATCTCGTGAGAATGCCTGTGAGAACACCGATTCTCACGAGATTCTCGAGACACAAAATCTCATTGAGAGGCTTATTCTCAACAAGATTTTTACATTGGGCAAAATCTCGTTTCAGCCCTAGCTATTTCCCCGAAGCAACCAAAATTGGCCACTGCTAATGGATCATTGGTCTGAACTAGTATGGCACTTCTTATGTTCTTATCTCAACTTTACTAACTAAGAGATTTGTGTCTCTTGTATACAGTAGGAAGGAAGACAACAGAATCATGCCCACTTCTCATGCTGGTGGAATTCATTTTCTGTGCCTGCCACAATGAGAAATTACTCAGAAGCTTTATGAACTGAGTGCGTTGCATGTATAAGGTCCCAAGTTCAATCCCCAGCATCTCCAATTCAGGATCTCTGGTAGCACGCCTGGGTGAGGCCTCTGCTGGAGACCCTGGAGAGCCAGATTTGAAACCCAGCTGCCATGTCAGGTTGTGACAATACAGGGCTAAGATGAACCATTGGTCTGACACAGTTAGGCAGCTCTTTATATCCTTATGTTCTTCTCTCCTCCTTTCGACGAATGTGTAAGACCTGGCTGTTCCGCCGGGCTTTGGGTGAGGGAGATGGGTAAAGGGTGAGAGATGGGGTTAGAGTAGGGGGATTTCTGCTTTTTGTTCTACTTCCCCCATATGGATTGTTTTGTATTTTATTGATTTATTGTCTTGTTATTAATAATAATAATAATAATAATAATAATATTAGCAAGCATTTATATAGCACCAGCAATGTACCTGGCGCTTTACAAACTAATGGAATAAACACGGTCCCTGCCCTAGGGCTTACAAATCTGAGAGACTGGGGGGAGACAAAGGAAGGGGAACAGAGGAAGAGAGGAGTGTAACACTCATGAAGATGCCAGGTTTCAAGTGCACGCGCTTGGCTTGGTTACATCAAGAATGATGGCTGGCTGGTCCACGTGATGAGGATATGAGTACACAGACCTCAGGTAACAGATTGTACTGGGTGGTAGGTATCAGCAGGAGTTAGGAGAGGGGAGTGAGGAGTCGGGGAGGGAAGAGGTGGGTCTTGAGGAGGGATCTGAAGTATTTTATTGTTGTATTTTATATTATATTTAATTTATTTTGTGATTGTTAGCCGTCCCGAGCTGCTGCGGCGGGAGGGGTGGAATAGAAGCTATGAAAAATAAATAAATAAAATAAAGTTCTTATAACTGTTCCAGCTGCCATTAGCAGGATGGGTCCAAAACAGAACTTGGCCTCCCTTTGCAGGAATGCAAATCCTGCTACCATGTTCTCCAGCTTCTCCACCAGTGTTTGCTAAGAGGTGGACCAGAGGCTTCAGTGTAGTTTCATGGTTAATTTAACCCACCCCAACTCCTTTCTAATCATGCACTTTCATAAACAGGTGTTCTTTAGTCAAGCTTCGGTGACAAACCTGACATGTGATGTGCTGCCACTGTAGAGAGAGCAAGCGTCCTGTTAAATGTGATCTCGGAGTCTGAGCAGCTGACATCTCAGAATCACAGGACTGAGTAATCAATAATCATGGCCTGTAAGATAGGAAAATGTCTTCCGATGGTTTCCTTGAGATTTGTGCACTGGTCTTTGGATTCTTTTTCAGTATGCCAGTATTATGCTCCTTCTTAAAGGCTGCAGGGAGCTACACTGTTATCCAGCATAACTGCATCTGGCAGTTGACCTGAATATGTTTCTCCCAATTAGGCAGTGACATTCTCATCTTGAAACTCAGTTTGTACATTGTAAACTGTTACTTCAGCATAGAGGGCATCCTCCAGTTATTCTGAAATACTGACTGAACATCTTCTAGGGTTTATTCCATATAGCTCAGACCTCTGGAGGCTTCGATGACTAATGTGATATGGAGCCCTTCACCTCTAGATCGCTGGTTTGAATGGCGCTTAATGCTGTTCGTATGTCATGACTGTTTGGTGACCTACGGGATGTAATTTGGCAGGGCTCTGTTTAGTTCTTGAGCCGACATGTATCCCCATATCAGAGGAAACACCATAATAAGTAACACCAGTTTGTCACTTTGTTGGCCATCCCAGCAAATAAACCAATGACTGGGCAGGTCATAAGGAGGGAACTGCTCACTTGCCCCTTGATGTGGGTCCTGCAGGTCAACATTGACAGGATGATCCTCCACCATTAAAGTCAATGGGAGTTTTTTCATGGACTTCAATGGGTGGAGGATTTCCATCCTGAGTCATAACAAAAAAAGAAGGAAAGAGAAATGTGGATGGTGGCTTCCAGTGCTATTTCTCTTCTTTTGATAAAAATGAGACTTTTTCCCCAGATTCATTAATCTTAGGCTCATCTATCTCTAGCATCAACTTATTTTCAATAAACTAAGTTTTTATATGACTAACATCACTTAATAAGCAGACTGCCTCCACCAACTGTGATTTCTGAGTGGTCTTTGGGTGTTACCTCAAGTAAAGTGTCTTTCAATAATATACTACGGAAACCACAAACTATCAATAGTGTTGGAAAGCCCAAATCTCAAAGCAAACACTAGAAGCATCCATCTACATGAAGATGAAAAAGTTGCATTGCCTTCAAACTTCAGCTGGGTATCCAGCAGCAACTGGTGATCGTAGGGAATTCTCTGAGAACTTTGTGGACAAAGAGTGAGCCGTCCCTTTCAGAAACAGGTGCAGAAATCATTCTTGCACTGCTCGTTTGTTTCTCCTTCCAATCATTTAAGAACAACTCTGTTTTCTTGATGGGGTCATTTAGTTTGTTCCCATCCTGTCTGGATTAAACAGCATGTATCACTCATTGAAGTTGGGCATTCAGTAGCTAATGTGTCACAGCAAGTGTTCTGTACTTTGCTGGATTAGGGCAGGCCCTGGGAAAGTAAAAATATTAGATGATCCATGTCAAGAGAATACAGAACACAGAGCTATGTGTCTTATCTGTGTATTAGTGATAGTCCACTGGGCATTTTTACACACACTTTAAAGTTCCATATTTTTCAATCTTCTGGGTTTACAAGTCCACAAGTAAGTTCCGGATTCATTTTTCACACACACGCTGCCCTGAGGCAATTCCTGGATGCATTCTTCACACAAACACTGCCCTGAGGCAGCCTAAAGTAGTCGCAGCTGTAGACGTGACAGGCTGCCATGGAAACCAAGTGACCACAGCTGCCTGGAGCAAAGCAGTTTACTAGGAGAAGTTCTGGGAGAAGTTCTACGCAGAATTTCAAAGATCCGGATGTTTAAGATCTGGGTGAGTGATTTAGACACACAGAAAGTTCAAGATGTAACAGCAAACATCCAGGAGAAATGTAGTGATTTAGACACACAGAAAGTTCAAGATGTAACAGCAAACATCCAGGAGAAATGTGTGTGTAAAAACACCCATTGTCATCCCAATAGCCTCCCACGCACACTGAATGAAGGAGTGAGAAAATCTGAAAGATCCATGATGCCTGCAAATTGCTGCTGTACACCATTGGGTAAGTAACCGGTGAGTTACGGCTTCTGTTTGTCTGCGGAACTCTGTTTTGTTCCCTTGTCCTTCCACCTAAGTCCACCCAAGGAGGCTCCAGCCTTATTTATCTAATTCTGATCTTGTAACCATCATCCATGCCTTCATTACCTCAAAACTAAACTACTGTAATGCCCTCTATGTGGGGTTGCCCATAGTGATGGTCCGGAGGCTGCAGCTAGTGCAGAATGCGACGGCCCGTCTCCTGACTGGGACGGACTGATATGAACATATTACTCTGATTCTTTGCATGCTGCATTGGCTGCCAAGTCTTCCGGGCCTGTTCAAGGTGCTGGTGTTAACCTATAAACCCTAAATGGTCTAGGTTCAACTCATCCTCCAGGCCTTGCGCCGGCCTTTGCGGTCGGCCGGGGGTGCCCTCCTGGAGGTTCTGTATAAAGACAGATGGCCACCATGCGGAGGGCATTCTTGGTGGCTGCTCTGTTGCTGTGGAACTCCCTTCCAGAGGAGATTCACCTCTGCCCGGATCTACTCACCCCCCGGCAGCAGCGTAAGACCTGGTTGTTCTGCCAGGTGTTTGGAGGAGGAGACAGGTAGGGTGGGTTGGGATGAGATGGGAGGGGGGTTGGGAGGGTCTTTTATTGGATTTTTATGTCTCTGTTTTTTATGTATTTTATTAGTTTGTAAGCCGCCTCAAATTGCCTGAGGCAAGAGGGAGTGGGGTATTAAATACTTACGTAAATAAAAATAAATAAATAAATCCTGCTTGTCTGCTTTTTGTATGGAGATAACGGACAAGGCCCACATACCCACTATACTATAACCAGAATATAACTTAATTATATTAAGGGGTGAGGAAGCTTGATAGGAGTCTGTGGGGGCGCATCAGAGGTGTGCTCAGGATGGGGGAGGTAAAGGGGAGGGTGCAGATTTTGGATCTATGTCCTGGATCTATCTCCTATCCTTGAGTTCATGTCTTCATCACTGCTCCTGTCCCCTGAGCTCATGCTTTCATGCTGGAGGATAGGGACTGGATCCATGGGCCAGATCCAGGAACTGGAAAGGGATCAAATAAAAAAATGTCCATGGGCCAGATTTGGTCCATGGAATGGAGGTTCTCCACTCTTGGTTTAAAGGGATCTAGAAATCTCTGACAGTAACACACCAAAGTTGCCTCACCTAGTAAGCTTTTTCAAAAGGAGGAAAGTAAAAACAGGAAGATAACTGATAACATAGCCAATGTGGAGAGATGTATACCTGAGAAAGGGCAAAACAACTTATTTAAGTCACCTCTAGATTCACACAAATCAAATCTGCTTCTGAGTCTCATGCCTGCGGCACAAGATCTCAAACAGCTGTCTGGCTGGAAATTCCTTCCTCGGATGGGCAGGAAGAGAGGGGGGCTGCAGGCCCCCTGCATGCGTGCTGTGCTTCCCCCTCAGAAAGGCCAAGAAGGGGGGCAGTTGGAGCAGCTGCAGTTCCTGAATGATGGGTTGTAAGCAGCCATTAGGATCCAGAGTGTGATAAGGGGGGGGGGCACAGCAAGTGGTGTCAGGATCAGGACCAAAGCCAGTGACATCAGGAGTGGGACAGGCAGCGATTATGTCAGAATGTCGGCAGGAAATCAGTATCAGAGATCAGCCCAAGAGAGAGTTTCCCAGCCAGAGGGCAAAGTCTGAAACACAGGGTCGTAACCAGAAGGCCTGGCCAGGTCAAAGAGGGTCTTGGGAGGGTGTAAGCAAAGAGAGGGGACCAGGAACAGAGTGGCAGTGGAGGAAGGAAGGCAGTTAATGGAATCTGGGGGCAGGTGAGATAGAGGCTCCAGAGCCAGGTAGTAGGAACAGGAAGCAAGAGGCTGGTGGGGGAAGAGAGAGGCAGGTTCTAGAGGCCGGTGCAGTTGAGGGAGAAGGTACACGATGAGAAACTAGGTCCTACAGGAACTAGTTGTACACAAAAAGCAGCCAGGAAGCAACAGTCTGGGAAACGTTGTTGGACAAGTCAAAGACCTGGAAGTACTTAGGCAGTCTTGGCCAATCAGGGCAGGGATCATGCTTGTCCAATCACATCTAGACGGGCTGGTCGGTGAGGCTCAAGTGCTTGTTGTTGAGCGGCTGTGGCCACCGAAAGGTACTGGCGTCTGAGAAGAGTAGGAGGAACCATGAGGCAGCTTGGCGAGGGTCCCTGCATGCATGGAGCGTGGAAAACACTACAGTGTGGTGCATGCCATGCCTGGGACTTCTAGAGCCAGGGTGGGGCCCTGCCTGTATCCTTGATAGGGCAGATTAAAATCCTGGATAGTGTACGGGGGAGGCGTACTGGTTGGGAGTACTTCAGGAGTAGGGTAATATATATGAGAGGAAGCACAGAGGGTGTCAGCAAGAGTGAGGGGAGAGGTATACGCATTTGAAGAAACAAGAATGTGACAGTATGGGGGCTCGGCAGGTATGAGGGAAAGTGCTTGTTATGTGGCAGGATTTAATACCTCAGAGGGCAGGAGTGTATAATGAATAGTGTAGAATAGGAAGGGAGGTTAATGGAAGGCAGGGACTGTGTATTCTGGGAAAGGGGTGCCCTCCCTGAATAATTCTTGTTCATCATCATACAACGATGCAAAGCAACATTTCAGAACATCTGTCACGCAGAAGGCATCCCTCCATACTTTACAAAGCCATACTTTACATATTGGTAACTCCGTTATTTGAAAGTCAAGCTTGGCAGCCATTTTGTGCTGACCTCTGATGTACACAGGGTTACTGCAGCTTTGTTAAAAGACAGGCATGCAATCTTTAACTGTCTTGTCCCCCCAGTCTTGTTCATTACACAAGTGACATCATGTCAAGCTTTTCTGTTCATCAAACAACTCCTGCTCGAGGCAGAAATACCTACATTTTGCTTCCACTGACCTGTAACCAGACTGTTGAATTCCCACAAATAAGTCACTTTACCCCTAAGGAAACAACTTCACAGAGTTTTCAGAATCGAATGCAATTCACATAATTCTGGGTAAAAAGAGTGGCATTCCCTGAGAACAACCAGGGTTATTATCAAAGGATGCCTCCAGTCAGGATTGACCCCCCCCCCCCCTTATCTACAAAGGACCCAGATGCGGCTTCCACAATGCCTGCTACAAATGCTTGTCATTTGGGAAATTCAGTTATTGCATGAGGAGTAATGGCAGATAAGGAATGTTGAAGATAATTTGTAATCCGAAAATTTGGATTTTTAATTCTATAGCTGTTGCAAGTTTCAAAAGAAGCCTTCTAGAAATAAGCTGTAATGTCATTTTAAATACAGTATTTCATTGAGAAGGCCAATCATTTATTTATTTTTTTCTATTTTATTCATGTACACATTTTCAGGTGAAAATCAGAATTGTTTGGTTTTTTTAAATTGAAATGTTTGTTTATGCAAACTAAAGATAATTACCCATAAAACCAATACAGCAAAGACAACGGCACTGCAAGCTTCCCAGAGCACTCTAGAGTGTCTCCAATATAACCTGAGGTTGAGTTCTAAGGATTCAGGAGCTCTGACCCACTGGCCTCCCTGTAGAGACTGCCACATAGTGTCAACTGTCATGGTGTTTCCTGTGATGAGGCAATGTGTCTGCTGGGAACTGGACTGAGATAACCAGCTCATTTTGACTGGTGGAGAGACCCAGAGGTGAATGGCTCTTTTCCACATTCTTGTCCCTGTAATGTTTAGCACTAACTTGAAAGTTTGTGCATTACACTAGGTGTAGAAATGTATAATTTGGAATAGTAGGAACATGACTGTGGCCCTTTTCACACAAGTGCCCCCTCCCTCATCCACGTGTGTGGGTGAGGGTGGTGCCTGTGTGAAGGTCACAGTAGCCAGGTGTGTGGTGGTGGGCATCCATAGGAACGTCACCAGCGGTGGGTGGGTGGTCGTGCGTGCATGCTCCCGCACTCCACCGATCTCCACTCACTTCCACCCATCACCCACGCACGGAGCAATGGGCGCCAATGCCGGTTGCTCCATGCGTGGAGATGGGTGTGCACCAGGGGCAGATAGACCATAGGAGGCACCAATAAGAATCCCGGTAAGCCCATGGGAACGGTCACACTCCACCAGCATACACCCATCCCCCTACCCACTGCAGCCCGTGTGAAAAGGGCCAGTGTTTGTGAACATAAAAGCTGCCACTTTGGGTTTCTGTACTATTGAAACTGTATCCTTCAAATAGAGAATTAAGTTAGACTCTGCATCTGGAGCCCATGGTACAAAAACACTGTATTTAACATGCTTCTGTTTCCTGCCATTTATTTGTTTGCCTTTTGGCCTATCTAGTATAATTGGCAGGTGATCCCTGGTCACATCATCAGTGCCATCTTAAGGAGGCTGTGCTGGCACTAGGCCCATTCATTACAATGGGGCTAGCACTGGTGCAGCAGCATGAGAATTTTGTAACAAGGATGTTCAGTATTGGTTTTGTGGGAGGCTGAACATATAAAATGATTATTACATTATCTCTGCTACTAATTCATATCTATTTATTATCTATTTATGCAGCACCTAGCGTTGCCAGATCAAAATTTCAAAAATAAAAGGAACTATGGAGCTGCTGAGCTCTGAAATAAGGGACATCTAGGCTCCTTGCACACGTTCTGTATTTTCTCGTGAAATTGAATCTCACAAGAATTACATGAGATCAACATGGGCTCCATGCCCACATTGATTTCTCGCGGTGTGTTCAAAGTGGGACGGATCCATTGTGAGATACAACGGATCCATGTTCGTGTTTGGTACCTGCAGCCCCAGACCCCCCAATAGCCCTCCAGCCCACCCACTCTGCCGGGCCCGCATTGTTGCAAGCTCCACGGCTTGCCGACCAGTGGGGTTTGGTGCACACTCTACAGCCAGCTGGCCTGTTGGCCGGCCATCCAGCAGGGTTTTCCTAGCAGCAGCAGCACCACAGCAACAAGAAATTGTTGACCGATTGGAGCCACGGCACGCAACAAGCGCTCTTCCCTGACTGCAGCCCCGATGTCAGTGAGTTTCACAGGGAATGTAATTAACGTGAAATTTGAATGCACTGCACACATTCAAATTTCACGTTCATTTCCACTCACATGAGTGACAGGGTTGGATTTTCAGCCCTGTCATCCGTGATATGAAAATAAGGTTAGTTTCAGTTATGATGGAGAAAGATCGCATTTAGATAGATAGAAATCAACATGAGATTGTGTAAGCCGTCCTATTCCAGTCTATGAAGCGGTTCAGTACTGATATAAGAGATATTCATTATATTCTTTGGAGCTGTTGGGTTCTGAAATAAAGGATATCTACTCTATTCTATGAAGCTTTTAGGTTCTGAAGTAAGGGGTGTCCATTATACTCTGTGGAGTTGGTAGGTTCTGAAATAAGGGACTGTCTCTTAAACTAAGAGCCATCCCTTTAGAGAGACATCTGGCAACCCTATCAGAATCCCATATACAGGATGGCCTTCAAGTACAATAGGTCAAAGTATTCCCAGCTGTAAGTATTCAAAATCATGAGTCAGTCCCCCCATCCCAAGAAAAATCATGAGATTGACTTAAAATAATGAGATTTCTGAAATAATAAATTTAGTGTTCATTTTACCTGTCTTCTGCTTTCTGAACCTTCTGATTATGCTTGTTTCTTATTTTCAAGTTTTTCTCTGTGCCCATGAGGGTTAGAAACCTCCCAGTTGTAAATGAAAGCTGGGAATTCCCATTTATTTATTTATTTATCAAAATTTGATAACCCACCCCCTTCTGCCCATGGCAGCCCAGGGTGGCATACAATAAAAATATAAAATGCAAATATAAATAAAGCATTAAAAGTACAAAACGGTGGTCATAAAACCCTCACCCCCAATCCAACTCACCCCAACCCTCCACTACCCATCCCCCCCCACCAAAAGCCTGACAGAAAAGCCAAGTATTACATTGGTGCCTGAAGGAGAGGAGATCCGGGGACAGACAAACTTCTGATGAGAGGAAGTTCCACAAACAGGGCACCATGGCCGAGAGCACCCTCTCCAATGTGGCCCCCCATCGAATTTGGGGGCCCTCCAATAGGGCACTCCCTGCTGACCACAAGGCCGCTCCAGGACTCAGGGGGTGAGGCGGTCTCGCAGGTAGACAGGGCCCAGACCGTGTAGGGCTTTATAGGTAAGCAGCAACACCTTGAATCAGGCCCGGAAGACTATAGGCAGCCAGTGCATTAAGCAAAGCACTGGTGTTGTGTGCTCCCGGCAACCCATCCCCATAAGGAGGCGGGCCACCGCATTCTGCACCAGCTGCAGCCTCCAGACTGTCACCAAGGGTAGCCCCACATAGAGCACGTTACAACAATCCAACCTCAAGGTGATAAAGGCATGAATGATGGTGGCAAGGTCACGGTCCGAAATATACAGCCGCGGCCATCACACCAGATGTAATTGGCAAAACGCACTCCTCACCACAGCTGCCACCGGGACATCCAGGTGGAGCTGTGAGTCGAGGAGCACGCCCAGACCGCAAACATGAGGGACCAAGGCGGGACGCACCCCATCAATGATGGGGGCCTCCACTCCCTCAGCCCTCCCCACCAACATCACCTCCGTCTTGTCGGGATTCAGCTTCAAGCAGCTCACCCTCATCCACACCCCCACCGCTGCCAGACACCGGGTAAGCAACGAGGCTGCAGGGTCTGGGTCTGCTGAAAATGAGAGGTAAAGCTGGGTGTCATCAGCATTTTGATGACACCGCACTCCCAGCCCTCTCACGCCTCGCCCAAGGGCTGTGTATATACATTTAACAGGAGAAGGAACAGATTAGAACCCTGCGGAACCCCACACATGAGGTTCCCAGGGGACGATTAACATTCCCCCAGCACCACACGCTGAGTTCTCCTGGCCAGGAAAGAGCGGAACCATTCAAGAATAAAATTTAACTACTTGAGTCCATCAGCCTGGGTTGAAGGAAAGACATCATAAATCTCATCATAATATAATCTCAAGAGCTGACAGTATTGAGGCTCCCAACACAAGGAGCTTACTTAGAAGTTAGACATAATATAGAAAGGGATCCCAATAAACAGAGGAGAGATTGGGAGGTCTGGAACGATGAAAGTTACAAGCATGGAAGATCTTTGTTTCCATAGCAATAAGCAATATGACAGGCAGGCATTTGCAAGGAAAGGGTCTCTATTAGGCCTGCTATGAGACCGACCAGTGTCATATTGTAAGTCTCCAATGTTTGTGTGCTGGAAGGGTCTTCCAAACTAGGCACATCCTGAAACCTGACCCTCTTTCTGCAGTTCCATTCCTCATCCTAAAGCCACAAGATATGCTTCATGCAATGCATGCATCTTGTTAATTCCAGTGTGTATCTTTTTAAAAAAAACGTTAACTACATTCGAGCTTGCCAGCGATGTCTAAGATGAAAGCTGAAGCAGAAGTTAATCAATCAGTTTTCAAACAACACAAGATCTTTTCAAAAATTTTGTGTTTCAGTTAGTGAGGAAAACTGCAGTGTTTCGTTACTTGAAGCCTAATATCTGGCGTGGTTGCTTTGGGTGGTTTACTTTGCAACTTTCAAACCCAAGCAGTTGGTTAATTTCTGGATGTTCCAACAGGAAGAAGAGACCTAGTTTATAATAGAATATACCAAACTGCATCAAACTTGGGCAGGCAGAGGCTTGCTTGATAAACACTAGATGGTGACAGCTGCAACGTGGTCTCTCTGAGTAAAAACAGGTGAGCGCGGTGGCTACCCGATCCAGGGAACACAGCTGACAGGGCCCAGGTCAGGGAGCGGCACCGAAGAAACGTGCCCACAGCTGGACAGCCGTCCTGCCGCCTGCACACCCTGAGTAGGGCAGGGAGATAAATAAACATGCGGGCAGCCGGTCCCACCGCGCCCTGCTCCCAGCACCCTGCAGTCATGGCGACCAGCCATGGCAGCCCCTGCCCCAAGGCGAGGCTGAACAGGCTCGTGGGGCCGGCCCTTGGCCTGGGCTGTGTCCTGGACGGCCTTCTGAGGATGCTGCCTGGGCTATCCACCTACTCACCCTGGGGCAGTTCTGGGCTACATCTGGCAGCACATAAACACAGGTGCCGGTGGGTCTCTGGCCACAGCAGGCCAACGCAGGACCGTCACGTCTGTTTTTACCCACTGTCACACTACGGGGTGGATGTGAAAAAGTTCTTGAGACTGTCCAAAGAGCACAGTTTAGCACTGTGCGGGGGCTTAGCTAGAATAGGCACAGCAGGTGCAGCCAAACCAGGGCTCACATGCCTGGGGGGCCCACACACATGTCGCATGCATATTCACACTGGAGTAGATTTCCCCTAGCAGGAGGCCAAATGCATCTTCCGCACCAGGGCCCATTCCCACCTAGCTATACCCCTGGCACAATCACAGGGTTATCTATTTCTTGTTCCCTTTCAGACTCAGGCAGATTAAAAAGGCCTAGAGGGAGCAACGTCCGAAGTCCAAAATGGCCATGATACCTAGGAAGGGAGTCTGTGGAGGGTTCAATGCCAGAGACCCAATCTGCCACTCAAGAGTATCCTAAAGGCGGGCAGAAGCCTCTAGGAAACTCATGCAGCTGGGAGACAAGGAAGGCTTGCCCCAGAATTCCAGAGCGGCCTGTCAGCAGCATAAGAAACAAAGAGACTTTCACTGCCACCAGGGTTTAGTAGGAGTGGAAACTTTTGTTAGGTATGCCCTCCCACACCTAATTGCATTGGGTGGGAAGAAGCATTGTTTTGTTTAGCTTAGACCCAAACCATTCATTAAAGAAAAGACATCAAGTCTTGGAGACATCACCCAGCAATAGAACATCATCAGTTCTATTGCTGGGGAGCCTCAGCGAACAGGCCAGTTTGGTCTTTACCTGTGAATAGCATGCCGGTTTCTTACTCAAGGATGAAAAACAGACCGTGCAGAACAGCCACCAGACAGAACTAGGCCATGAGTGATAACTAATGAAGCATTTCGTCTTTCCTTAGCGACAAACAAGATCAAAGTATAAGACATTTAATTCTGTATCGCTCAAAGCAGACAACGGATTCAGCTCTAGCCGCAGCATTAGGTTTGGGGTGGGATGAAGCTGTTCATGGTTTTGCTTTTAGGTCCCTGTTGGCTTCTGAATCTTTGCTTGCACGGCAGAAGAAGAGCGCTGGAGCAGTAACAAGCAGGCTTCGTCCCAGCTCTCTCTGCCTTTTCAAGAATTATTTTAGCTACCTGCACTTGTAGAAAAAGCTCACAGCTTCCCTCAATATAAACACAGAGAGACAATCCAGTGCTCCTCTTACCTAGCTGGCCTCCTGCTGTTCTTGGCTGGGTCTTCCGTGCATGCTGGAAGGGGACGCTTTTAGGGATCTGTGAATATAATTATAGAAGACAACAACAGGGAAGCTGCACTCAGACTTTATTCCCTCCACAGCCAAAGCCTTGATTTTCTGGGAATTAAATCCCCATAATGAAGGGGATGCCTTTGAGTGCTGCTCTTACTGTTCCGCATCCCTCATTACACCCTCGGAGTGCACACAAGTAATGACTGAAGGGCTCAGAGAGTTTAAAGATTGCACAGAAAATGCAGCGGCTCATAGGTCAGCGTTATGTAAATAATCAGGTTACGTGCTGGATAAACAGAAATAGCGCTGCAGCAGGGCTCCTTGCCCAGCCTGTCTGCATTCTGCCAGTCCCACCTGAACAGAGATATGTGATGGGCTTAGGAAGGATGTGAAATTGGGGGGGAGGGGGGGGGAACATAATGGAATCCTAAGGATTTCCATAAGGGATGCTGCTTCTCTTTAAATGGGAACTTGTGTGCCTCTGAAGGCCTGATATTGGTTCCGTAGTGTCTGCAAAACAGAACAATCAATGAAAAGACTCAATCTAAGATTTTAATCATATAAAGCTCAGCAAATTCTGAGTTAAAAGGCCATGTTCCTTCTTGCCATAGGGGGGTGGAGCATAGGGGTGGGGGGAAAGGGCAATAGGGAGGATTACTACTGGCCTTGCCACCGATCAGAGCAGCTTTATGGTTGCTCTAGCATACATGCACCAACCGGGAAAGGGCTGTTTGCTGCTGCATTGACCCTAGTGTGTCTCAGCTCTAGGGCCCGAGTAGATGGTGATTCTTCAGCACTGGGAGAATCCACAGCATGTGCCAAGACCAGATTCAGCAAAGGATGAAGAAACAAAGCTGATCCTTCCCCCGAGTTGCTAGAACAAACCTAGATCTGAATTCTCTAGGTGATGGGTATCCTTTGGTCCCTTGAATTATTTGATAGCTGAACGCATCCACAGCAGCGTTGGGGAACCTTCCCCCTCCCACAGATCACTTTGAGAATTAGTCGGGGCCCCACAGGCAGGGGAGTTGGGAGCCAAGGGCAGGGGCACTTAAAGAGTCCTCAGGAGGAGTGAAGGTAGAGGAGGGTCCAGATTATGGATCTGTGCCATGGATTCATCCCCTATCCTTGGGTATTTTCAGACATGACACCCCCGCCCATGACCATGTTTACCCCAGCGTGGCCATGGGTTGGGGGTGTCATGTCTGCTCCCACCCCACCAGATGTTCACCACAGGCGGGAGCAGAGGTTATCCTGGACCGTGGCAGGGTTAACACAGGATGTGCACTGGGTTCCCGGTAGGCATCTCTGGACCATGGTAGAGTCTGATGGCCTGCTCCGTCTAACCCGGGCCCATGACCAGAGCAGTTTCAGGTGGGTGCAGCAGCACCCACCTGTCAGGTAGGAGGCAGGGCTGTGCTGAAGAGCACGGGGGTGTGGCCATACAGACCTACGTCCGCATGTCCCCTGCCTCCTCCATGGCCCCGGAATGTTTGTTCAGCGGCCAGGCAGACCCCTACCCGCTCAATGCATAAACACAGGACACATGGGCTCCCATTCTCTACCTTTGCCATAGCCTTATTGTATCAACGTGGCATGTCGGACCCTGGCCTGTTCTCCCCCCCCC
>QEPC01008851.1:1347050-1410658 GCA_003113815.1 Sphenodon punctatus
GTCTGATTAATGAATGTATTTAGAAGTATTATTGCCCTGTTCCCCTTGTGTAATTTTATACTAGAGATAATGGGCTTATTTATGTATTATTCTGCCAATCAGCCAATTGCTTTATGAACATGTGTACGTCCTATTTATTGGGCATTGTTAAGGACTTTCCTTCTGTTATAGGTTTGTTTATTTAAATTTTAAGATTCTTGCTTACTCCATAGGCTGACAGCTTTGTAGAATCAGCATATAGAATTGTGGTTTGTAGGTATTCTAAGGCTCCTTTATGCTTCTATGTTCTTTATGCAATTGCTCTTTTGTGGTCACATATTTGCCCTTCCAGGGCCTGTTTTTACCTTTATATATGGGATGTTTTCTTCTCCTTAAATACCACCAATTTGTAGGTGGTAAAGGATGTGGTCCTTATTCCCTTCTAGATCCAGGGTTATCCATCCGTTGTGCTAAAGGTTTTCTGGATCTAAGCGTTAAAAGGGAAGTCCTGATTTACTGTAGGCTTTCTAGTTTGAACTCCCGGAGAATACCTGTTTATGTTAGGAGCTGGGAAGCAGGGTTATCCATAAACAGTTTTTAGGGAATGGATTAAGTATGTATTTGTGTGTGTGTGTGTGTGTGTTTGTTTGTCAAGCAATGGCCTACGGCTACGCTTTTAATAAACTATTGAATTGAATTGAACGTGGCATGTCAATTTATTGGTGACATTGTTCCTCATTTTTAAAATTGATATAATAGTTCTTTTCTTACACCCTGAAGGACTCTCTTACTATATATGGGTTTAGTGCCTGTCATAACGGGTGTTTTTAGATGGACACGGGGCTGCCTGTCCTTGGAGCTGCTCTGGGGATGCATTCCCGCGTCCGCCTGCTCCCAGTCCTGCCTGGCTCCATTTCAAATAGACCTAGTGGGTTCACCAGGCTGCAGTCCGGCCACCGGGCACACACACACACACACACACACACACACACACACCCCACAGAGTTATGGGCGATTGCCCAACATTCTAGGCTGCTGCCTGCAATTCTATAGTGGGCATTTTTACACACACCTTAAAGTGGGCTTACAAGTCCACAAGTAAGTTCCGGATGCATTCTTCACACACACGCTGCCCTGAGGCAGTTCCTGGATGCATTCTTCGCACAAACACTGCCCTGAGGCAGCCTAAAGTAGCTGCAGCTGTAGATGTGACAGGCTGTCATGGAAACCAAGTGACCACAGCTGCCTGGAGCAAAGCAGTTTACTAGGAGAACCTTTTACACACACAAGTTCTGAGAGAAGTTCTTTGCAGAAGTTCAAAGATCCAGCTGTTTAAGATCCAGGTGAGTGATTTAGACACAGTAAGTTCAGGATGTAACAGCAAACACCCAGGAGAAATGTGTGTGTAAAAGCACCCGGTGTTATCCAGGGAAACATCTGGCTGGAGTTGGAACTCCAGCATGAGTCTGTGCATCAGACAAACAGCAGCTCCGTTTTGGCCCGGTGCCCCAGGTTTTGCCAGGCCACTCCATCGGTGGCGCTCTAGGATGTTCCAGAGTGCTGCTGGCAGGGCTTCCCCCAGAGCAGGTGCAGCCTGCTCCACTTCAACATCTGGCGGGCTGCCTTTAGACAGATGGCCTACCCGGGAGTAAAGAAAGCTGGTGCAGCCAGCACCGGGGCAACCCGTCCATCTGAAAACACCCAAAGGGCCATTGTCTCAGCTTGGGCCTTTAAGTACTACAATAAGAACAAGAACGCCACCACCAAAAACTATCTTAGTTCTGACACTAGGTCCCCCTCACATGTATATATACTGCACTCATAAGGATCATCCAAAACCTTCAGATCAGTGAGCATTGGGACTAACAGAAGTAAGAACATAAGAACTGCCATTTTCTCCATTCTCCAAGGAATCCAAAGTCTCATGTCCCAACCAGCTTGACTAATAAATATTAATGAACCTATCCTTCATGAACTTATGCAAACCTTCTTGGAACCCATTTATGCTACTGGCCTCCACAGCATCCCATGGCAGTGAGTTCTACAGGTTAATTGTATGGTGTGTGTGTGTAGGAAAAGTGCTTTCCTTTGTTTGCTTTAAACTTGCTTCCAGTTCATTTTCATTGGATAATTTCCCCTCGTTCTTGTATTTTGAGAAGGTATAAGTAGTAGCTCCTTGCTCTGCACCACTCAAGATTTTGTAAATCTCTCTCTTATCCCCTCAGTCATCTCTTTCCGAAGCTGAAGCACAACCCCCTTTCCTCGTCAACAAAAACTTCTTTAGGAGTTGAATCCTGCACCCTAAGCAAAATCAGTAACAACAATAAAGTATTTATTTATATAGCACTATAAATGTACCTGGTACATGGGGACCACACTGTGGATACAGTTAACTAGGATTTTCAGATGAAGGCAGCTAACTCAACTTACGCTGTATTACCAGAAAACATTTCATTGAAGATCACACATGCATTAGTTCCAAATGCTACATATGTATGAGGCAGTATTTCCTATGATATTGTGTTACTTGCTGATAGATATGTCATCCTGCTCTTCTAGATTGTCATGTCATAAAAGAAAGCTATCGTAAATGTACAAATGTGCCCGTGGCTGCTCGGAGGCCTCAACTCTGAGTATGTAGATTTATGGGATTAAAAGCTCAACCATAATGATGAATTGTTGCTTACTTTAACATAGTTTCTTTTTGCGGGGAGAATAAAGAAAAAAAATATCAAGAATAAATGAGAAAATCTGTGGCGTGAGAAATCTAAGGCACAGACAAAGCTGTTGATCTGATCTCGTGTGAGATCCACAGGCACCTTCCAAGAACTGACCAGGCAAACACTTCCTTAACTTATGAGTTCTGACAAGATCATCACCCAAGGTAGTGTAGCTGCAAAAGAGTGATTTTCCTCTTGTACTTACTAACGCCCCTGGGAAATAACAGGCGCAGAAATGAAATGTGTGTCTTCTGCATAGCCCTGCAGAGCATGACCAGTAGGCATGCACGACAACAAATGCATAAAATCATTGGGTGTCACCATTACTATCACAGAGAAAGAACAAACTGAGACACCACGCAGGACTTGCCCAGTCAAGTGCAAACCTGCTTGCATCTCAAAACCAGACCAGATTTATTTATTTTTTAGTTAAAAAAAGAAAACAAGACACATAAGTGCATGAACCAATTAAGTCACTACACGATCTTCCTCCCTATGTTGCAGAACGAGGAAGGATGGTCTTGCAATTAAGTAGCATCTCCTAAACACCTTGTCTGCTTTACCTGAGGCTTTTCAGAAGGGGGCGGGGAGGGGTATAAAACATTCATATGCAATTTCAGGTGGATTGCTTGAACTTTGGGGGAAGCTGAAGGTGAATCCAAAACCAGGTAAGCATTAACTACGTGGCCACTGTGCTTCATTTGAAAAATAAAGAAGACTAAAAAGGGGGCTGGGGCTAAATCCTGTCCTGGAAGCCTCATCCCAGTGCCTGGGCGTGGGGTGGGGAGGATATTCAGAGGAGCCGGTGGAGTTGTCCTGCAAGACCCCACCACTAGGGTTTGCCACCGATGCACATTTTTAAGGAACACTTATGAAAAATACATGTTTGATACATGCCGAAGGTGCCAGTGCAGGACCCTGCAATATGTATTTTTTCATAAGTGTTCCTTAAACATTAGCATAGGTGGCAACCCTAGAGGGGAGGGGGTTGCTGTTGCTACTCATCAGCTGTTTGGCACTGGGGGTATTTTGCCACCAAACCGCTGATGGGTGGCAGGCGGAGCAACAATACTGACTCCATCCAACATTATCCAGCCACGGGTGGGGTCTTGCAGAGTAGCAGAAGTGACAGCTCTCGACAGAAAGAGAGGTCAGGGCTAAAGCCCTGCCAAGCCCTGACACAAATTAAGCCCTGGCTGGACACTAATGTTTCTACATAGCGTAGTCTTTCTCCCATTGTGCAATGAAGTCGTAGGTCACCTTTCCACAGAGGAGAGCATAAATTACTGCATTCAGCGCTGCTTCCCAAGTGCAAATGCAGAGGATTCAGCAGTAATTGGCATCTGGTGAACTAGCCATGTGCTCCTGGTCAGAAAGATCACAAGCATTTTTTCAGAGAATAGCCGGGATGTCATCTTGTATCTGCTGTGTGGAGACTGCCGTGCTCCTGGCATGTTGTTTTAAAAATCTTTCTGATTTCAAAATGTTTTACTTCAGAGCAAAGGAGACCTGAAATTCTCAGCCTTTCCATTCTGTGTAGGGCTGTCAGGAGTGGGAACCACTTATCAAAGCAAATTCTTAGTTCAATGTGAAACACTACAACGGTCATGTGTGGCTAGCTACAGCGGCAAGCTCCTTACCTGCACTCCTGGGGAACCGGTTGAGACAACGGAGGCTGAGGAGGAATCTAGGCTGAGGAGAAGCGTAGTGAGGGGGGTTTGTGGAGGAAATGAGTTTTGGGAGATTATGAAGGAAGAAAGGAGATGTTCTTGGCAGACCAGAGGCAGGTGGTTGTTCAAATACAGGGGCAGCATGAAAAAGGCCAATGAAGGAGGAAATGAAGGTCCTCAGAGTGCTGTGCTGGTGCAAGGTCTATTCATTTCAATGGCGCTTCCACAAGCTAAGTGCTTTGAGGACTGAGCTGAAAGGAGGCAGCATGCATCGAGAGCTCACAGATGTTTCAGGAGTGTGAGAGAGGGATGCAGGCAAGAGGAAGAGTCTGCATGGTCCTAAAGGTGAAACCAACCAACAAGCAGGAATCTGATGCAGTGAGTCAGTGATGATATTGATATATCCAACGGTTGGCTCTCAGGATGGGATTTAAGGGAGACAGGGCTACAGCAAGCTCGTTATGTGAAAATGGAGGTTAGATGCTCTGCACATGGGAGACTCAGTTTGATTGCCTTGCCTAGTCTCTCACTTTTGAGGCAACAAGAGACAGCAGCAGCTTGTCCATAGGGTTTAATGGAGCTCAGCGTCGCTAACAAATGCTGCCCCTATGGATGAGCTGCTAGGACAGACATAGAGAGGCCAGACCTCCCATTTAAAAGAGGACATTTATGAAAAATACATGGTGCAGGGCTGCACTGAATCCAATGCAGCCCCGCACCATGCATCTTTCATAACCACCTCTTTTAAAGGGGAGGTATGGCCCCCCTAGACAGACACGCCCCTGCCCCACAGCACCGCTGCTGCCACACGAAGGACTCCCACACAACTGGATCCACTCTAGCCCAAGCAGCTGCAAGCAAACTCTGTTCCACACCTGCTCGTAGCCTGAATGCAGGCTGCTGTGCTGTGGATGGAGTGCAGTTCTCTGAGCTGGGAGCAGATAGAGAACCGAGCTTGCTTGCAGCTGCTCAGGTGACAGTCACATGGGATTTCAGGCGGTGGCAGCATGCCTACTCCATGCCTGGGGGGAGCAAGGATTCTCGCGTTTCTCTACGAGAATCAGGGTTCTCAGCTTGGTCTTGCGGAGCAGAAAGAGCCAAGAACTGTCCTGACTCTCACAGAGAAAAGCGAAAATCTCGCTCTCCCCCGACACTTGTGAAAAAAAACCAAAAAAACCTTGTACTTGCCTGGCTGCCTCTCTCTGAGTACAGGGCTGCTCCTGGACTCTCTCCACTTCTCTGTGGGGGCAGGCGAGGAGACAAGTTCACCGAGGAGGCGGCCGCCTCACAGCAAACAAAAACATTAAAAACCCACTGCACATGTGCACAATGGCCAGCAGCATCGGCACCATTTTGGAAAAGGACAACTGTTCTGCGCATGCACGAATGGCACTAGCCCGTGTGCAGAACGGCTGCCCTTTTCCAAAATGGCGCCAACACTGCTGGCGCCATTTTGGAAAAGGGCCGCACGTGTGCAGGACAGCTGTGGGGACCATTTGGCGCATGCGCAGACCGGTTTTGAATTTTGCTCGAGACTCTCTTGAGGCCTCAGAACGTTAATGAGATTTTGTCAAGAGCTCTGTAACATTTCTCAGTTCTCATGAGAACTGGGAAGGGGTCTCAATTCAGCCCTAGGAGCAACCATGCAGGTTTCTTTTTGGGAGGGAGGGGGCATATGGGAGAGGCAAAACTGGAGTGTGTATATGTTTGATGGGGCTGGTGTGCGAACGCCTGACAGTGCACTACGCGTATGTGTGTGTGTGTCTGTGTGTCTGTGTGTGTGTGAGAGAGAGAGGGTGGCTGGGAGACTGTGGGGGTATGTGAGAAGAGGTTGGGTGTGTGAATGAAAGGGTTGGGGAGTGTACATTTGTTTGGCACATGTCTCCTCCTCCAATCTCCCATAGTTCCATCCAAGTTATTAAGTACTATTCATCACTGACAAGAGCAATACAGAATTGGCACACTCAGTTCTAGTCACTGTGGCTGAACTAGGAGTAGCAACGATGGAGCCCAATGGAAATCTTGTCCGACCTTCCTCTTTGGGCTGCAAAGGCCATTTGGGAGAGGAGAGACCAAGGGACCTATTGATACCAGGGCAGAAAATGTCCTCTATAGGATACCAAAATATAACTCCATTGGAAATGCAGGTCATTCGGTAAAGCCCTGTCCCAGTCATGCAGATCATCCGTCTCTTTCCCTTTAAGCTGAAAAATTGAAAAAGCATCTCTCAAGCTAAGTTCCCCGTGACAGTACAGTGGCGCCCCACTGAGCAGTTATTGGAGCATTATGCCTTATGAATCCCAAGTGCCGCAGCTCTAAAACAGTAAAAGGGTCAACCTCAAAACTCATCCAGCCCCTTCGCTAGTGATGCTGAAAGGATTCAAAGATTTGGAGAGACCAATTCATTATATTCATTGAGGGAAAACATTATCTGGAGCCAGCCCCAGCAGTGACCTTTGCTCCTCCTTTCCAGCATTATTAATACTGTCAGTGCTTTCTTCCCTCCTTTCCCAGCAGCCAGATTTACTTATTCTCAGGAATCTCTAACCCTCCTTGCCTTATCCTGTACCATCCATTCTCCATGCTTTCTCCATCCACCCCTCCCTCAGGTTTCTATCATCTATTTCCCCACTATGGTAGGGTTTCTGTTATTCTGTCATCAGTGCTTCCTGACTCCATTCCTGTGGTCTCTGTGGCCCCATTTACAGGGATCGCAACCCTTTCCTAGGGCCTCTGCCAACCCTTCCTCACCCGTCGCACTTTCTTGGTTCCTCTCATCACATTTCCATCACTGGAGTCTTTAAGAAAAGGGGGGGGGGTGCATTCCTCTACCACTGAAGTTGATGGGAACTAACCCACGACTTCAGTCAGGGCCGGTGCTACCATTAGGCTGCTCAGGCGGCCGTCTAGAGAGCCAACATGAAGGGGGCGGCTCTTTTGCTCCTGATCAAGCTGCCCCACTGTCCCCACCGGTGATAAGCTCTGCGTTTGATGGCACAGGAGAGACAGCCCCTTCACCTTGCTGCCCTAGGTGGCTTGGCACTAAGCTCTGCACTGGATTGGGGGTGGGAGAGGTGACCCCAGCTGGCTCCACTTCTGATCCAGCTTCCACTACCATCTCTCCTGCCCCTGATCCAGCTGTTGCCACCACTTCTCCCGCAAGCTGAAGGGGGTGCCTCTCCCGTCCCCGATCCAGCTGCCTCTGCTGGTAAACTCTGAGGCTGGGTTGGGGGCTGGGAGGCAGGAGGGAGCAGGGCTACCAACCCCTCAGTGCCCGAGAAGCAGGCTGTGCATGTGCATGTTGTGCCCTAGCTGTGTGCACGTGAGGGTTGTGCGTAACACGGCATGGGTTGCATGTGAGTTACACAAGGGGCGCACACGCAGGGATTTGCCTAGGGTGACGAAAGTCCTTGCACCGGTCGTGACTACAGCAAATGGAGGATTGCCCCCATCATGGGCCTTTTCACATCAACATGCGCAGTGCAGGGGGGATGGGTCAGCACCCGTAGGAACAGCTCCCACAGTGGGTGGAGATGGGTGCGTGTGCGCTCCCACACTCCACCCATCACCCACGCACGGAGCAACAGGCTCCAATGCCGGTTGCTCGGTGCGTGGAGACGGGGGTGTGCCCGCGGGAATGGCCCCACACCCACCTTCTCGCCCACCGCGGCCCGTTTGAAAAGGGCCAGTGTCTCTTGGGCAGAAGCTATGAGCTTGATGCAGGAATTACTGAGAGGAGGCCTCTGGCTGTGGTTACACAGGAAGTCAGGCCATGGTGATCCCTTCTGGATTTAAATTCATTAATCTGTTGCTACTGCTCTCTGCCACCGTTCCCCAAACCCTACACCATCCTCATCCTTGTATTTCCCAGGGATCCTATCCTCTTGTCTGTGCTTTCTGTCTCCCACCGAGTGCCACCAATAAAAGTATCAACAGCAATGCTTCAGATTGGGCCTTTTAATGCTGATTAGTTTCAACTGCTAATTTCGGCCCCATTCTTTAGAACTCATTTTGCTTTTCTACTTTTTAAAGCAGGGCTAGGATCACTAACAGCCGTGCTTAGCATCCAAGGCTTTCTTACAAGCCACCCGGTATCATCTAAACTGATCTAGCCAGTACTGAATAGCAATTTTAACACAGAAATACTTTTATATAATAGGGGTTTAAATCTTCTCCAGTCTTCTGTGGGAGAGCCCTGTGAAAAATAGACTGCCTTCCAGTGACTCTTTTTTTTTAATCTTTTCTAGTACTTTTTATTCCTTTTTCTCTTCAGACATAGGATGGGATTCCCATACAGATGCAAAATAAAATGTAATGGCCTTTTCAAAACAATCACAGCCAATTGGATATAATTACACACATGCAAATATATCAAAACGACTGATTCATCCAATAAAGCAAATAATGTCAACCCTTCAGGTAGATAATCAAATTATTACAAGTGACTGAAAAAGACACAGATTGGGGTTTTCAAAAGAGCATCATGGAGGTGGGTAGGCAACTCTCACTGAAATTCATTGGACAACCAGGCACCCAGCTCCCTTGGTCTTCTTTGAAAATCCCAGCTATAATTCATACAAAACACAGTGAAACAAACCATATGCCTAGGGCATGTGCTTACCTGTGAAACCAGAAGACCTCTTTATGAGAAAAGTATTTTTACTTTTATAGGTATTTTCAAGTCAGGAAATCAAATTTTAGAAAATAGTCTGTCTCTAAATGGCGCTGAGGTTGCGATGCAGGTAGAGAAAAGTCAGGAATTTCATTGAGACAGATCACATAGGGAAGGCGAGACTTCTTTTGGGAAGTGTTCCAAGCTTTTGAGCTTTGTGGCACTTTTCTTCAGATTCGGAAGTTGGTCCAGTCACAAGTATTACATTGCCCCGTACTTTGTCTATCTCTTATTCTTGTACCAATGCAGCAACAACATTTTAACTAGGAATTTCAACATCATTTCTGATGACTCATCCTTATCTCGGACCATTGAGTCTTCTACTTGCCCCAGAGGGAAATCAGGACACATCGTTAGACTTGAAATTTCAGTTTTATCACTTTAAAACACCAATGGGCTAAATTCTGCTCTTGGCTGCTAGGGTGAAACTGGTGCTGGGGTCAATGGTAGTGTTACCCATTTCAAACTAAGAGCAGGATTAACCCCAGAGGCATAGAACTGGCAATATTGCCATGCAGTGTCTGAGTGCAGCTGTGCACCAGGAATTAAGGATTTACCGACTTATTGCTTGCCTTGTTCATCCTTCTTAAAACACTGCTATGACATCATCTTCTGAAGCTCTCATTGATTAACTCCTTGATTCCTTCAGTGTGGGGCACTTTATCCGAGGCTTCTGTGAACTGCTAAATTAAATGAGTGGTTTAGTGGCAAACCGATTGGAATTAATTAAGCAAAACAACTGCACACAGCACATGGATGTGAGGCTGGATTAGAAGCAGTTTATCCTAATCAGAGGTGGAGAGCTGCAGCTGCTGCATGCGTTGATGGTAACCGAGATAATGAATAGCTAATTTGTGAGTACTGCACACAGGTGTAGTAGCACTGTTTGGATGGAAATGACGTGCAAGGAGCAGCTGTCTTGTTGACTAGGCTCACTGTAATTGTATGAAATGTCAGTGTCTAATAAGAAGCAAAATGATGGCCCTTTTTACACTCATGCCCACACAGCAGATTTGCATGGGTACCATGAGTGGTACCATCTCGTGTAAATCCCGTGGCTGGTGAGTGGGGGGGGGTGCACACTGCCGCAAAACACGCATCCCCACTCATCCCCCCATGCATTCCCTTGCACGGAGCAACCGGGGAAACGGAGGTTGCTCCATGCATGGGAATGCGTGGGGGTGCGCCCGTGTACACCGGCACCCACATGCCGCTCACACTGGGGTGCGCACACCCACCCCCCACGCAGCTGCAGCCTGTGTAAAAAGGGCCATTGTGTCTCAACATGATGAAAAATGACACAAATTCATGAACTTGAGTACGGGAAAGGAACCAGAATAACTAAAAAAGGAGATGTTGTGGGAACTTGGAGCTGTAATTATAAAATACTGTGATAAACAGCTATACTGGGGAAAGAAATATGTGATGTTGAACTAAGCCTAGGCCTTAATTTTCTTTTAAATCTATGATTGTTTACATATGGATGGGAGGAAAACTCTCTGAGGCCTCAGTTATGTTATTTTAGGGGCCATTAAGACCTCAAGGCTAGATTAAAAGGAAACAGACAATCCTGCCTTGTACAGAAAGAATATTAAATTAAAAGGACCAAGACACTTGACTCTCATGGCCCAGATTTCAAGTCAATTCTCTGCTCTAGACTTTTATGGGCTGATTTTCCTGTATTACAAAGATCTCCTGCGGTTGAAGCGGTACGCGTCCCCAAGAACTGGTCTAGGAAATACGGCATCAAGGAGAGGTTCCATGTAAGAGAGTCTGAAACTCTGAAATAAACACACTTTTGTGCAAAGAGACAGGGCTTTCTAGGGGTGTTAAGAGAGGTGGAGACAAACTGGTTTAATTGGACCAACAATAGTTGGTTGTAATGGCTCCGTGCAGCTCCCACGCCACCACCTTTCACAAGTCCTACATGGGAAGCACAACAAACAGGCGGGCATTCCTCCCCTGCTTGGGCATCGCCCTACCCCCACTCATTTGCGGTTGCTCTAGCGACGCTCTAGGCTGCACCCCGCACCTCTACGGTGCAGAGCAGAGACCGTGCACCCCAACAGAGACCGTACACCCCAAGCAGAGACCGGCGTGCACCCCAACAGAGAGCAGTGGGTACCCTTCGGGCACCTGTTGCCCTGGTTTTGTCCACATGGTGAGCTCCACATTTCCTGGGTTGACACTGTGTGGAGCAGCCCTGGGGCAACCCTGGGGTGAACATCCTGCAGCCACAGGATATACGAGAAGGTAAATCCGGGGCAAATGTGGAGCAACATTTTGTTTGTTAGCACCCTAAGACATAAAGCTTTTTCTCTTCTTTACTGACTGTGCCCCATAACCAAGAGGAGAGCCTAACTAGCTATGATTTTTATTATATGGTATTTCAGTCTAGCTCTTTATCATTTTAGGATAGACGTTCTTTGAGTGACGAACCATGCCTCCATTTTGTTTCAAAAGCACCAGGTGCATAGTGGGAGCCACCCGAATATAGTCATTGTCATCAGTCATCACCATCATACCACCAGCAACTTAACGTTTATTTTGCATTTGATTTTCTCTTTACATTCTACTCAGGATCAAGCAAATTTTGTTTTAATTTCAAGACACTTGGAAATGGCTGCATAAATTCTTAAGATCTGCATGTTATTCCCATGCATAACAAGGCTCGCCTCTTGCATCCACAATTACTGCAGTTGCAAGTTGGCCACTTGAAGGTGCATGATTTGCAAAGTGCCGTAAAGGTCAGTGAAAAAACTGAATTCCCTAAAATGAAGCAACAAATACATATGGCAGCAAAACTTCCTACAGCTAGCAGGTTGAATCAGGAATGGGAGAGTGGCTGGGATGTCTGTGTAGTATTTTGTGGTTTTAAGACATGAGGTGTCCAAACCTGATGGGAAAGCATTCTGGGAAATTCATTTGCATTCAAAAATTTGCATAACGTTCAGGATTTTGTTAATTTACATAGTTGACTGTGCTTGCGGAATCTGGATTTTCCACTTGCAGAATTTGGGTTTCAAGGTCACAGAATATTGGTGGCGGAAACTGCAGAATCCATGGTGCCCTGCCTATGATGGAGCAACTATAAGCTGCCTCTAATTCTGAGCAGACTGTAACATTACCATCTTGCCCCTGGGAATTACTTTCATTTTATTTTTTTCTGAAAGTTTCTCTGTGCCTCTGTTGGAGACAGAAGAATCTTGCAATATTTAGTTAGCCAGAGGGGAAAAAGTTTTTCCTTAAATTATTTTCAGTTTCACTGCTTGCCATCTGGATGAACTGTGGATATTTTTATTGTCAAATGCAATGTTTGCTTGAATTCTGCAGTAAAATATCTGTAACATGGCAATGAGCTTTTGTGTATATTTAATATGCCAAACCATGAAAAGATATCAAAGTAATGTTTAATGTAGGCATAATCTCTCAATTCCGCTATCTCTCTGCCTTTGCTTCTTTGGCCTCAGAGAGATTTGAAAGCTACCCAATTATTTCTGCGAGTGTTAGCAGCCACATTACATGTTTTTTTCACATTTTTCCTTAATATGAAGGCTAGAATCTGAATTTCTAAACAGCACCAAGTGTAGTTTCCTAGCCTTTGGAAGGCATTTTAAATGATGAAATCCTCCCTATTTCAAATACAAAGCAAGACTATTTCTGCTGTCTGCATTGCAAAATAAATAAGCAAGCTTACTAATCTGCACTAATCACTGAGACTTTGCTGACTCTTACTGAATATTGTGAGTTAATGAGTAAGGCTGGCTGCCATCTTCAGAGTGCTCTGCTGGGGCAAGTCTCATTCGCTTCCAGGAGCTGGGCGGAAAGCGAGCAAACAACGAAAAACAAAATCAAGGATACTATCCTACCAGACGTATGTTTTCTGGGGTGAAAACAGATGAGACTGTGGCCCACTATGGCCCCGGGTCTCACCTGCTCGCCTGTTGCCCTTCCACCAGATGTTGGGCTGTGGTTGCCCCAGGGCAGGTAGGTGGCTGGCCTGGGATGCATCCTCCAGAAAACCTTGGAGAACCATCCTGGGCCAAGGACCACCAACACAGGCCTGCACATCTGTTTGGCCTGACCTATCATCACCAAGGGGGGAGGGTCACCTATCAGGCAGGGGGTGGGGCACTAGGAGTGGGGCGGGGCCAGCCAGCCGCCCATTTGTTGTGCTCCCTCACCCTACCCACGGCGTGGGGGCAGTGGGACGGCTGCACGTCTGTTCCGTGCCACCCACCAACCCAGGGAGTGGCCGCCATGCTTTTCCGCCGCAGGAGGCCACCTCGCTGCCAGCACATCTGTTTATACCGCTGCTTAGTTTGACAAATAAGTAGCTGTTTAGCTGAATTTAGTGCTCCCCAAACTATGTGGCATGCCTCCTTGGGCATGTTCAAGCTAGAAAGGGGCAAAGATTGGAAAGGGAGAGAGACTGACCCCCAGCATAGATGTCTTGCAGCCATGAGAAATGTTCCCCAAATTAACACGCGGGTGGAATCTCCCTTCCACTACCTGTGCCTCCTCTATGCCTCCTCTTTTTTCCTTTCAATTCACCAGTTAGCTCTCCAGTCCTACATAAGGTAGTTGGAGCTGATCCCCTCAATTTTAAGTAAGCTGGCAGAAAGGTAATAGACAGGCACAGTAAAGAATAGGATGCATGACTCTTAGCATGATTCCTCCAAAGTTAGCTATCCAGCCAATTTGCTAATGCTGCAACCTGCTAATTAACTTTCAGGGAAATACGCAGGGACCAGTGTTCACTGTGTTTTCCCCATTACTGTCAATGGTGAAAATGTATCCTCCGGAATATGCAAAGTCCCTTTATAGTGCCTGAATTAAAGAGAGCAAGCAGAAGTTGCTCCTGAAGCTCAGTTGCAAAAGCATGAGAAAGGAGAAAGTCAAGAGTGAGGGTTTGACTTAGATAAGGGGATAATACATGTGCATGTATCTCTTCTTTCATTTTAGAGAGATAGGGTGGCTGCGATGTTGGTCCCAAATGTAAGAGACAAGGACAAAGTAGTTCAGATGATCTCTTTTATGGGACAAACCACCTTCTGTTGCTGAAGGTATGCAGTTTGCATTACGCAAATGCAGGTGAGAGTTCTGTGTTTGTTCAGTTTACAGATCTGACTTGTTACAAGTCTGAGGAAGGGCCATGTGTGGCCCAAAAGCCGGCATACTCTCACCAAGAAAAGTTGACCAATCAAAGAACTCATCTGAACTCCTTTGTCTTCTTTTGTCATTTTGTACGTTTTTAAAATGTTTATATTTTTCCAGCCTAGCCCCATTCTAGGCAATGAACTAGTGCCTAAACATAATCCGCAAAGAATGGACTACCAGATAATCCACAGGAGAAGAGTCTTACAGGTGCCCAGAATCTAAGAAATTCCTTACCGTTAGAGGAAAGGGGTCATGAATGGTAGAGTTCATTTGGGAAGAAGTAAAATAGTTTGAGAAACTTGGTTTAAATGTTTTACAGTAATCGTTCATAGTGTCCTAGTATTTTTCTCCTGTATATTTTGAAAAATGAATGGTTAGTAGTATGAGACCTCACTCTACTTTCCAGCTATTACATAGGTGTTTTGAAGGAATTACTAGGTTAGTGAAACAGCAAAGTAAACTTCCACATTAATTACATTGTGCCCACCTGCGCAGCCCTTTTTGTAGGACAGGGAGTTTTCATAATTAATTACTAGACCTGAGGCCAGACTAAAACCCCAGACCAGCATAATCCCAAACATTTCTCTGGAGGTGAAAATTGAGGTGTACGCCCTTTTTAAGCAGGCCACAGTTGGGGGGGGTGGGGTGTCTGTGGGCGTGCCGCTGCACAGGGGGCGGATGCACACAAGCACACATCCATCCCCCCACCACATTCCCATGTATGCCCCAAATGGGACACACCCACGCATGACCGTCTTGTTTAAAAAGGGCCTTAGCCCCATGTCTATAACCTGCCTGCTGTCAAACAGAAGAGAAGAAGTTCCTTTGCTTTATTTATAATGAACTTATTCACATTCAAGAGGTTGTTTGACAGCAACTTGATTCAGAGTCACAAAGCGGAGAGAAATGATGAGTGATCCAGTGGGAAGTATGTTTCATTAAGAACCCCTCATCTTTTCAAAGATCCATCACATTTAACCATCACATTCCCCACTATTCCATGTACAGATAACAGTGCTCTCAGCCCCTAACCTGTTGTTGCACTGGACGCTGTTGGCCATTGCTGTTCAGGTCCTCCTGGTCCTCCGCGTAAGACTCCTGCTTCTTCCACGTGCACAGCACTAAACAAATGTACACATTGATTAGATGATACAGTACTCATCAAACCAATCTAGCTTCTGTTAGTACCACTAACATTACTCATTCTGGCTATTTTCCCCAAACCATAGTTGTTTACTGCTGCAAAATTCGAATGCATTATTGCATTGTGCTAGCAGATTCTGCAAATGCATTTTTAAGCATCTAAATGTGTCAGTCCTGCAAGATTTGCAAAAATGTTGTCTGCCGAAATTTGACAATGTTAATTTCTGTATGTAATATACAAGGCTGCCTTCAAGGGAAGGTTTGTTTTCATGAATGAGATATGAAGCCACTAATGTGACTGTAGGTGAGCCACTGTTGTGTTTATGATGATTTGGCATAATAAGGCATAGAAGATTGTTTCTGTCAGGTCTGGGTTCCTTTCAGCATGCTATTATCAACTGCACACTTACAGCAAATACTGTATTCCAATGCAATTTTGAGAACCTGATGCTAATTACCATGTGTCTTTGGCAAGCAATTCAAGAGAAAATAGGTGAAACAAACTGCATTAACCTTGCAACATCAGATTTAACACCGTTCCGTTTCACATGGTTAACTGAGATCCTGAGATCGGCAAATTTAGTTGTGGCACATTATCAAACTGTGAACGTATAAGGAACGTATAAGGAGCTAGTGGAAAAAGCCCATTTTAAAAAATGAACTCACACTCTTCACTAACTATATGGGTCACTTTGGCCCACATCCTGAAGTCCCTTTTTAGCCTGCAAGAAGAGGCTAAACATCCACTGATTTCAAGGAGAGAGTGGTTTTGAAACGGAATGAAGTCTTCAGGATCTGGGCATTCATTTTTCAATATTCATAGCCATTTAGGGCTTGAGTCTACAGGATGCTCAGCATGCATGCAGTCCATGATCCAGCAAAGATACACTTAACTTTAATCACGACCGTAAGTGATGCCGCATACAAGCCAATGAGAGTACTCATGTTCTTAAGGTTATGCATGTGCTTGAGTGCTTTGCTGGACTGGATCCATAGTGCTCAATACCTTGCAAGATTGAGCCCTGGAGGCTTAAAATTATGCTCCCTGGTGCATATTTAGGAACATAAATAAGTGACCAGATTTTAAAAGTGCTGAGAAAACTAGATTCCCTCAGTAGCCTAATGTCTTGACACTAGGCTACCATTTTTCTTTGCTTTTAAAAAAAATAATCTTGGCTAATACCATATTATATAACAAATCAACATCTTCTCTAGTCATGTTATAATTCTGGAGTGAACAAAGTTCCCAAGCCCAAGAGCTGTGTACCAAAATCTTCACATAGCTGGGAACCACAAGATGTATAGTCCTGTAATACCCATGTGCACACACAGGAACCTCTCCTAATTTGTGATTGGCTGCCAGAGCCACATGTTCTGCAGTCCTGGCTGCTGAGATTCTGAAGAGTAGCTGTAATTAATTTAGCTGCTGCTGAGACTTGGGTGCAATGAAACAAGACACAGGCAGGCAGCTCTGGAACTCGGATCAGCCCTGGCCAAAAGATGCACTTGACCTGCCCAAGAGCCACATGCTCTTGGTCCCAAGCCACAGTTTGGCCACCCCGATATAATTCATGTTCTTATTTTTCAAATGATTTCTATTACTAGAATATTTACATTTTGTTAACTAATAAAGATCACCATTTTTCTTGACTAAAAAGGCACTGTCAGGTACTTTTGTCTGGTTATTTTTACTCTCTACTTATTGTAGCAGTCTTCAGAGAAAGCTGAAAATACGTTTTTCTAATTTTAAAAAAATAAAATAAAAAAGTTTAAATCTAAGTTTGTGATCTAGTCTTGTTAATAATGTCAGAAAAGACATAAGAAGGAAATTATTAATTTAATTTGCAGATACAAAGCAGCAAAAAAATTTAATATCATTTTGTCTGGGTCCTACACAGAACAGCTTTCCTTGAATGATTTATTGGACAGCAAATTATAGTAGGGTAAATTTGGGATCTAAGACTGGGATTTCCAAAGGAGCCGAAGGAGATTTAGGCACCATACGAACTTAGGCTCCTTTGAAATCTCTGCCTTAATATTTATTTATTTATTTATAAAATTTGTATCCCACTCTCTCTCACCACAGGCAGCCCAGAGCGGCTAACAACAGTATCCTTTAATGCGCCACAATATCCTTTTAGCTTTGGTCTTTTTAACACGGGCACCCCCCACGTATGCGGTGAGGGGGGGTGCCCATGCGAATGCCACCCATGGGGGATGGGGTGCAGCCGTAGGAACGGTGCCTGCAGTGGGTGGGGGTGCGTGCCCGTTCCCGCACTCCACCCATCACCCACGCACAGAGCAACAGGCTGCAATGCCCGTTTCTCCATGCATGGAGATGGGTGCGCACCCATGAGAACGGGCATACACCCATTAGCACCCAACACAGCCTCTTTGAACAGGGCCTTAGGCCCTTTTCACACGGCCTGCGGTGGGGGGGATTGGGGGGGCGGTGGGGGGGGGCGGTGCATGGGGGTGCATTCCCATGGACCTCCACTGACCTCCACCCATGAAGCATCGGGCATTGGTGTCTGTTGCTCCATGCGTGCGTGATGCACACGCACCTCCACCCATCTCCACCCACGGAGGCACCTCCGGCCCTTTCCAAACGTGCCGCAGTGTGTGGAGGTGGGTGTGCAGCCACTCCCATCTCCACCCACCTCCGCCTATCTCCGCGCAAGAAGCAACCAGCATTGGAGCCCGTTGCTTCATGCGTGGGTGATGGGTGGAGGTGGATTTATTTATTTTTATTTATTTATTTTATTTACTTTACAAATAAATTTATATCCCGCCCCCTCCTGCAGCTCGGGGCGGCTAACAACAGCAATAAAAACAATTAAAATTCACTTAAAATATAAATATAAAATACATCAATAAAACAGGGCTAGAAAACAATAAATAAATAGATAAATGGGCGGGGGATTAAAATCACCCCCCCCCCCACCCTCCCTCCCAAAGGCCTGGGCAAACAGCCAGGTCTTACAGTTCCGCCGAAATGTCAAAAGGCTTGGGGCCAGGCGAGCTTCCTCCGGAAGGGAGTTCCACAGCCGCGGCCCTACCACCGAGAATGCTCGCTCCATCGTGGCCCCCCGCTTAACACGGGGGACCTCCAGGAGGGCACCCCCGGCAGACCGCAGGAGCCGTTCCGGGGCGCGAAGGGCGAGGCGGTCCCTAAGGTATGAGGGGCCAAGGCCGTATAGGGCTTTATAGATCATCACTAGGACCTTGAACTTGGCCCGGCACACTATCGGCAGCCAGTGCAGCGCTCGGAGCACCGGTGTAATGTGCTCCCGGCGACCCGTCCCCGTAAGAAGACGAGCCGCCGCATTCTGCACCAGCTGCAGCCTCCGGGCCAAGAACAAGGGAAGCCCCACGTAGAGCGCGTTGCAGTAGTCGAGCCGCGAGGTGACGAAGGCATGGATGAGGGAGGCCAGGTCCGGGCCAGAGACATACGGACGCAGCCTACGTACCAGATAAAGCTGGCGGAAGGCAGCCTTAGCGACTGCCTCCACCTGCCGCTCCAGCCGCAGGTCTGCGTCCAATATGACCCCCAGACTCCGGACCTGCTGAGCTACAGGGGGGCAAACCCCCCCAACCAGGGGGGCCACCACCCCCTTCGCCCTCCCCACCACCATCACCTCCGTCTTATCTGGGTTGAGCTTCAGTCTGCTCCGCCGCATCCAATCCGCCACGGCCTCCAAACATTGGGATAGCACCGAGATAGCAGGGTCTGGGTCAGTAGAAAAAGAGAGGTACAGCTGAGTATCGGATGGAGATGGAGAGAGCGCGGGAGCACGCACGCACCCCCGCAGGCGCCATTCCTAGAGATGCCCCCCACTGCACACCCACCGCGGGCAGTTCGCACGTGTGCGGTAGGGGGGCGCCCATGTGTGAAAAGGCCCTCCGTTTTCTCCAATGCCTCCGGGCATGGGTGGAGATGTGGGGAGGTGGGGGGAGCGTGCACACCCCCTCACCCACCCACCACGGCGGTCACATGGATGCCCCCCCCACTGCCCACCAACCCGCACATGTAGGCAGGGGATGAGGGCATCCTTGCAAAAAGGGCGTTAGACAGAATTATATCTGGAAGCCTTAATGTGAATGTAGCATATATGATCATGGTTAAATAATTCGATAATTGTAGCAAGCAGACATTGATAGTCAATGGCTTATAAAATCATGAGGTACACAAAATAAATGTATCAGTGAACAATGCAAGAAGTAATTAAAATTAATCAGCAGGACAGGTAGACATAATGCCTCAGGAGCAGAACTTGGGTTCTTCCCTCACAGCATGCTGACCTCAGCAGTCTCTGTCACCAGAAGGGCAAGACTGAAAGACAGTCTCCTTCACAGAAGGACAAAAGTAGAAGCCCTTGGAAACATAGCACATACCTTTGCATTCCTGCTCTTAGTGATGCAGAATAGCGCCAATCCGGATTGGGTTGTTTTGGCTGCTGAAGAAACAGGGGGGGGGGGGGGGGGGGGGGGGAAGAGAGAAATCTATATTAATTTGTGCTTTAAAACCATTTTTTAAAAAAACCCAATACATTTTAATACAGAGTTTCTAAACATTTTAAATCTATTCTCCAATGACTTCCCAAATCTGCTTATGTTTTTGATGCAGTCAGAGCTGCTAAGCTCTTCTATAAATTGAAAGAAACTTTTATATAAAGCACATCTGAGTCACTGTTAATGGAGGTAAATATCTGAATGCAGGATTTGGAGCTGAAGGGGAAAAGGTCCCCCCTTTGGAGCCTTATCATGTGGCTAGATTCAGGAAAATCCTTGCTGTAAGAGAAAGACATTATTGCTAGAAAAGGAACCCCTTGCTTGTTTACCCAATAAAAGTAGGCCACTCATGATCTCACACTGGAATGAGTCTGTCTAAACACATATAAAATGCAACCCCCTGTGAAGAATACATTTGGGCCAGTCTGCTGCTTGCTGTGGGTTTTCTGCAGAGGTTTAGTGGACTGCAGAGGCTTGCACTAGATTGTATCAGACTCAGACTGCAGCAATTTTTTAACTGAAGTCAGACATGTTCTTTCATAGCACCAGGATCTGATACATTTTCTACATTGCCTCAAAAGAAATAGTCTACATTGACTCAAAAGACATAGAAACAGGAGGTAGAAACAGAAAGTAATACCATTCAAACCAGGAACTCAGCAGTAACCTGATACAGCATGACTTGCTATATTAGAGAAATTTGAGAAATCCCTGGTTGGCTGCTTGCAAGATACTCTGGACATTTTAAGTCACTTTTCCTACTGTGCCCTGTATAAACCAGGAATGTTCCTAATTATTAAATAAAGTAGCTACTAGTTCACACAAGGGTGCTTAAAATTTAGGTACCTAAATCCATATTACAGCCTCTAAATAAGTGGCTTTATTTTCTGGAGAGTTCAATCGGAGGTGCAGGGGTTCAGCACCTGTAAATATCAAGACACTTTTTGATGGCAAAATTTGCAGGTAAGTGCCAAACCCGCATGTCGGAAATGTTGGCCTCTAGACATGATGGAAGAGATTTACTCTTGCATAGTGCCAAGCATACAAATAATCAATTATAATGACCATGTAATTCTAGCGAAGTCACTGGAGGAGGACCAGAAATGAATTTGGCTCCATTACTTTTACAAATGTGTTGAACACCCTAAATTATTTAAAGCCAGCTCTGTCTTTGCCCTGGGATTTCGTAATATGCTCTTCTCTCGATCAATAGGTTTTATACAAATAAAGCTACAACAGTATCAACATACACTATCTATCTAGTACAGTTAGACTCTTATCTAGTGCAATTGCAGTATTATATAATTCCCATAACTTTCAGCTTGTACACCTGTTTGATAATCTGCATTCTAGCATTTTGCACTCTGGTGTACACATAAGAGCTTCCATCCAGTGGAAGGAAGTACACATCTGTGCACTTTTTTCACATTTAGTCCTAGATTCTCAGTTGCATTAGGTTTCTGCTTGCCTCAGCAGAGAGAAAGGCTATCAAGGAATCAGTTACAGCTTTTCCATTCTCTGGCGGCCTTTGTGTTACCCTGGTCCTCAGCCAAATTGAACTTTAAAGCAAGACTTTAAGATTAGTTGTGGTAACTAGGCATTCATAAAGCAAATCAGGCTAGCACACGCGGGCTACAACCTCTCTACACTGAGACTATAGACTGGGTGATATATAAGGTTATCATCACTCCAGGTTTGACCCACAACCTCTAGGTTTTGGCACATCATCTCCAGGTGAAGCCCCTATTTCCCCAGGCTACTCAGGAGTGCCACACTTTTTTTTTTCAGGTAGGAGTGGGGCCACACTAGAAAGGGAGCAAGGAAAATAGGTTCTCCCACCTCTGTTTGGCCAAGGTCCTGCCCCCTGCAGAGCGTCGTGACACTGCAACACTCCAAAGAGGGTGTGGCCACATCAGAAAGAGACAGGAGAGTCTTACTGCCATGCCTCCTTTCTGATGTAGCTCCGCCACTAAAGAGCATTATGATGTCACAGTGCTCCGAATGGGGTGTGGCCACATTCACCCTTGGCCCGGCTTTTTTGGTGTGGTCACACCCCTTTCCATGTCAAAGCTTCTGCAAATATGGTAACCATACTGATATAGAACTGGCATCGTGTTTTTGGCCCTTTTCACACACTGACTCTAACACCGATTAAAATGGGTGTTATATTTTATTATACATTGTACAGGGTGACACATGAGATGCCTCCACCCAGTTTCTATGTGTAAACACCACTTGTAGTGGGCGGGGTGCATTTCGCTGGGTGGAGATGGGTGGAGACGTCTGTGTAAACACCACTTGTAGTGGGTGTAGGTGCGTGCGTGCTCCCGCACAACACCCATCTCCACCCACCACCCACCCACAGAGCAATCGGCAGTGGAGTCTGTTGCTTCATGTGTGGGTGGTGGGTGGAGATGGGTGTTGCATGGGACCATGCACGCACCTACACCCACTGCCTGCGGTGTTCACACAGACACCTCCACCCATCTCCACCCAGCAAAACTAGGTGGAGGCATCTCGTGTGAAAAGGGCCCATGTTGCAGGGCTGCAGTGTTGCCCTGTGGGTGCCCTGTAATCTGTATAATAAAATGTAACACCCGTTCTATCAGTGTTAGAGTGCCTGTGTGAAAAGGGCCATAGAACCCAGTATACCGGCATTACCTCTGCTGTGGATTCCCCAACACCAGGGAAGTCCATAGTCCAGTCCTCAGTTGAGGCAATGGTGCTATTTTCCACTCTGTACTGGCAATGCAGTAAGCCATGGAAGCTGGTCCTTAGTATTTCTGCTTATGCAAGAAGCATGAGGAATAGGATTCTTCCTACTATAGCCCAAAGCAAAAGCATTTTTAATATTAATACAGATAAATGAGGATTTCTCAGAGAGGGGTAAAAAGAGAGGTGCAGAAGAAAGGAGAAATATACTGTAGTGGAGGAGAAAAATTATTGCAAAGCATATATCAAAATGACAAAAGCGCAGATAAAAAAGAGAGAAAAATTGACAAACAGAAAGGACAGAGAGAGAAAAGGAGGGAGAGAGAAAGCAAGTGGACACAGAAGTGAGATGCTGGGACAATGCAAGGCCCATTGAGATCATGATAAAAATCAGCCATGAAGAGGGAGATTCAAACAGAAAGGTCAGGAACCAGTGCTTTGTATAATAAATATACACTTGTAGTTATGTAATTTATTTATTTTTAAATGTCGGAACCACCAACATGTCAGCCCTAGGACCAGTTTTGCAAGCACCCGTAGCCATTCTGTGCACAAAACTGAAGTGAATGACTATCCGTTTTAGCCAGGCAGCTACACATCTCATTAACTGGAATGCTTGCTCCTTTAAGTATTAGCATTAGGATTAAGAATTAATGCCCCCACTGAGAAGAATGGGAATGGTTTACACCTCGTCAAGCTGTCCTTTCAGACTGTGCATGACACTGCTACATTGGTTCGTAATGCTTGGGATGTATTTTTCCTAAACGTAAGTCAAAATTCATCTCAAGTTATGCAGCCCATCAGGCTGATATGACGGAAGCACCCCAGTTTCTGTAGCCTTCAGTGCAAAAGGGAGTGATGTGGCCGGCACCATGTCTGACCACCTTTAACTTCCCCAGTCCAATGGATCAGGTGCCCATTCACAGCTGGGTGGACTGGAGATGACCATCCAGTGTGAGACCAAGCAGAACTTGAACCCACAGTTTTCAGGGATGTAGCCAAGTGCATTAACCGCTCAGCCATCACATCCCAGAAGGGTTAAGAAGTTTCTTTATTTGCATGAAAGACGACATTCTTCCACTTACAAATTTGTCATGAAGGTCTGATTAATTCATCAAGTGAGCTGCATCTGATGCACAAGCCAAGAGGAGTCTGACACCCTTGATTTAAATCCATCATAATTTACAGCAGTCAGGTGTCCGATACAGCACAATGGGGAAAAAAAACTACAGCGTCTTTTTCATCATGACAGTCACAAGGTTTACTAGCTTACTAGCTCTGCTGCAAGAAATTGCAACTGTAAACGAATGGTCTAAACAGAACAGAGCTAGATCTGGCATAGACTGGGGGGCGGGGGGGGTCTGGTGTGGTATCCAGCTTATATAAGGAGGGTGAACGGTACATTGGACTCTCCAACCAATAGTGTAAGGGAGCACTGTGATGTATTTAGGCTGCACTTGGAGGCTAAAGTGTGAAATATGGTAATATCTGGATTTTGGTGAAAGGGAAGCAACTGAAGCATCCGGTCCATGTTTGCCAGGCTACTATGTAGAGTGACAAAGCAGAGCAAAGGACTCTGCAGCCTGTACTGGAAAGACAAAAGGGAGAGGGGGTGGACATGGATGCACAGTGAGAGCTGGAGTTGAAAGTTTAGGGTGTTTTTAGACACACGCCTCCCCCTGCCAATCTTGCAGGTTGCATGGCCGCATTGGTGCCCTATGCAGCCCTGAAACATGCATGATGGGTGGGTGATGAGTAGGGAGGCACTTGTCTAAAAACACCCTTAGTTACTGACTTCAAACATATGGGAGGGAGTTCATTGGGTTGGGTTTTTTGGGAAAGGGGTTGAAAAACCTATAAAACCGTTGTTTCGATTATTTGTCTACGAATTTCCTTGTTTGAGTCCTCACAACACCATCAATAATCTTATGCTGTCTCTGTAAGTTACTGCTACTCTTGCGCCCCAAGAAGAGACTCAATTGAAGAGGCAATCAGACAATCAGACGTGTGGGCAGCCAGGGCAAGGAAGTGGGTTTCAGGCTGAGGGCCTATAGCTACTCTTTGTGGTTATGGTGTGGTAATACATGAGTAAGAACTGAAAGGCTACGTGGTGCAGAACAAATCACAAAGGCAACCAAAACAAAGACTACACCTTATATAAATGTAATAAAAGCTACACGTGTAGAGAGGTAACCAACTCTCAAAGATAAAGGATCAGCCAGACATGGATCGAAGGTGTTGAGGTGAAAGGAGTCCCAAGGGCACATTCATGTGATCCAGATGACAAAGTTCAACAATGTGCAAGAATAAAATATTCAAAAAAGTGTTCAAAGAAAAAGCTCTGATAAGTCTGTCTTAGGAGCTGAAGATGCCCGTTGGTCTATCTTCTGAAGCTGAGAATGCCCAACCCTTCACCGCAGATGCAGCTTCCTCAGGGGCCAATCTTTTAAATGAACTACTTTTCTTCAACCTACAAATGGACACTATACAAAAAGGAAAATGATAAACCCACAAAAGTATAGAATGTAACAATGCCAAAAGGCTATAAGGGGTAAAAAACCCAACAACCCCACCCTTTTTTTTTCTTTTTGCATCAAGCTACTGACTCTTTTTTAAAAAAACAAAAGCCTTTCCCAAATTAAACAAATATTTTTCATAAAGAATCACTATAATTATTTTTAGTAAGCCTTTTACATCTTGGATCCATGTCTGGCTGATCCTTTATTGCTGAGACGTGTTTACCTCTTTACAACTCTTTATCTTTGAGAGTTGGTTACCTCTATAAATTTGTAGCTTTTATTACATTTATATAAGGTGTAGTCTTTGTTTTGGTTGCCGTGGTAATATATGAACCACTATATTTTTTTCTACCAGTTATCCACAATGTACTCAACACCCTATATATATAAAATCACTGACAACGGAACCAAGAGTTCTTATTCTGAAGAGCCAAGAACAAACAGCATAACGGACAGACCAAATAGCCCAACTCTGAAAATTATGAAATTTTCTCATTGCTCTCTGTGTATACCTGTAGCCGTATTACGAAGATGTTAGTTTAAAGTCTGGGCCATTTTACACGAGACACATACACCCCCTCGCCCACATGGGTGAATGGGTGGGCGATGGGGGGCGTCTGTGCAACCGCCAGTGGGGATGGGTGGGGGTGCATGTGCACGCCTGTGTTCCACCCATCTCTACCCATTGCACACATGGAGGCATTGGGGGAAACGGAGGTGCCTCTGTGTGTGCAACTGGCCGCCCGTGCACCGCACACCCACGGCTGCCTCCACCCAACCCCTGCACCGTGGCTCCTCCAGCGGTCCGTTTGAAAACGGCCTCAGAATCTGCTTTTACATATAGTTTATTTGTGCTTATGCTAGCTAGCTAGCTAGCTAGATAGATAGATAGATAGGATTGGATATCAAGCATGAGCACAAATAAACTATATGTAAAAGCAGATTCTGAGGCCCTTTTCAAACAGGCCACTGGAGAAGTCGCAGTGCAAGGGGGATGAGTGGAGGTGGTGGCGGGTGGTCGGCACGTTGGCGACCGGTCACATGGACGTCCACCCATCACTCATGATAAATCACTCATGAGATAGATTAGATTAGATTGATTAGATAATCTCTTGAATGATTTTTAACATAATTTCTTTTAAATGTCTGACATCTTTTGCTCCCTAACAGCTCCCTCTGAAGTTATTTTTTTCCTGTCAGCTCCCTCCCAAATCACTGCCTTCTTAGAGGTTGTCCTACATTTGCTTAGTCTATAGCTATGACTAGTTACATACCTAAAGAAGGGCCTTGTGCGGCCTGAAAGCTTTCAAACCTTCACCAACACCAACAGAAGTTAGCCCACTAAAAGATACCGTCTGAACTACTTTGTTTCCATATGCATGGCTTCTTCTCACCCACATTCCCCATCCACCCAAGAGAGCCTGGGCGTTTTCAGAGAAGACACTTTCCACCCACCATACATGTTGCAGGGCTGCAGCGTTGCCCTATGGGTGTCCTGTAACATATATAGTGGGTGGGAAGTGGGCGGGGAGTGTCTTGTCTGAAAATGCCTCCTCTCTCAGGCTAGCACCTGTTTTAAACCTTTAAATGAGGAAGGGCAAATGGCTCAGGGCTTAGTAACATGGCATTAATCCTTTTAGAAGTTCAAAATTGCCCCAGTTACATAGCCATTGGCTGTTGTCATCTCCCTGCTGTTTGGTGCCAGACAGTGTGAAATGCGTTTGGAGGGCATGGCAGGATGCTCAGCGGAAAGGTTTCCACATCACAGGAAAACTATGCCAACTGGCGCCCTTCACAGTGTCTCTTGGGTGGAGAGGATTTGTGATGACATTACCACGTGGTATTGTTATATTGCAGTGAGGCTGATGACCAGTTAACCCACTCTGGCATCTTTAGTTTATTTCTGCTGCACATTCCAAAGTTAAGCCAAAGTAACTACTTTGGCCGTTTTTACACAGATTCCCCTCCTCCCCCCGGCACATGTGTATGGGTGGGTGGGGGGGTGCCCATGCGAATGCCGCGGCAGGTGTGGGGGGAACGGATGGGCACCCGTGGGAACACCACGGGCACTGGGTGAAGGTGCGTGCACCATCCTGCGCTCCACCCACCTCCACCCCTCATCCACACATGGAGAAATGGGTGCCAATGCCAGTTGGTTCATGCGTGGAGATGGGGGGAGGCGGGGGTGTCCGTCGGAACGCACCCCCCCACACCGTCCACCCGCCGCACCGCCCACCCATCCCCCCCCCACACCCATTGATTTAACGACTTCACTTCACTACCGTTCTCACTGCAGCTGCAAACAGACGTACTTACTTCACAGTCTCTCTCCAATGGTCATGACAAATAATGCTACCCCAACGCTGAAAGGGTTGACACTATAAGTGATTCAAAATAATTAGATAAACTACAGTTGCTTCAAAATAAAAAGTGAAGAAGAGTATGTCCTCCTCATATTTTAGGAGTATATACTTCTCTTCCTACTCCTGAATAACTCTGATTTAGAGCTCTTGGTATGTGAACAATTCAGACGTAAAAGTGATTTACATCAACATTAATTACATCAATATATTTGTTCATCAGAACACGACCTTCTACAGCTCCTCCTCCCATCCTGTCTCTCGGAGGGCGCTGTCCCTTCTACCCCACAAAGGTCTTCACGAAGAAGCCTGTGTTAAACCTCCCCTTTTACGCACCAAGCCACTCCCTGCCACTGATAACACAGAAAAGACATTAAAAACAAACTACTTCCTCCGAGGAAATGAATCAAAATCTCTCTAGCTTCTTATGGTGGTATCAGTGTGGTATGTCCTATGGGTATATTTATTTATTTATTTATATCCCACCTTTCCCTTAAGGATCAGGGCAGGTTACAGCAAGAGACAGCAGATACATGGGATATGATCTGCCAGGAGGAAATCATAGACAAGGCCAAGTCCCAACCGTCTGACATTTAAAGTTCTCAACCCCAGACTCCAGTGACATAAGATCAAGTGGTGGGGACTTCTGGGTAGCAGCCAGCCAGCATCCAAGCCCTAGACTGGTTGGGAAAGTACAGCTAACAAGGTGGCCCAGCCCAATGGTCCTCATCACCCAGTAGATGCCACAGTGGGTGTTTTTAAATGAGCGCCTCAGGAGCAGGGGGATCTGTGGCCGCTGAGTGGCATGGCTGCGGGGTGCCCATGCACGTGTATGGGGGGGTGCTTCAATTGAACAGCTCCCAGCATTCTTTGAGGGTGTAAATAAGCATGTGGACAAGGGAGACCCAGTAGATATAGTGTACCTGGATTACCAGAAAACATTTGTTAAAGTCCCACATAAAAGACTCTTGAGAAAATTAAAAAGCCATGGGATAGGAGGTAGTGTCTTACTGTGGATCAGTAACTGGCTAAAGAATAGGAAGCAAAGAGGAGGACTAAATGGTCAGTTTTTACAATGGAGATGTAAAAAGTCATGTACCTCAGGGATCTGTATTGGGACCGGTGCTGTTTAATGTATTCATTAATGATCTGGACAAGGGCGTTAAGAGTGAGGTGATCAAATTTGCAGATGACACCAAGAAATTCACGGTAGTTAAAACACAAGCAGACTGTGAAGAACTGCAACAGGATCTTACGAGGCTGGGTGCCTGGGCATCTAAATGGCAGGTGAGATTTAATGTGGACAAGTGCAACGTGATGCGCATAGGGGAAACTAATTCAAACTATTGGTACACAATGCTGGGTACTAAGCTAGGAGTTACCACTCAGGAAAAGGATCTGGGGGTGATACACTGAAATCCTCAGTCCAGTGCGCAGCAGCAGTCAAAAAAGCGAACAGAATGTTTATTTGCAAAGGGACAGAGAACAAAACTGAGGATGTCATAATGCCTCTATACAAATCCATGGTGCGACCGTACCTGGAGTATTGTGTGCAGTTCTGGACTGGTCGCCCCACCTCAAAAAAGACATAGCTGAACTAGAAAAGGTACAGAGAAGGGCAAAGAGAATGATAACGGGTATGGAACGGCTTTCATACAAAGAGAGGCTTGACAAGCTGGGTCTCTTCAGCTTAGAGAAGATGGAGAGGGGACATGATAGAGGTTTATAAAATCTTGAGTGGTGTGGAACAAGTAGATAGGGAGCGGTTATTTACCCTCTCAAATAGTACTAGAACTAGGGGACACTCCATGAAACTAGCTGCCAGTAGATTTAAAACAAATAGAAGGAAGTACTTTTTCACTCAATGCAAAATTAACTTATGGAATTTGTTACCAGAGGACGTTGTCAAGGCCAGTAGTATTGCCGGGTTTAAAAAAGGACTGGATAACTTCTTGGAGGGTGGGTCCATTAATGGCTATTAACCAAGTAGCTTACGGGATGAACTTCTTACTGTTGGGAGTGAACAATGGGGAATGGATTTCCCATTGTGACTGTTGGGTCTTCTCCATTGGCCACTGTCAGAGACAGGATGCTGGGCTTGATGGACCATTGGTCTAACTCAGTATGGCACTACTTGTGTTCTTATGGCTGCCCCAGTCATAGAGGCAGCCACCACAGTTTGGATTTTTCAGGAGTGCTCCGTGCGGGGCCATGAGTGGCTGTTGCGTGGGTCATGAGAGCTTGCCTCCCCATGCACCACCATCACACAAGCACTTGGACATATGGACAGTGAAGGGGCCATGCATGGACGTGTCTCATTTAAAAACACCCAGTGGACCAGCTCAGGTGTCGAGGATCAGGGATGAAAGCCCCAGAAGTCCTGCCATAGGCCCTGTTTGCTCCCCCGCAGCTGTTCCTCTTGCCCTGTCCCTGATACAACTCTGACAATACCAAGGTATTTGTGTAATGAAACAGAACCAAACAAACCAGTTTGATATTCCGATGAGAGACATGATTATTACACACCACAGCACCCTGCAGCAATCTTAACAACAAAAGGTTGTTGAAAAATTGCCCCAAAATGTCATATTAATCTAATATTGTAACAATTTCATGCAATTAAGACGAGACAGCTTCTGATAGAAAATTATTTTGATATAAATGTTTTTCTCAGGTCTGATTTTAACTGATATTTTGGTGTCCCTAGGATTTACTGTCTGGATATTCGTTGTTTTCTACTCCAGTGTTCACAGAAATCCACGGAAAAACTCTAATCTCTTATTGACTTCAGTGCGGGTTTGATTTTTCTATTCAAATAGGGCCTGACTAGAAAAGTGTGAATCAAACACTTACAAACATGTATCAAATGATGAGATGGCTGAATACATCCAACTCTATTCATAGAGCCACACAAAGGCACAGTAGGAGAGCATACCCTTTTCTTAAGGAATAGATCCGTTTTGAAGCAATACATAAAAGGCCTTTTAAATCCTACACCACATACAGGTCATTTTTTTTTCTACAGAGAATATGATGACAACTGTGGGATTCAAGTTTCGATGTCAGATTTCCAAATGTAAAACCTGTGCTTTGATAGATGCAAAAAAAGCTTATAATTCATTCAATATGAAGAATGAACTATATATAGTCCAAGCATATGTTTATCTTTCAGGAAATTAGACTGGAAAGCTAACAAAACCTTAATACAATTCAAAGTATTTTCCTCCTAACCATGATCATTTGCATTTCTAACACTGAGGAAACTAAAAAGAAATTAACAGGTAAATGCTTCTTTAAAATATATTTAAAGGGTTGCAGAACAGAGAAAATTGCTTCGTCTGCTTAATGCTAGATGCAAGTTTCTGCCAGCACAGCAGTTACCCTCAAACTAACAGTTTGACTTCCATGGAGCACAGAACACTGACCCTGTATAGCAGGAAAGGATCTATTGGTGCTTCTAAATAGGAGAACAAACATTTATATTTAACCTTTACCATGTCAGAGAGCCCAGAGAATTTCTTAAAGCCTTAAAGTCCTTGAAAAGAGATTGTAAGATATTCCAGCATTAATACCTTTAAAGCTCTTGTGAGAAATCTCTTGCTGAGATTGCTCTTGACAATGCTATGTGTTGGCTAGATTTAGACTCTGCGAAGAATACACACTCTAAGAAATACAAAGCTGTGTTTTGTATCACTACGTTTTCATGGAAATCAGGCTATCTTTGAAGCATCTAAACTTTTTTGGGGAGAGGAGTCAATCCCAATCACTATGACCCAAACACAAAACTCAGCGCTTCCCTCAGAGAGTTGATCATTTCTTATGCAGAGCTTCAGATCTGCTCCTGCAAAATGTGCACAATGAACTTCAAGTGAACCTACATTTTACTGACTACCTTATGAGTGCACAAAATGGTGGCAGAGTGAGCCCTTTGCCCAAAGTGATTGTATATGATTACGTCAACGATTCAGCATGCCTACGGATAATTAATAATATGCCATAGCGCATCTTTACTTAGAACACTGAGCTATACCAGATGCCACTCTGATTGCTCATCCCTGCATCAAAGCGAAAGGGATGCCATGATATCAATGGCATTACGAACAGGTTGAGCTGCACTGAGGACAGCAATAGGAAGACAAAGACAAGAGAAGACAGCTATGGACAAGTAGAATCACTTAGCATTCCAATACATGTACAAGAAATGGGCACTGGACTAAACAATTAAATTTCTCCCAAAATGGGGTTAAATCCTTTCTCAGAAGGACAGTCAGTCTGTTAAGCTAGGAACCCAATGGAAATGCTACCTGCCCTCCACACACAGCCCAGAAAGCAGCCAGAGTTGACATCTTTAACTTCACAGTCTTTCAGTAACGGGTAAAAATAGACGAGTCGGTGGCAAGGCAGCTCCCCAACCCAACCCATCCTGGGGTGGAAAAATGTGGCTGCCCCTCCCACGTTCGACTGGCAGCACAGAACAGTTGTGCCTGTGACCACTGGCAGCCGGAGAGCTGTCCCACTGCCCCCACGCCCCGGGTAGGGCAAGGGAAAGCAACAAACGTGCAGGTCCCTGTCCCTGTCCCCATCACACACCCAGCACAGACAGTCATGGTGACCAGCCATGGTGACTCCCATTCCTTGACAGGGATAGGTAGGGCCAAACAGATACATGGGTGCACATTGACCCACATAGGTGGCCCTTGGCGCAGGTGGTTCTCTTGAGTTTTTCCGGAGGACACATTCCAGCCCAGCCAGCTACCCGCCCCGGGGCATACGCAGCCCAACATCGGGTTTTGCGGGAACACACGAGTGGGTGAGACCTGGGCGGGCCATAGCAGACCAGCGTGGGCTACCATCTTGTCTGTTTTCACCCAATGAAACTGGAATGCTTTGCCAACACTTTTTTTCCGCCTGTAGGTGATTATCCTGCATTGGCTGCCTTGCACATCCAGCAGTGTCAATGCATTATAACACCATGCATTCATTAAGCACAGTGCCTTGATGCCTCGCTCCTGCAGTGCCACCGCAAATCTCTCTAATGCCTTCTGGATTTAGGCTATTAATCTCACTCTATGAGTTGTATTTGTTAAATGCCCATTAGGCTTTTGAATTCAAGTTGAAATGGTCATTTAGGGCTGGATTTTCAAAAATGTTCTGCATGCATAATTGAGATCCGATTTGCAAAGGAGCTCATATCCCATTGACCAAGCATGTTAAGCCCCTTCCAAAATAACTATTTATTTATTTATATAGCACTAATAATGTGCTTGGCACTGTACAGTTGTGATAAGAGACAGGTCCCTGCCCCAAGGGGCTTACCTTAAATTCTGCCCCAGAAGAGATGCAATTCTGCCCCAGAAGAGAAGTTAATCATGCCCAGAACTTTTGAAAATACGTTTAGTTCTGTGCCTAAAAGAGAACTGAGCTTTTCTTTAAAAAAAATAGAATAAAAATCTGGCCTTGATTTTAGGGTAATTTCAGACGTTACGATATCACAGTGAACCACGCTCAATTCCGCGTGGTGGCTGTGATCGCGTAACATCTGTTGGAGGAAAAAAATGTTTCCCCCCAGATGTTACCACGGCTTGGGATTGCATTCGACACGAGAGCAGCCAAAGCGGGGGGACCGGAGGCTGCTGCGTATCAAATGCAATCCCATGCCGGGGTGAACCCCGGCATCTCGTCTGGTCGGGTGCCACGGCCCGGGATCACTGGCGGGACCCTGGGCCATGGCGAATCCGGCCCGACACAGTGGCCGCATTGGCCCCGCCGCCCGCCCGTCTCCCCAGAGGGCGGGGAGCGGGGAGCGGGCGGGGCCGTGCGGCCACACGTTGCGCCACACGGCCCCGCCCCTCCCCAATTCCCCGCCGGGATCCCCCCAGCACGTCTGTTGCGGCGTGACGGGGTGATCCCGGCGGGGAAGGAATTCGGTGATTTCGGTACAGGGCCAACTTGCCCTGTAACGTCTGAAATCACTCTTAGATGCTGAGCATCTGAAAAACTCTTGTCCATAATTAGAGTTGCCATCTCTCTGGGTTCTGAAGAGAGACTCCCAAGTGTTGGACCAGAGTTTCTGGGCTCCAGGGGAAGCCTTGAGTTCTCTGGGTCAAGCAGGGGAACCCCCTGTAATTCAGAGAAATTGGAGCTTCCAAGGCAGCAGGAAAGGAAGGAGGCCATAGGGACTTTGCCACCCCACTGCTTCAAACAGCAACTTATACCAGATGCCGGAGACCAGAGTATCATGATGTCATGATACTCCAGAAGGGGCAGGGCTACATCAGAAAGGGATGTGGCAGATCTTTGGCCTCACCCCCACCAATATGGCTCCATGTAGGGTTATGGTAATAACCCATAATCCTGCAAAAACAGAAGTACAGGCTCTCTTGCTGAAGGGAACTACTACTCTTATACTATCACTGTTGCACTAGTGACCCATAGAGACCCATAGAAACCCACAAGACCCATATTTAAACATAAAAGACTAGCCTGTCCTCTCACAGCAGTATAATACCACTAACATTGCTGACGTTATTCTTGATTTACCACATTGAAGGTGAGAGGATAATCTGGTCCTATCTTTAAATATCAAAAGACTCAGGATTCTGATGCAAACATATAACTTAAGGAAAGGGATTTTTGAGTCCAATGAAAAATCAACATTTAAAAAATTGTCATGTATGAAACAAAATAAATATTTTCATTTGTGGAATGTTCCATGGAATGCACGAGTTCCTGATACAGAATCTCTCAACAAATCACAGGCCCTTTTTACACGGGCCACAGCAGAGTCGGTCTGTGTGCGGTGGGTGGGGGGAGGGTATAGATGGGCACACACCAGTCTACACCCACCTCCACCCATCTACATGCACGGAGCAACCGCCATTTTCGCCGGTTGTTCCATGCATGGGGGAATGGGTGGAGGTGGGTGTGCATGCGTGTCCGTGGGAGTGTGCATGCGCGCACACACCCTTCACACCCTCACCACGGAGTTTACACAAGGCTCACCGCACATGAACATCCAGATTTCTGGGTGTTCATGCGTGGGTGCCGCCTGTGTAAAAAGGGCCAAATTTAATTAATAGTATGACCTGTTTCAAAGATTTATTATAAAATTTTGTATAGATAATCCAGTGATAACAAGTACATATTATATCAATTTTCCAAGATGCCAAAAGATGTGCAGATCCCTGCTGGATGCTTTGTAGATGACGAGACTGGCTTTAAAGAAATTATGCATATTCATTATTACCATGGTAACAACCAAAAATACAACACCTATTAGTAGATTTTCAGCACACTATATCTATGAAATCAGGAAACTTTAATCATGCTAGCTAGTGGATTCTCTTAACTCATGCATGTAACCTCATTGTTATGAGATGAGAGACTGAGAAATGGGTAAAATATGTGAATTTATAGTAGGTAAATTGCTAAAAGCCACTAACAATTGCTTGAGCATCTGAATCCTGTTTCTTCACACAATTGAACATGCTACTGTTATTGTTTCAGTTTGGAAATTAAAAGCAAGAGCTAATAAGTTGGTATTGTGTACATCAAGACAGAAGCTTTTTTTTTTAAAACAGTCTTTAGCTTGACCCACACTGTTACTTAGAAATTGCAAATTCACCACATGCAATAGGACTTGTTCCCAAAAGGCATGAAAGAAATCTGTTAGACAAATTTCTGCTACTTCTCATTCTGATTTATTTTTTTTTAATCAAATGTATGTTTCATTGAAAAAGATTTTTTACCAGCTGCCAATGAAATACTGGTTTACTAACTGTCTTGGGAAGATATTGTTTTGTTTTCTAAGAAAAAAACATTCCAGTTTATTTGAAAGTAGAGAATAGGCATAAGATAATGATTCATAATCATATCAGAGATGATTCACAAAAAAATACCAAGCTCTATTTTGCCCAATCACAAAATACAACATTTCCCTCTACTCAGATAAATTCCTTATAAATACACAAGCTGGCCTTATGCCTGCCCCGATCCCAATGTATTGGCAATGTACACTAAATGCAATTGTCTCCTTATTAATCAGCATTAAAAACCCTTTCCTCTGCCCAGTGAAATCACATATATCTTCACTCAGAGTGAAGTATTGCTGTATTCAATCCCAAAATCCATAAAATAGGAAGTATTAACCTCATTACAAACCATGTAGTAGATCCATGCTGGCTATGTGTTAGTAAAACTCAGTCACTAATTCATCACCATGGGAGAATATCAAGGAGGTTAATATATACTGCAAATCAAACCCTAGGTATTAAGCAGTTTTCAATAGCAAACCGCAGGTTACAAGCTGTTGTACTGCAACATCATAATGAGTAAAATGGATCAACTTCCTAGAAAAATGTCACTGGACTTCCAAAGCTGGGAAGGAGAAAGAAACAGAATCCTGCTGCAGAGACACTATATATGAACTACAGGCACTAAAGCACACATCAACAAAACAAAATATGTTCTATAAATGATCCAGCAAGGCTAACTGAATCAATAAATTGTCAAATTTTTAAATCACTATAAAATACCATATTGATTCTCACTGTGACCTGTCTAATTTGCTCTGCAGCATTGTTTTTAACATTAACAATTTAAAATCACATGTAGTCTGTTGGAGAGGACCTGTTCTTATCTGTAAAAAAGGAAGGGGAAGGAAGAGGAAACCTTTTAAATACCACATGCTGCAGGAATGAAGCATGTCTTAGAAAAAGTGCTTTCATACTAAAAAACTAACTTACCAATAGGACTTAAAAGCCTCAGTATTTGCCTAGAAACAAAATGAATTGCATAGATTAGAATTCTTTTTACATGTTTTTGTTACTGTAATTGGATAGTCCTGGACAATGGACATTCAACCTTTTAACCTTCAAATAAGGTTATTTTGTTGAGTTGAGAACACTCGCTGATCATTTATCAGTTCATCCTCACCTCATTGGGAGTAATGGGCTCACTTTTAAGTATGATCAGGTTTTGTGCACTCTGACCACTCTGTCCTGTCAGATGTCTCTCAGCCATCACTGGATGGGGACCAGTTCCTGTTGGGCCACCGGTATTATAAAACATGAAAGTGTCACTTCCTGACCCTGCAGTCAGACATGCCTTATAGCAGTAGGTCTTAGTGAGAGACCCATTCCCCCTCACTTCAATGAAGTGTGGCTGCACTTTTAAACCATGTGGTATCCGAGAGTCAACGTTGTTGTTAGCCTGCTTGTACATTTCAGCAGGGGACCTTTCTCTGACTCCACAAAAGCCTCCACAGCAGGAGTCACCATACAGACTGTATCGGTAGCACTTGATAACAGTTAGGGCAATGATTGTCAAAAGGAATATGAAGGAAATGGAGCTCAAAGCAATAATGAGATACAGGGTTATCTCTGGGTAATTTTTAGTACTTTTGATATGCCTTCTTGTGTCAGGGATGATTTTGGAAACTCTGTCCACAACAGCAATACTTATGGCTACTGATGAAGACAAGGATGGCTCTCCATTGTCCCTCACCACCACTGTCAGGTTGAAGGTAGTAATACTGTCATCCCCCAGTTTGTGGGTAGTCCTAATTTCCCCACTATGCAGCTCCACTTTGAAGAAACCAGGATCTGAGCCCTGAATCATGTGGTAGAACAACCATGCATTTTGCCCAGAGTCTGCATCGATGGCTATTACTTTGGTGACCAAGTATCCTGCATTGGCCAAGCGAGGAATCATCTCCATGGCTGCTGAACCATTGGTTGAGGTAGGGTACAGAATCTGAGGTGCATGGTCATTCTCATCCACCACATAGACATAGACAATGACAGTGCTACTGAGTATTGGTGTCCCAGCATCCTGGGCCTGCACAACCACCTGGAACTACCTTAACTTCTCATAGTCAAAAGAATTAACAGCATAAATGTCACCGGTGTCCGATTTAATGGAGACATAGGATGTGACAGGTAGCCCTTGAATTTCGCTTTGTAGCAGTGAGTAGGAGACATAGGCATTTTCATTGGTGTCAGGGTCAATGGCTTTGACAGTGCAGAGAGAGGCCCCCGGTGAGTTGTTCTCCGGGATGTAAACAAAATAGGCAGGCTACTCAAACTGGGGTGGGTTGTCATTAATGTCAGAGATCTCCACGTGGATCACCTTGTGGGAAGACAGCGGAGGGTTCCCAGAGTCCATGGCCACGACAGTGATGTTGTAGGCTGAAGCCCTTTCACGATCAAGCTGGCCATGTGTGACCAGAGTGTAGGAGTTCTTGAAAGAGTTGAGTTTGAAGGGGAGGTTGGGGGAGATGCTCAGGCTCACCTGCTTGTTCAGGCCAGAGTCCTGGTCAGTGACACTCATTAAGGCCACCACGGTCTCAGGCTTTGCATTCTCGGACACTGGGCTGTACAGGGAAGTAAGCACCACCTCAGGGGCATTGTCATTGGCGTCCACGATGCTGACCAGCACTTTGCAGTGCCCAGCCATGGAGACTGGGCCCTTGTCTGTGGCTTGCACATAGATCTCATAGGAGGAGGCCTCCTCGTAGTCCAGTGTGCCATTGACCCGCACCTCCCCAGAGACGGGGTCCATGCTGAAGAGCTGCCGCACTTTCTGTGGGGTGTAGCTGCTGAAAGAGTACAGCACCTCCCCATTGGAGCCCTCGTCGGGGTCAGAGGCATTCAGCTTGACCACCAGTGTGCCAGGGGGGGCGTTCTCCAGAAGGCTCACCATGTAGGTGGTTCGGTCAAAGGCAGGTGAGTTGTCATTGGTGTCCATGACCCGGATAGAGATCTGGGCTGTACCGGACCTGGGTGGGCTACCCCCATCGATGGCGGTGAGCACCAGCTGCTGGAGGGCACTCTGCTCCCGGTCTAGGGGCTGCTGCAGCACCAGCTCCAGGAGTTTGCTGCCTCCTTGGAAACCTTTGAGATCCAAGGCGAAGTGATGGTTGGGGCTGAGCTGGTAGCTCTGCACCGAGTTGGTGCCCACGTCGGGGTCCTGTGCGCTTTCGATGTGGAAGCGGGCGCCTGGCACGGCGGATTCACTGATCTCCAGCCGGTAATCCTGCCGGGGGAAGCGGGGCGCATTGTCGTTGATGTCCAGCACCTCCACCTCCACGTTGTGCACCTCGATGGGCTGCTCGATGACCAGCTCCAGGCTGAGAAAGCAGGCGGGGCTGAGCTCGCACAGCGCCTCCCGGTCCATGCGCTCCTTCACCAGCAACGCCCCGCGGCCCAGCTCCAGCTTCAGGTAGTGCCGTCCAGTCCCCGAGGTGAGCCGGGCGCCCCGGGCCGCCAGCCGCCGGGGATCCACGCCCAGGTCGCTGGCCACATTCCCCACGAAGGCGCCCCGCGGCAGTTCCTCCTGCACCGAGTAGCGGAGCTGCCCGCCCGCCGGGCCCAGCCACAACAGCAGCATCAGAGCCGCCGCCGCCCCGCGACAGTTCCCGGGAGGAGACGGCGCCATGGCCGAGGGCGGACGGAGAAGGGAAGGGGTGGGGGAGTGGTAAGTTCAGTCTCCAGCCGACGCGCTCGCAGCGCTGCCTGGTCTCACATCCCGCAGCCGCCGCTTTCTTCCACACCCGGCTAACAGGCTCCGGCCGCCGCTCCCTGCGCTGCTGCTGCCGCCGCCGCCGCCCCCAGTGCAGCCGTTCCCGCGGGGTACAGCCACCTCCCGGGCACATCCATGCTCCCCTGGCTTGGCGGCGGCGGCTCCGGCCTCTCCTACCCGGAGCCTCCTGCGGAGTGAACCGGAGGCGGCTGTTGGGAGTGTGCTTGGGGGGGCGCTAAGCTCTAGCTGGCAGCGATTCAGCACCTGGGCAGGGAACAGCGACACCGAGGCAGCAGCCAGACACACACAGCGCGGGGCGGAAGGGAAACCGCGGGCTGGTGGACGCAGCTGCCCCCACCCCCCCACTATAGCAGCCCGGGTCGGGAGAGACCCCCGCCCTGCCGCAAGCGATTGCTAAACCGCAGCCAACCACAGAGCCACTCGGAGCCCTCCCCACTACGAGGAGAGCCAGCAGCTTAACCCCTGAGGGGCCCGTTTCATCACCGAAGCCAGCCACTCCCAACCACACGGAGCGCCCACTCGCTGCCAGGGAGCCAGCTAAGAAGCCTCCAGCCCTTGGGAACTAGTTGGGAGCCCTCCCCCCCTCAATGGCTGCTCAGTTGAGCCCACACTATAAATCCTAGAAGCGTGGGAATTGAGGGGGGGGCGGGCTGTACAGTACAAGATTGTCGGTGTTTCTTGGCTACAGGGCCAGCCTGACATATTACAGGGCCCTGGTTAAAGCAGGAAACGAGGAAGAGCTAGGGTGGGGTCGCTCTCCCAACCCTATTTTACAGCACGGTGCAAGGCAGGGGATGGATTGCCTCTCTCTCTAGTCTCAGGGTGGAGAGGCGGGTGAGGGACTCAGCACAGCTGATTAGACTTCTGGTGCTGCTGGTGGGGAGCTAAGAAGTAGCAGTCCATGAATGGTAAAGAAATCAGCACAGGTATGGGATCCCAAGCAGCCAATTTTGCTGCCTTTGTTTACCGCTGGTTCTGTATGTGCATTTCTGCTGTACATCTGCTGCTTTCCTTCATGGAGGAAACTGCCTCTCCGAGATCCATGCTTGCTGCAGTATCACCCTCTGCACTCTCATTCGGGATTTTTTCCTTTCTCGCTGCTGCCTCTTCTTCCCTGATACAAGAACCCTGCCCAGAGACTTGCCTGATTAGTTGTATTGTGCCATTCATCCACTTGAATTATGAGACTGTTCGATGCGGGTTTCAGTTTATTTTGCATTTTAAAGCAGGGGCACAAGGTGAGCCAAGTGCAAAGAGAACTGGAATAAAAGGACAGCCGCGGATGATATACTGGTTGCAGTTTCCTATGCTTTTTCCTGACTCATTCTCTCTCGCTCTCTGTAGGTCTCACATACACTGGAATATTGCAAGGACCAAAGTTACAGGTTTTATGAAATCTAACATTCATTGCCCATTAGTCAATGATTGCAAGCTAGTTTTTTGTGTATATGCCTGAACTCCAGTAGTGAAAATAGGCGTAATTACTTGATAAATAAAAAATAAAATAAATTTATTATTATTGCGTTTATATAGCACCAGCAATGTACTTGGCACTGAACAGTATGCAACAAGCCAGAAACTGATCTAATCACTCAAATAATCTGTTCTTCATTGGGAATAACTACCCCTTTTGTACAGCTTTGCTCTCTCTGTTTACAGAGGTCTTTCTTCCTTTACTCCTCACCAGCAAGTTTTGATATTTTGTTGCATCTTTCCTTTGCTGCATCCTTCCTTAAAAGAAGTCCCTTCTTTTAAGTGACTCCATGTAGACAGACAACTGCAGCCTTAACCGAGCCATGTTCACTTCAGTGAAATCCACAGGGGACAGGAAAGAGTCCACCTTCATGCAGGACCATCCCCTCAAAACTTCTAAAAGCAGGGGCCTGGGATTCTTAAGCATATTCTTATAGTGCTGTATATATAAATAATTGCATTGAACTCCTGGAGTCTGGTAGTAAATGAAGTAATTACCGCAGATCTCCTGCATAACTCACTCACCAGAAAAATAAAGTAACCTTATTAAGAGCAGCCATTGTTGTCAGATACAGCAAGATGATGTTCAAAAACAGACACATAAAGCTTGATTTCTATACCCATGTGGATCCACTTAAATATGATTCTGGTTTTCAAATATGCTGCACTTCTAAAGATTCTATTGATTTTTGTAGGAGCCACTGGTTGAAAAACCAACTTTTCTTTTAAAATTAGCCATCTGTAGACCTATTCAGACCAGTTAAGCTACAGTACTTTTAAAAGTCTGGCCATTTCAAATGGATATCTTCAACTGAGGCGTGAGCTCACCTAAAAACCCTAAATATAGATTCTACAACCTAGCTTTAGGAACTGCAAAGTGATGTACATAGGGGGAAATAATCCTAACTATTCCTACCTATTATTGGGATCTAAATCCTGATGATACTCAGCTGTACCTCTCTTTTTCAGCTGACCCAGACCCTGCTGTCTCGTTGCTATCCCAGTGTCTGGACGCTGTGGCGGAATGGATGTGGCAGAGCAGACTGAATCTCAACCCCGATAAGACAGAGGTGATGTTGGTGGGGATAGCGAGGGAGGTGTCGGCCCCCCTGATTGGAGGGGTTCGCCCTCCTATAGCTCAGCAGGTTCGGAGTCTGAAGGGGGGGTGTTGGACTTGGATCTCCGCCTGGATCGACAGGTGGAGGTGGTGGTGAAGGCCGCCTTCTGCCAGTTATATCTGGTGCGGAGGCTGCGTCTGTACATCTCCGGCCCAGACCTGGCCTCCCTCGTCCATGCCTTCGTCACCTCGAGGCTGGACTACTGCAATGCGCTCTACGTGGGGCTTCCCTTGTTCCTGGTTCGGAGGCTGAAGTTAGTGCAGAATGCGGCGGCCCGGCTCCTGATGGGGACGGGTCGCCGGGATCACATAACGCCAGTGCTCCGGGCTCTGCACTGGCTGCCAATAGCGCGCCGAGCCAGGTTCAAGGTATTGGTGTTGATCTATAAGGTCCTTCACGGTCTGGGCCCTTCGTACCTCAGGGACCGCCTCGCCCTCCGTGCCCCAAAGCGGCTCCTTCAGTCTGCCGGGGGTGCCTTCTTGGAGGTCCCCCGTGTTAAGCAGGGGGTCACAATGGAGAGGGCATTCTCGGTGGCTGGGCTGCATCTTTGGAACTCCCTCCCGGAGGAAGCTCACCTGGCCCCAAGCCTTTTAACATTCCGGCAAGTTTGTAAAACCTGGCTGTTCGCCCAGGCCTTTGGGAAGGGGGGGAGGGGGGTTAGGGGTTTTTTAATCTCCTCCTACCCTTATTTATTGTTTTATCGTGTGCCTAGCCCTGTTTTTTGTTAATATTATGATGACTGTTTTAAGTTTTATATGATTGTAATTTTTATGTTTTTAAAATTGTTAGCTGCCCCAAGCTGTTTTCAGGAGGGGCGGGATATAAATTGATAAAATAAAAATAAATAAATAAATAAATTAGGGGTTACCATTCAGGAAAAGGATCTTGAAATTACTGTGAACAGTTCATTGAAAACATCATCTCAGCATGCAACAATGATCAAAAAGGCACAGATACTGTTAGGAATTATTCAGAAAAAGAGAGAGAGTAAAAAATAAAATATCATAACGCTGCTATATAAATTTATGATGCAACCACACCTTGACTATTGTGTGCAGTTCAGGTCGCCCCATCTCAAAGAAAGATATAATAGAACTGGAGAAAGCGCACAGCACAGCAACAAAGATGATCAAAGGTATGGAATGGTGTCTGTAGGAGGAGAGTCTTGATAGGCAAGGGCCCTTCAGATTGGAGAAGAGATGGCCAAGAGGTGATATGACTAGAGCTGAAATGAGTACCTGCAAAAACGGGTGTAACCAATGAATTATCAGTTGCTAAATCAACCTGACAACATTCAGTACCAATCTGTACCCAATTGAAACCAGATTCAGGTACCCAATGTCACAAACGTTGATTTCTGGTCCCAGAATACCAACTTCTGGTACTGATTTTTTTTACTTCATAACCAATAGTTTAACTTCCAACACCTATTTATTGATTTTCTGACCTAGAAAGTCGACTTCCAGTCTCAATGTTTCAGTTTTCTGACCTGATATACCAGTCAGAAAAATCAATACCAGAAGCTACCAACGTTACAGGTTTCTGGGTACCCAATCGGTACCCGGATATCCTGTCGGGTACCCAATGCAGTATCCAAAAATGTGGGAATTACCTACAAGCACAAGTACCCATTTCATCTCTAGATATGACATAAGTTCACAAAATCATGAGTGGAATGGAACAAGCAAATAGGGAATGATTATTTACCATTTCAAATAATATTAGGACTATGGGACACTCTTTGAAACTAACTGGCAGAAGATTTGAAATTAACAAAAGGAAGTAATCTTTCACTCAAAGTACAATTAACTTGTGGAACTTGTTGCCTGAGCATACGGTTAAAGTCAGCAGTGTAACTGGATTTTTAAAAAGGATTGGATACGTTCTTAGAGGGTAGGTCCATAAATAGCTGTTAACCAAGTTGGTCAGAGGATGTATCCTCTGACTGTCGGGAGCTCGGAGTAAATAGCAGAGAATGAGATCATTCCATTATGACCTAATCCGTGCTTCTCTGAGGTGACTGCTGCCATGGACAGAATGCTGGGCTGGATGAACCATTCGTCATAAGAATGCATGGTACTCTTATATTCTTAGTAGGGTTGAATGAATGAATGAATTAATTAATGAATGATTTATTGCATAGTCAATGGCCTTTGCATATTAGGATTGAAACTTGCTCTCGCGATTCTCAGTGAGAATCCTGATTCTCGGTTCGTTCTGACAAATGAGAATGAGCCGAGAACCAGCAGCATCTCGACTGCATTCTCGTCGAGAAACACAAGAAGGCAATAAAAGAACTGCACATGTAAAAAAAATGGCCGCTGGGGCCATTCTGCACATTTGTGGCCCCTTTCCAAAATGGTGCCCGCAGAGTTGCCTCCATTTTGAAAAAGGGGGAGCCATTCTGCGCATGTGCAGTGGCCATTTGTGTATGCACAGACTGGCTGCCCTTTTCCAAAATGGTGGCAACATTACCAGCGCCATTTTGGAAAATGGCCATGCATGTAGAGAATGGCCCCGATGGTCATTTTGCGCATACGCAGTTCCCTTTTTTTGTTTTTAACGAGATTTCTCATGTGATTTTGTATTGGGGCCAAGATCTCGGTGAGACAGTCCCCAGCATGAACATCTTGCGAGATATCTCATGAGAATTCAGTCTTATTCTTATGGCTCCTACTAAATCCATGTTCTCACTGATTTCGTTGCTGTCTGGGCCCCAGCCCCACTCTCCTTCATGCTATGTGTTTGTGGAGAGTATGGAGACATGACCAGTCCAATGCCTGAATTACCAGGGGGGTGGGGGGGGGTGGCCCTCTATCTTTTTTGACGCCCCCTTAGCTACTGGCTTTAGAAGACTACAGCGGGGCGGGGGGCATGATTTCATTGAGGGGCCTTTTTCCTTATAATTCAAGCCCTGCCTATCCTATGACTCGAGGCTGTGTGGAGTGGAGCCATGTGTGAGCAAATTGGCTAGATCACTGCTCATGAAGACCAGAGAAGCCTGAAAGAAGTAACGTCTATGAGCAGATTTGTAGGCCAGGGTGTGCATGGAACTCCATGAGGAGGCAGGATGTGGGAGGGTGAAGGTGACGGCATCATGAGCAAATAATGGGTTTTAGTGGCTAGTGCATTGGACCGGCACACACTCAGGACCTGGGTTCTAGCCACCTCTCTGGGAAGAAAGTGGTTTCCAGTAGCTTCAGTAGGTGGGTTGGCACCAGGATTCCTCCTGGATTCTATTTCCAACTCTGTACTTCTGTACTCATCAGTGTCACAGAAATCAGTGAGTGGGCTTCCTGTGCTACAAAGTGAGCAAGAAAGCACAGGATCATTACATTATCATGATCCAATTCATATCCAAATAGGTGTTGGTAATGCCCTAAACGGTCTTGGCCCTGCCTACCTGTGGGACCGCCTCATACCCCGGGCCATGATAAGACCCTTGCAGGCGGCCGGGGATGTCCGACTCGAGGTCCCCTGGGTTTCCTGGGTGGAGACGATGGGAAAGACGTTCTCAGTGGCTGAACTCAGGCTGTGGAATTCCCTCTCGACGGAGGCCCTATTGGCCCTGGACCTCCTCTCCTTTTGGAGACAGTGTAAGACCTGGCTGTTCCGCCAGGCCTTTGGGGAGGGAGACGGGGAGGTGGGGGGGGGGGAGGTGTTGATTGCTTTCCGCTCTTTTAGTATTTTATGGTTTTAAAAAAAATTAGCTGGTATTTTTTATTGATTTCTTTTGGAACGGTTGTTGTATCCCGCCCTGAGCTGCTATGGTGCAGGAGGGCGCAGGATAAAATATCATGAAATAAATTCTTTTTGTAAGCCACCCAGAGCTGCCTGTGGCAGGATGGGTGAGATAGAATTTTTAAAAAATAAAATAAAATAAATAAAATAAAATATCTTTACCACCTTAAAAGCACAAAAAGTCAAAATTTGTTTAAATATAGCATATATATTCTTCGTGATTTATGTCATGGAATGGATGCTTCTTGTGATTCACCAAATATTCCACTGTTACACTTCTCGCTAGAGGATTCTAAGGGTAATTTCATACGTGACGGGCCCTTCGGCCTGCCATGCTGATCCATGGTCCGGGATCCGTTTTGGATCCCAGACAGGAATCTGCCTGGCCGTCCTTTAGACGTGCAGGCACATTCCTACAGGGGATAGGGGAGGGGGCAGGGCTGCACGGCGCAACGTGCGGCCGCACAGCCCCGTCCCTCCGCGCTCCCCCGGCTGCCTGCCCTCCAGGAGACGGGCTGGCGCAGCAGCCAATCCGGCCGGTGCAACCGATCCCGCATTGTGGTCTGGCCCACGATCCAGAATCGGCCAAAGTAACAGACGTTACTTTTGGCCGATTCCAGATTGTGGTCCAGCTAACCACAGTTCTGGACCGCCCACCGGCCGGAGGTCCATAATCGTGGTCAAAATGATTCCCGCTGGAGGTTCACCGTGGTGAACATCTGGTGGAAATCATTTAGACGTTACGGGACTTTTGGTCACCGCAGGGGATTCACTGTGGTTGACTGTGGTCTCGTAATGTCTGAAATTACCCTAAGATACGTGCTGTATTGTGTGATTGGGGCGGGGGAGAGATTTTATTTATATTTTTTGTAAGAGTAGGGGAGGAGGCAGCAACATTTATTTTGCCTAGGCTACCAAGAAAGTGAGTGCTGGCTCTGTGAAAGGAAGTGCTGGTACAGTGAGGAGAGGGAAAGTCTCAAGAATAAATACCGGGGGGGGCATTTAATAGTGCCCTGACTACAGTGACTAGGCAAGGGGAATAACTAAATTATAGTTATGTCACAGAAAGTGGCTATCTGACCACACCCACCCCACTCTGCTGAGCCATGTTCCCCAGTTCTGCTGAGATCCAAATATACATAGGAAGTGGCACTGGAGTCAGAATGGAGAAAATGTGGCACTTCTTAATCTCAGCCTCCTAACAAGAATTGGCCTTGTTCAGTGAACATTATGCACTTTCCTTGCACTCTGTGGGATTTTTCTGAGAGGATAATCCATTCTTATAGCTTCTAGTTCTCCCCTTCTCTAAATATATTCACTAGGTCCCTCCTGAGCTGGTGTGTGTTGCTTGTTCTAGTACTTCTTGAGACTTAAGCATTTTCTTACCATGCTTCAATCATCCTTTGTGCTTGACTTGCTTGTTGACGCAACCGCTCCTTATTTGTAACTTGTGTCCTTTGTCTGAAATAGGTGCTGTGCCAAATTGCTCAATGGTAGAAGTCTGTTCTTTCAAATCTAACAGTGTAAATCTGCTCTCCTCACTGGTGTGACTCTAATCAGGTCTGCATTTCCTTTGTATCGCTAAGAAATCTCAATCCAGACTGTTTTAAACACTGCTGTTATTGTAACTGGGGCTGCTAACCAAGCAGAGAAAATGTAGTCTAAAAACTGCCTGTATTTAGGTAACAAATTCTTTCCTTATGCCTGTCAGTGGATTTTCTGTTTCAGAAAATAGTATGCAGAAAGAAAGATCTCTGTGTTGTGAAGGGAGAGTCAAACAGGTACACACATAAATCTATATAATACAGACACATAGAAATCACATCTTTGTTTCTGCTGTATTCTTAAACATTTCTCCTTTTTTTCTCTTCAGAATTTACCACCAGCGATCTCTGACTCATTTTGTCTTCTTTGTACCTTTCCAATGACTGCAAGGTCCTTCCAGTAATTTACCGGACTGCAGTTTCACGCTCTGTGATCTTCTGAAGGAGAAGATATAAAAGCCTTGGATATTGCCAAAATACTTGTGACCTTTATATATTTTTTCCACAGAGCCTTTCAGTGTCTATTTGATTGCCAAATGTTTTGCTGATGGCTTCCCTTAGTGGATTCTCCTTAATCACTATTATGACCACAGTCCACAACCACTTACCCTGGAGTAGTACCACTGAAGCCCACACAGACTTCAGTGGGGTAAATGATTTGTGGATCTCATCCAAAGTCTTTTTTCAGAGCCTTAATCTCTAGTTCATACCCTTATACAGACTATAATTTCTTCACTCCAACCACCACCATCAAGGTACTTCAATCATGAATATGCAAATACACTCATTAAAAACAGTCCAGAAAATGATGGACTTTTCAGACAAGACACTCCCCACCTACTATACATGTTACAGGGCACCCATAGAGCAACACTGCAGTCCTGTAACATGCATAGTGGGTGGGGAGTGTCTTGTCTGAAAATGCGGCTATGATTGGTTTACTTTTTTCCTATATCATTGCTTAATCCCACCAGAACCAATTCAACCAGCAGTTTTGCCATTCTTTGGAAATGATAATCAAATAACTCCATGAATATTTTTTTTTTGGCCCGGGGGGGATATTCAGAAACTGGACAGTGTGAACAGGAGGACCTCTCCCTACTAGGTATGGCCCTGACTATGGGTGTAAACAGAGGAGATGTTTACACCCAGAAGAAAAGGCCACACGCCCACCACGCACACCCATCTCTCCACCCACCGCGTCTATGCAAAAATATCTTAGGAACTTATCTGCACCCACCCCAGTAGTTTCTGAGTACTAGGGATGGGACACCGGGGAGAATACCGGATACTGGATTTACCAGTATCGGATCTCCCCGGTATCGGATTTACCGGTATCGGCATACCAGATTTTTAACATTGGCTGCTTTACCATTTTTTTACACTGCGGCCATTCACTTCAATGGCCACAATGTAAAAAAAACCAGTAAAGCGGCCAATGTTAAAAATCCGGTATGCCGATACCGGTGAATATCGGATTATCGGATTAATCCGATATACCTGATTATCGGGTGTATCGGATTTATCTGATACCGATATTCCCACCCCTACTACATCTCTACTCTGAATTTATCGTTGCAAGACCCTTGTTAGCTAGCAAAGTATTCTTATCCCCATTTTACATATAGGCAAGCTCAACTTTACCACTAGGTAAGATAGATGGAAACCTAGGTCAGGGAATTTAAGAGGGCAGCAAAAGGTTCAAAGTTAAATTAGCTGCCCTAGGGACTGAACTGTGGGAGTGCTCCTGTTTCTCCTGCTGATCAGCTGTTCATCAGAGAAACAACAGGACTCCTCCCAGCCCATATTGGCTGGGAGGTCACAATGGAGAGGGTGTTCTCGGTGGCTGGGCCGCAATTATGGAACTCCCTCCCAGAGGAAGCCCGTCTGGCCCCAAGTCTGTTGGCCTTCTGCTGGGCCTGCAAGACTTGGCTGTTCTCCCAGGCCTTCGGAGGAGGGGAGGGGGGGATAAAAGTTTTGGGGGGGGGGGTTTAGGAGATTTTAGATGTTTTAAATTGTGTGTTTGATTGTTATTTTAAATCATTTTTGTATTGTATTTGTATTTTTGTATTGTAAGCCGCCCCGGGATGCCACGGGTATTAGGGGACGTCTAAGAAATGCAAATAAATAAATATTGCAAGCCTGAACTTTGCACTGCAGGTTGGGGAAGGGGTGCAATTGTTTCTTTTCTGAACAGCTGATCAGCAGGAAACCAAGGATATTCCCTCTGCAGTCTGTAGTACAAACAGTCAGCTCAGGTCTTATACTGCTGCTAGGGAGGGGGGCATTCCTATTTCCCCACTCATCAGCTGAAGAATCAGTAACTCCAGTGCTCCTTCCTTCTATCACTTTGCAGTGGCTGCAGACATGGGAGTGCTAGCTCTGATGCTGAACAGGGAATTCATAGTACTTCCTGCCTGAATTGCTTGAAACAAGGGGAGCGCTCATGGTTCCTTCCTGCTGTACAGATGATCCATGGAGAATCCCCTGCTGATCAGCTGTTGGGTGGGGAATCCCAAGCCCTCTGAAATTCCACTCAACAGCTGGCCAGAGGGTATACTCTCCAGGGTATAAAACAGCGTTGCCTAAAGATGTCCATTATGGTTAAAATTTTGGTCTAGAAAGGATCTGTAGTAACTGAAGAAACATAATATTTTGTAAAGGAATATTTATGATTGGTTTCGGCATGATTTTTCTTACTTTTATGGTGTTTGCTTTTGCGAGGCTTAATGCAGAGATTGTTTATTTCCACAGCCGGAGTCTGTGCATTTCTTGCTCCAGGGTCTGGAATCAAGATGACCCCATGTCGCAGATGTCTTGTCAATTTCCTTCTCATTAGTGTCTCTTTCTCTTTGCCAGTGTTAATTTTTCATATATTTCAATAAACGTTTAATTCATTTTTTGTTATTTTTTATTTCATTCGTGATTTTAGTTTTTCCTCTTATTTCTCCCTGCAAGTTCTTCAATCCACTGTTTTTATACTATACCTTCTGAAACTCCAATTTATCTGTCTGGAGTACGTATTTTATATTATTAACCTACATATACTAATGTTACAAAGGCCCTTTTTATACAGGCAGCGATGGGTAGGGGGATGGGTGTGCTGTCACGGTGGGTGTATGCCCATTTCCACGGGTGCACACCCACCTCCACCCATGGAGCCTCCTCCGGTTTGCCGGATGGCTCCATGGAGATGAGTGGAGGTGGAGTGTGCGTCAGGAGCACGCACGCACCCCCACCCACCGCCGTGCTGTTCGCACGGACAAACACCCATCTCGCTACCCACCCCCGCAGCATTTACATGGATGCCCACCCCCTCCCTCCCTGCATTGGACACCCTCACGCACACCATGGGAGGGAGGGAACATCTGTGTAAAAATGGCCAAATTCTCTAATTTTTCCTTTGTTGGGAAGGTTCTTTTCAGATTTCTGAAACTGGAGGGCTCCTCATTCTCACTCGATTGCATTTCTTTCCTTGGAAGTCCAGTTTTGCTGGTAAGTTTGTTCTATTACCCTTAGGTGGAATTTAATTAAAATTTTACCCTTATTTCTCATATTTAGACATAGCCCTTAGGATCAGACACACACTGGAAACAAAGGATGTATCATTAAGCAGGTTCTTTTACTGGCCATGAGTGGCTGCTGGACTTAACCGTCCTATCCGGTGGGCATGTATGTACTGGTGATTTGGGGGAATCTCCTGACTGTGGCAGCTAGCCAATCACTACATGCTGGCAGCTAGTTGGATCCTTTGGGCTTGATGTCCTTGCTGCATGAGCTCCCTTCTCCCCCTTCATTCATTTCTCCTTTTCCTCTACCATCTTCTGCGTCTATTTGTCCTCTCATACTCCACTTTTTTCTCTCCCATTTGCTGTCACAGACCCTTTTCACACAGACACTCTACCACTGATAAAATGGTTGTTACATTTTATTATACATGTCGCAGGGCTGCAGGTGTGCTCTATGGGTGCCCTGCAACATGTATAATAAAATGTAACACCCATTTTATCAGTGTTAGAGTTTCTGTGTGAAAAGGGCCTAAGCCCCTTTCCTTTTTTTCATCTTTTGCTTGTTCTGCTTCCCTGCGCTTTATTTCAGTCCCTCTCCTGTTCCCTCTCCATTTTACCTTCTCTCACTCCATACTTTCCTTGGTCTCCATCATCTCGTTCTCCTTTTTCCCATAAATCACAATCTTCTCCCCTCTGTGGTTCCCCCATCTTTGCCACTTTTTCACTTTCCCTTCTAATCCAGCCAACCTTCCATTGGCCTTCTAAAGAGGAGTTCACATCTCTCTGATCAATCCCAAGTAAATGGATTTCTCTCCTCTTTTCCAAAGATGCTATTAAGTGGTTCTTTTGTGCTTTCCTCTTATTCTGTCAGTGTCTCTTAGGCAAAGTGGTAATTTGAAATTAGAGATAATTGGAGGTACTAAACTTGGAGGAACAGTGTTCTGAGAGAATCATGTGGACACTGCACCTTATTCCACCTTCCAAAATCGGAGACTCCAGAAAACCAGGGATCTCAGAGGCCAGGCCTATAAAATGGATCATTCAGTCAAAAACATAGACAAGTAAAAATGTAAGGAAGAGAAACCAAGAAGGACTGGGTAGGATTATCTTCAGAAATCAACAGTCTCATTAATCAGCTAAAGTATTCAGTTCCAAGTTGTATTGCAAGTGGACACTCTGTCCTTCCCAATGGCTAAGGACAGTCAGCATATGGGCAGTCTGAAAATCATAATATAACTGTAAAACCCTTCTCTCATGCCTCCCCGCACCTCTAATCATTTTACTCATCTGTTTGTATAGTCGTAATATTCAACTGGAGTTTGCTGTTTAGGATTTCAATGGGCGAGGCCACACGGGACAGGGAGGGGAGGCTACCACATCTTGGGTAGCCGTATCCCTTCCTGGGCAGCCAGGCCAAGTGATGCAGTGTGGTCAGCAGCAGCCCGATGTTCCCCCTGGGGCGGGGCGACACTTCTGCAGAACAGTTTAGAGGACGTGTCACGGAGCAGCCTTACCCTACATGGGGCAAGGCTTCCTAGGGCGGCGCAACCCATGTGACCGGGTTCCTTCTACCCATCACACGGTGCGTCTGTGAGCGACCACGTCATGACCAGGGGCAGGCACTCACCAGAGCCGGCAGGGCTGATCGGTAGGAGGGGGAGTCCAGAGGAGCGCACGAGTGCCCCTTTCCCTACCCTACTCAAATTACCACGAGTGCCCCTTTCCCTACCCTGAAAAACAGCTGATCGGGGGGAGGGGACAGAGGAGCACGCACACATGCTCCTCTGGGCCCCTCCTCTCCTGATCAGTTGTTTGTTGGGGTGGGAAGAGAGGCACATGCTCTTCTGGGCTCCCCAGATCAGCTGTTTGTCAGGGGGATCAGGTGGGAAGCGGAATCTGCACTCTTCCCAAGCTCCCCTCTCCCACAATCCACCCGGCTGAAAGCTGATTGTGGGGACGGCACTCTTCCCAGGCTCTCCTTCCCCATCAGCCGTCAGGCAGGGGAGGAGCACCCACACACGCTCCCCCAACAGCTGCCTACCTGCAGGATCGGGTGATCCTGCACCTCAGCAGGAGTCGGAGCCACCAGCTCCCAGCCGTGGCAGCAGCTACGACGGGGCGGTCTGCCCGGCTTCCCTACAGCTGTGTAGTCAACTCCCTGTGCTTGCCCTGCAGTGTGGCAGTGGTGATTGCCTGCCACAGGGCCATGCGGGAATTGGGCCCTCGTCGCTCTTACGGCCTCACCCACAGGTTTTCCTCTGGCCTTTGTGTTTTTCATCCAAATAAGGATAAGACAGCAGAGCTAACAACTGTCCCACATTTTCCATATTTCCTAATATCTGTTGAGTGGTCTCCCTTAATTTGCAATAAATGTAGTATATGCTAAATTAGACAGGACTCCCATACCAGTCCTACAAACATCTCCGTGCCTGAGGGTGGGCCTTAGGGTGTTTTCAGACATGACGGTGGCATGGATTATCCACGTTAGCGTGGAGTAATCCATGCCCAACGTCACGTTAGAAGGCATCTGCCAGATGTTACCATAGTCTGGCTCTTGACCATGGTAGAGTTTAGCCTGGGCTGTCACTCAAGGAACTCCCCAAGTGACAGCCCAGGCTAAGCTGCACCATGGTCGGGAGTCAGTCGGTGAACCTGGAGTAAAGCGGGCTATCACATCCGATAGCCCGCTTTACTCTTGGCCACCATGACCAGTCATCAGCCGGGGGGTGGGGAGGGGGGCAGCAGGGTGCTGCATGCATCACAGGGGCACGGAGATGCAGACGCGTGTCCATACATTGCCCCAGGCCGCTGTCACTCTTTTTGGTGGCAGGGCTGAGTCCAGTCCGGGGTAACTGTTCCTACCACGACCTGGAGCAGTCCATGGCTACAGCGGGACCGGTCACGTGTGAAAGTCACAGCACTTAATTCAGAACAACCTGTCTCTGGGCATTGATTCAGAGTTTCCCATGAAACTGCACAGAAAGATGATGTAAAGTTCCCCTTTCTCCTCCTTGGTAGCAGTGCTAAGATTCTGAGTAATGTGACTGCCACTTACATAGCATGTTTAATTCATGCTTTTATTACTTCCACAATTGTTCATTGTAAAATTCTGCTCATTGGGCTGCCTCATCATTTCTTAATGCATCTTCATGCATCTTCAGTCTGCCCAAAATGCAGCAGTCTCTCCACTGACTAAACCAAAAGAAATGAGCAGTCACCTCTTGGGTCTCTCCTTTTGGCTGCCACTGCCAGTCCGTTTCATGAATGAGTTTAGAATCTTGTAATTATGTCTAAGGCCATATGGGGCCCTGCCTCTGCCTATCCTCATCTAAGCTGGTAGAGGCAAGTGAAATTCACTGCGGCACAGAAGGCTACACAAGATCTGCGTACAACTTAAGCCCTATTTTTAGGGCTTGAAGAGGAGACATGTAGTGGATACGCCTAGTGCTAGCCCCAGGGTGGGGAACCTTTTCCCTTCTGTGGACGACTTTTCAAAATAGTAAAAGCTCCTTCGGCCACAGATAGGGGTTGTGAAGAGGGTACTTAAGAGGCATGGCAGGATGGGTGAAGGAAGGGAAGGGTCCAGATCTGCCCCATGGACCCATACCCACTATCCTTTAGTGCATCCCTCATCTCTACTCTCTTCCCCACTGGGCATGCTTCTTCAGCACTTGAGGGCAGAGGTCGGGTTCATGAGCCACATCTAGGAACTGGAAAGAGCCAAATAAAAATCAGTTTCAGGCCAGATCTGGCTGATGGGTCAGGGGTTCCCGATGTCTGTGCTAGTCCAATGTGCTGAGGTGAATTCACACACACACACACACACACACACACTTTAAACAAACACACAGTCTGCAGTCATCCAAAGGTGATCATAGGATAAAAGTGAAATTTAAGAGTACCTATTTATATATAACTAGCGCTTACCCTTACACACACACACACACACACACACACCGTCAAATGGCAACTTGGGGCAGCTTACAAATAACATCATTAAAAAACCATAATACACAATATATACAACAATATAAAACACAACAACTTGGCAGAGCTAAAACACTCCTCCCCGCCCCAAACCAACCCACACACACACTACCCATCTCCCCCCCACCAAAGGCCTGGAGGAACAGCCAGGTCTTACACTGTTGTCGGAAGGAGGGAAGGGCCAGAAGGACCTCTACCCCGAGGGAGTTGACCAGCCACGGAGCGGCCGCTGGGAACGACCTCTCTATGGTCGCCATCCAAGAGACAGGGAACCTCGAGAAGGGCGCTCCCAGTCAACCAGTCACCGTATCCAGCTGCGGTGTTCTCGATGGAGGAGATATGCTAGTGGACCAATGTGGCTATATGCCACCTTTACACACATGCATGCACATCCCGGGGCTGGCAGTGGGTGTTTGTCCCTTGGTATAAATTACAACTGACTCGTGTCAGTTCCTGCCTAATGCAGTGGCAACCATGACCTCCCATTTCAGCAGTAGGGGTTCACTGAAGCATTTAACATTCTGATCATGTCTCTTTCCCATGCCTGAGTCTCAGGCACCCCTGCAACAGGAGATATGGTAGGCAGCAGCATAGGGATGTACTAGCCTTAAGCCATGGAGGATGTTTCTAGCCAAAGGACATTTTAATCTGGCTGCCTAAGCTAAATTTTGCTCTGCTTTGCACAGCCTAAGTGGCAAAACCAGACTTAACTGGGGCTAGGTTCTCACTCAAAATGCCACATTTGGAGCCAAGTCCTTCAGCTATTTCCTTAGGGGTATCAAAACCCCTTCTCTAGCCAGATTTAGGGGTATCTCTCTGTGGGAATCTTCCTAGCTTTTACCACAGAGAAATAATTTGGCCCTATATTTCTACTGATGATCATCAGTTTTCTTACAATCTCTCTGGCTGCATGCTTAAATCTTTGTGTACAATTTCAGCATGCATGTTATACTTTCAAATGCATGGGTAGACAATGAAATCCATGTTATTGCATTAAGCAGCATCTGAAGAGAGCTGTAAAAGGGCTGGTGTAGATTGGAGTGCAGGCACCATAAAACACATAGCAATCCTGAGAGGATTTTTATGAGCCCACCACTGTAATGGCTGCTGCCTCACAGCTTTCTGTTGAGCATGCGGCTGCCCAGGAAAAGCTGTGTGCAGAATCTAGGGCAGAACATATCTCGTTGTATTTGCTAATTCTCAGAAGGCATTTCTGAGCTTAGAAGATTTTACACAAATCCTAATAAAATTCCATCTGCCAACACTGAATATGCTATGCTAGCAATTGATTATTTTAAGCATCTTAGGTAAGTGCTATGGATCAGTTTCTGCCACCCTTGCTCCTTCAGAGTAATACCTTACTCCATGAGTAGAGCCATTTAAATGTTTAATAATAATAATAATAATAATAATAATAATAATTAATAATTGGTTTCTCTAGCAAAGGTTGCCCCTCTGTGATTAGGAAGCTCTGTTTCAGAAGCAGTTATTCATCCAGAATTCTTCCTAATTCAGGCATCATTCAAATATATTTCAAAATATAAATGCAAAGTCTGGTTTATCTGTTTTTTCCCCCCTCCCTTATAATTTATCCTCCAAAACAATTTTTGTGCCCTCCACTGCACCTCTACAGTCTTAGCAAAGCTTTCCCTTGAATAAGGTTACCAGAACTACACAGAGAATTGGATTCTAAATATGCATTTACAAGCAGTAGCTGATAATGTGCCAAAGTAACTCCTGCCAATTTATCCATGCTTTCTAAGTAAACCCAGGAGCAACTTTGTTTTCCCACTGCTTACAAATATTGTATAAATGTATTGCCCAGTCTGTTGCTTTACTTGCTAAATTTTCTGTTTATCTATATGAGCTCAACTGCTGAACAGCAAACTCCATTAGCCATTTAACACACAAAACATAATCTATTAAACTGAACCAAATCTATAAAGAACGGTCTAAATCTGTTCTGTAATTGCATGTCCATATTCCAAAAGCACTAGGTAAAAATTTAAAGGGCTCCTAAATAATTTAGGCTGTGATCCTATGCACACTGACACAAGTGCACTGAAGATCACAGATTTATTTACCTAAGTCATAGGGTGGCTTTAAACATAATGTCACCGAGTGTCTGAATGTGTGTTTTGACCTTGATATGAACACCGCTTTGGCCCTGTGTTCACCATGTGGCGCTGTTTAGACACACAGCCCATCTTGGGGCAAATTGTTGTTTTGCTCACCACGTGATCTCAACACGCAAGCACTGCTGCCTTGTTCCCTGTGTTGTACCTGCTAACACGCAACACAATATAATTAGACACAACGTTGGCCACATGTTCAGCCGAAACATGCAAATTGTCCTTGCAATGCAATGGTGTTTACATCGCATGTTCAACAGGTGGACAAATTGGTGTTGGGATTGTTATGGTGCTTACACACAACAGCCAAACACGTACTTAGGGGTTTTGACACCCGATGATTGTTATGTCTAAAGATGCCCATAAAATCATGAAATGAGAACTGGGATTCCTGAGGGTCATTGAGTAAAGCCACCTACATGGTGCAGAATCTGCCCTACCTAGATCATCCCAGATGTATGCGCGTCCAGTCTGGTCTTAAAAACTTCCACTGATGAGATTCCGCAACTTCTCTGGTACCCTGAGCCCTAGCTTGAGGGTGGGCAGGACCAGCCTTGGAATTTGCAGGGTCCAGTGAAAATAGAATTCAAGACCCCCATTGCTGCCCCCAGCAGCCATGCCCCTTTAACAATTGGCTTGTTTAGGACTATAAAGACTTGTTTTTACTTTCCTGATTGCCCAGCCCCACCTCCCTGCTCCAGCACAATCAAGGTACTCACCCACTGGTAAGCTCTGGGTGGCCCAAGAGCTCCTGCTGCAGCCTGACACCGCTCTCCAGAGGCCCCCGGAGACCCAACAACAACAAAAACCTTGGAAACAATGGCAGGGCCTCACAGGAATGGCAGCAGTGTTGTTGGGGCTCCTGGAGTCCTTCAGCAATGGGACTCCAGGGGCAGTGCTTCATGCAGGGTCCCCCAAATACCCACCAAAGAGCAGGTCCCAGGATAAACACTGCTATTGCTCCTGCCTAAGGCCTGGGATTCAGGGTTTCAGGCTAGAGGGGGTGGGTGGCAGCCTCCAATTCCCTGCTGATCAGCTGATGAGTAAGGATCTGGGGAGTCCCACCAGCAATGCAAGTCTCCACCCAGGCTTGCATGGGCAAGGCACAGCCTCACCCACTGGGGGAGTAGGAGTACTGCACTCTACTGCATTGCTAGTTACTTACGATGGGGGTGGGAGGCGCGATAGTTTCTGCTGCATGGCACTGTTGCCATCATCCTTCATCAGCTATATCATCGTTGCCACATCGCCCCCTCCCCCCATTTCCTGGCCTTGGGATTTGTGCAGCAAGCTCCATAAATGGCAGGCAGCTTCTGTATCGTGTGTCATGATGTAATTGCATCATTTGCCAATAAGGGAACCCCACCCACAAAAGTATACAACTGACAGCCATTCTGAAATGTCGGGGTTGGAGAATGAAGCAGAGATGTGGTAGTGGCAGCTGCTGTAATTGTGGGAGTCTACCAAATTCAAGGAGACATATGTCTCCCTTACCCCTCATCTTCCTTTAGTTTTGCATCTGTACACATTAAACAGGCAGCCCTCTGCTTGGGGGTCTTTATCATGGGGAATGCTACAGAAAGTTTGTGCATGCCTGACTTGTCCATAGATCCCTTTAAAAGATCCCTTTTTTATGTCATAATCATTAGGGACAATTTAGGAATCACTTGTATTATAAAAGACATTGGATGCAATCCTCTTCCATTCAAATAAACGGTAAACCCCCACTGACTTTAATAGTGGAGGATTGCACCCATTATTGGATGTTGATTATACATTAATAATTTTATTAACTGAATTAGCCATCAGGTCTTATCAGTACACTAATATTAACCTCTCCTGACAAAGAATTTTTGAACACATACGAAGAGCTATGCATGCACTTTCTAAGCAACATTGCCTCTACCTGCAGTGGATAGGTTCTTACACCTTGACACGCAGGCAATAGATTTACTACACAAGCCCTATGAAGCACAGAGAAGTTTTAGAATCTATCACCTTCAATCACCAGTGTTACTGTTTATGCCAGCAGAGTTGGGTTTGAGAAGGACTCTGTCTCAATGTCCCTTTTCACACGCCCCCCCTCGCACACGTGCGTGTGTGGGGTGCTCATGCGAACGCCATGACAAATCGGGGGGGGGGGGCAAAGGAACGGTGTCCGCAGTAGGTGGGGTTGCATGCACACTCCTGCACGCCACACACCTCCACCAATCACCCACACATGGAGCAACGGGCTCCAATGCTGGTTGCTCCATGCATGGAAAAGGGTGGCGATGGGTGCACGCCCATAGAAACGGGAGCACACCCACCTTCATTCACCACGGCGGCACATCCATCCCCCCACCCACCACTGTCCATTTAAAAATAACCATAATTTGTACCAATGGTGGCGCTGGCTGGCTATTATGGGAGACTGGAGGCCAGACCTTAGTGAGTTCCAAGGACCAACATGCAATTGTACTTTCAGTGTTATTTCCTGTACTATTCTTGACACATCCTAATTTTCATTTGCTTTTGCTTTGTGGCCTGTCATTGCAAAAAAAGCAGAGGCTTTTTTTGTGGTCTCTGGGATACATAGGTCTTTTTGCCAAGTGGTTAAAGTTAATTTAGAACCGAGCTATGAGTCTTTGAAGTTATTCATCCCAATGTGCATCAACTTGCATTTGTCAACACTGAATTTCATCTGCCATTATGTTGCCCGTTCCTTCCGAAGTGCTTCAGAGTCTTCTGTAGTCTTGCCTAATTCAAATAATTTTGTGTCATCTGCAATTTTTGTCTTCTCACTGCTCATCCTCTTGTTCAGAGCATTAATAACTATCTATTAAGCAATGCTGACACTAGTAATGAAACGTGTGGTATCCCACTATTAAACATATGCCGTGTTGAAAACTGGCCTTTTACTCCAACTCTTTGCTCTTTCTCTCTTGAAGCCAATGGGATTGTTTATGTAGTTAAAATTAGAAACATGTTTATAGTTTGTGCTGACCTGGGTTTATAGTAGCAACGGAGTGAGGGAAATTCTGCCCTCAGTTACACCTGTAGAAATCTAGATTAACTTTATTGACCTTAGGGAAATTTAGGGTGGAAATGTGATCCAGTGAGTGAGAAAACTTAAAAAGGTACCTTCAGAGGAATCTTAGCGTGGGGAATAAGTCACAGGAGATGCAGAGTAAGTTTAAACCACAAAAGATACAGCCTTAAAATAAAGATGTGATGTTAAGGAAATCTACAGGAAAGTCTGGAGGTGTCAGAATCCCTTGGGGCCCTGGGTGCAGTGGCTGGTGCTTCCACGCTACTGAGGCACTCTGGCCAGATCCCAGGGCTTGCAATGATGGCCTTCCACCATGTTTGTTGGGCCACCTCCCCCCTCAGTCTTGCTCCATGTCCCCAGCTTCCCAGTTGGCTGCTGGCCTGTATATAAGGTCAGTCAGCAGCCACAGGAAGCTGAGCATCCTGTGTCATCTCCTGCTGCCTCCAGGAACTCTGGACCAGCTCTGCACTCCCTGTTCCAGTTGTGTCTTTGCAAAAGCGGGAGGCTGGACCTCCTGAGCTCTCTCCTTGGAACCCAGTCCTTCTGCCCTTATTGTCTGCTTGCCTTGTCAGCCTGCCTCATCTGTCCAGTCTGTCTGTCCATCCACCAGCCTGTCCTGTCCTGTCTAGTCTGTTCATCCATCTGCCCTGTCTGTCCATTTTCTAGCCTGCCCTATCTCCTGGTCCTCGTGTTGATCCCTGTTTGAGACCCTCTAGATTTGACCCTGCACTGCTGTGGGAACGGGCGCACGCCCATGTCCACCCACCATGGGTGCACACACATCCCCCCACCCACCGTGGCTTGCTTGAAAAGGCCCAGTGCCAGGTCTACAGAGTCTGGCAATATTTTTTATTTTGTGTATACATAGGGGAAGGTTTTCTTGTAATAGGCTCAGTCAGAACCTATTTGGGAGTGATTCTGTATATTTTTGGAGAAGAGCTGCAGTAAATTTAGATATTTTTAAAGAGAGGGTGTGTATGATTTGTCCTACTCTTTGTGGAGAAGAGTATGCTTTAGAGAGAGATTTTAAATATGTATATTTGCCAAAGGTTTCTAGTTCATTTTAGTGCTTCATACAAAAATTCTGGCATATAATCTATCTGGGCCTGGTACTTTGCCAAATGTTCATACTTGAAGGGTTTTTACAGTGGGTTTTTTTTTTTTTTGGTGCTAGTGTAATGTGGAAGCCTTTAAATATTCCAACCTTGCTCTATTCTCTCCTATGGAAAATGACTCAACCTCAAGTTACTCATTACCTTAGTAGTAAATACTAGGGGTGGGAATATCAGTATCAGATAAATCCAATACACCTGATAATCAGGTATATCGGATTAATCCAATAATCCGATCATCACCGGTATTGGCATACTGAATTTTTAACATTGGCCGCTTTACCGGTTTTTTTTACATTGCAGCCATTGAAGTAAATGGCCGCAATGTAAAAAACTCGGTAAAGCGGCCAATGTTAAAAATCCGGTATGCCGATACCGGTAAATCTGATACCAGGGAGATCCGGTACCGATAAATCCGGTATCCGGTCCCATCCCTAGTACTGAAACAAAGAAACAATCAGGTTTTAGCTTGATTTAATTAAATTTCTACTCTGCACTTCCCCAAAGGCTATGGGGCGCTTACAGCAATTAAAACAACAAACATGATAAAGTCCCTTAAAAACTGACCCTCACCCCTAAAACCCACCCACGCACCCCAACCCCCACCTGCCAAATGGTTTGCCAAGAAGAAAAGTGTCCCTGTCTCCGGAATGTGCTCAGGCTCAGACTCGGATAGGCCTCTGGAGTAAGGGCGTTCCACAATACGGGGGCAGCAACTGAGAACAACTCTCGGTGGGCTCTTGCCGTAGGAGCATGGTTAGCAGGTGGTACCCGTGAGAAAGCCCTCCCAGCCAACCGCATGGTAGGAAAGCCGGTCGTTCAGAGATGTGGGGCTCAGGCCATTTAATGGATGCAATCCTGGTGTCACTGAAGTCAATCTCAAAACTCCTATTGATTTCAATGGCATGAAGACGGCACTCTTTGAGTGCAATCCTGTCGCCAGTTTGCGCCGGTGGCAGGCGCATAATACAACTGGGTGGCGCTTGCTCAGGCGCACATGCGCCCCATGCACTCAGCAAGCTGCACGAGGCAACAGTGCGCCCCCTCCCAATGCGACCCCCCCGAGCCTACACACCACAGCCCGGGGGATGGAGCAGGAGCCGTGCCTCGGGGGGGGGGGTGCCGTTGCCCTGCGTGGCTTGCTGTGTGTGCGGGGCACATGTGCACCGGCGCATGCACATTTACTGCTTGCAGTGCAAGTACAGGAGAGTGTAAGTGGCCCGTAGGATTGCACCCTTTGACAATGTTTCCACCCTGCTATCTACTTATGTGATCCTTATGATACAGTACAGACAAAGAGTGTGGAGATATCTTTTATTGGACCAACTCAAGTTGGTGGAAGTGCAAAAGCTTTCAGACCTCACAGGGTCCTTTGTCAGGCAGGTCAGGAGTTAAAAACTGATAGGCTACAGTAATTGCACCGTATGGTTTACAATAATTTATCTTCTGAATTAGTTCTCAATTTATTTTTTTATTATCTTGATGCATTTTCAGCAAGGTTTCTTCCCTTCTGATATTGTATAGGCCAGTTTCAAAACATTCCCATTTAATGGTGTTAAGCTTTTAGCACATTTTTTCCCTACATACGTTGCAATCCTAAACACATTCATGAATAAACCTCGTTGAGATCAATGGGACTTATGAGTCAGTGTGTTTGGACTGCATCATTTGTATTTGTTGTATGAGCCTCTAAAATTGTGACTGCAAATATATTTCTACAGTAGGCTGCAGCTACACATGTTGGATTTGTACATTCAAATCAGACAGGGGTCTACTAATGAGTAAACAAATGAACAAACATTTGGCTGCACGTACAAAATTGTAGCTAACATTTGTATTGAAGTGGGTGAAATTTTGATCTAGTCATCATGTGTATTCAATATTCTATATCTTCCACACACATACTAATAGCCTTTTCATTCATTCCACTGGAATTTTTTATTCTGATTTCATCTATTTGTTTATTTTATTCAGTCTAATTTATTCACTGCCCTTCCCACAGAGGTTCAGGATGGCTTATAGTAAAATTAATGCAATAAAAACTCTCGCCCTCCCTCAAAACCCCTGCCCACAACCCTACCCCGAAACCCAAGCAACCCCTAGCACCACCCACCAAAAGCCTTTTTAAATAAAAATGTTTTACATCATCTCCAGAAAATGCTTAGGCATTGTTACTGCCTAAAAATCTCAGATAAATAATTGCCTTGGAATGTCTCCACTCAGAATCTCATCTGGTATAAGCTGATGTATTTCATCAAAAACTCAAGTTGGTGGAAGTGCAAAAACTTTCAGACCTCACAGGGTCCTTTGTCATGCAGGTCTACTGCAGCCTACTGTAGAAATAAGCAAACCTTCTTGAGAAGAGAGTTCCACAAAACGGGGGCAGCAACCGAGAACGTCCTCCTGTGACCCCCGTCCTATGGCCAAGGGTAATGGATGGAACCTACAAGAGGGTGCTCCCAGTGACAGTAGGGGCTGCAACGGGACATGGCAGGACAGTCTTTCAGATATATGGCACCCAGACCATTCAGGACTTTGTCACGAATGTACGTGGGAATTCGGTTCCTTTACTTAGATATCGAAAATATGTTTACAATGAAACATCCAGCAACTGTTGCCCTAAAGTCATGGATAGTGATTAGGTTCGCACCCACCTAAGCCTAGCAGATGATCCCAGCTCAGTTTTCATGGGTGAAAACAGACATGACGCTAACCACCCTTTAACCACCCTTGGTGGTCCAATACAGCCATGCAACATGGGGTATTTTCAGATGTGACGGGGCCAATTGGCCCCGGCACGGAAACAACCCTTTGATTCCTCACCGGGGCCACCGCGTCACGGGCTAACAGATGCGGTGGCCGATCCCGGCAGGGAATCCGGGGTGGGGTGGGGCTGCGTGGCGCAACGTGTGGTCGCACAGTCCTGCCCCCCCCCCCACGCTGCCCCGGCCGCCCGCCCTCCAGGAGATGGGC
>QEPC01008851.1:1424633-1470395 GCA_003113815.1 Sphenodon punctatus
ACTTACCCCGGGTAGCCACACCCTGTTACAGGGCCACATAAAAGCTAGCTATGGGCCCCATATAGCCCCCAAGCCTGAAATTCCCAGCCCCCAATGCAGAAGACACTGCTGCTGCCACTGCTACCACCAATGTGCTCTGTCCTTAGCAGCTGCACATACGACAGCTTCCTGCACAAATAAGAGTGGTCTGGGTTTTGGACAGACTGCACTGCCCTGAAGTGTTCAATTTGCTCCTCCCAGAGAATCGTGTTCAGCAGTACCCTGGAATCCAAATGGTGGCAGGATCAAGCCTTAATTGAAGACCTTTTAAATTTGCATATTTGTGCATATTTAGCAAGGGAAATTCCTCCACACCACAGTAGGTTTCTTTTCAGTACACCAAGAATATGGACACAAATGTTTCTGCTGACTTTACTCCAGTCCTGATGATCTGTATTAATTTCCCACTATAATTTCTCATTTGCCTTTCATTCTATGCATCCTAACACAAAGAATTTCACTATGGAATTCTTCACCACTGAACTGTATTTTTTGGTCATATGCTGTCTTTCCGTTCTCTCTCTCTCTCTCTCTGTATACACACAGACACACACACACACAGATGTGTTAAGCAACCACATAGCACTGCAGTCAAGGAAGCTCTGGATCCTCAAGGGATGCAGACAGTCACTGGAACAAATATATAACTAAATGACTGTGAAAACAGAGATAAGTTTAAGATAGTTTAGTTAGACATTTCAGCTTCCGCCTTCATCAGTAACACAGCTGATTTTTAATTGAGGTCCTGTAAGCCAAGGTGACAGTTCTAAGAACACTGAGGATGGAGAGTTATCAGGTAGGTGACATCTGATACGTGGTAGCCAGAATGCTATAAACAATACAAGAAAAGATTAAAGTCCATGAATTATCTTCTAAGGGCCTTTTCCCATGGGTGCCCCTCCCCTCACCATACACGTGTGAGGTGGGGGGGAGTGCCCATGTGAATGCTGCAGCATGTGTGGGGGGGATAGGGGGGGCTCCCGTAGGAATGGCACCCACGGTGGGTGGGGGTGCTTGCGTGCTCCCACACTCCACCCATCACCACCCACCTCCACCCATCACCCACGCACGGAGTAACTAGCTCCAATGCCAGTTGTTCCGTGCACGGAGATGGGTGTGCACCCATGGGAATGGGCGTACACCCACCTCCAACCACCGCAGGTGCACACCCATCCCCCTGACCACCGCAGCACGTTTGAAAAGGGCCTAAGTTGAGACCGTTCAGTATTAGAGTGTCAAATCCAGATGTTTTCTCTAGCTTCTAGCAACCCGGGGTTGGGTGGTTTTTCTATTGGAAAGATTTCTAAGTCAGAGAGGGTGTGATCTGCTGAGTTAAAGTGTCTCGCAACAGGTTGTTCCAGCTTCTTTGTCACAACAGCGGATTTGATTTGCGGTGTCTGAACCGGGTACAGTGGTTCATGGTTGTTTTCCCAACATACTGCATGTGGCATCCAGAGCGTTTCCATTCTATCACATACATAACATTGCTATACTCGCGATGTTATGCCGGTGATCATTAGCTGCAGAGAGGTCTCTGCCCCAAGGGTCTGCCCTAAACCGTAAGCCAAGGAAGAGAGGAACAAAGAGAGACAAAAATAGGTTCACACAGTTGAGAAACCGCAGGTGCATATGCTTAGCTTAGTTACAAGGGTGAAAGGGGCCCTGAGTGAAAGGATGGGAGAGGGAACATCGGTGACCAACATACCTCTCAATCCCTGAACTCTGAAATGAGGGACAGGGGCTCTCAATATGCATGACATAATTTGTATAAAATTTGCATATATGCAAATTTAGAGTAGTTCTACTACTCAACCATGAGGCTGGGCTAAAAAAATAAATAAAACACTTTTTAAAAAAGCAATCTTAAAAAGTTTAAGGAACTGCATATGCATACAGCAATCTCGCTCATAAGCCAGACTTAAACCTTTGTCCTGCCAGTCCTGCCCAAGTTCTATCACCGCACTTCTCTTAACGGCTTGGCCTCCCCACCCCCAGGTCTAGTGAGCTTTACAGTTTACACAGCCCTCCTTCTGACAAAGCCTTTCTCCCACTCCAGCCATTTCTCCTTGTGTGGATTCTTTGACAGATGAGATATTGTGAGGATTTTCTCATGAGCAATATTAGCAATAGCCCATTACCTAATAGACAGGCTGATCTGAAATTTTACTTTAAATAAAAAATAAAAAAACTTAATTAATCACAACATTAACCCCTTACAAGGGCCAGGCTTCAACCCTAGCCAGGTGGGGGGTTTTTTCTCAAGAGAAATGCTTAGAAATCATAGCTCTGCATTGCTCCAAATAGAGGGTTTTTAAACTCCAAAGACCGACCATTTTCTCCCAGGTGTTGGAAAACCCTATTCTTCTCTCTGAAAGGAGAAGGGTCATCATTAGTGAGTCAGAGAGAACAACAGAGAATTCCTTTTCTCTGCTATGGGAGGGGCTGCTCTGAACTAGCCTGGGGAAAACTATTTGGCTGATCTGGCTCTTTAAGGCTGGAGAATTCAACTCATTGTATCACGGATGACTTGCAAACTGCTCTCCTCTCACCTCCCTTTCTAATCCGGGACTTTACATCCATTTTCTGGGACTGTGGGACAGATAACAAAAGAGGTGTGAAGTCAAGGACATCCGGTAAAATCCAAGAGACTTCAGAGGTATGATGACCAGCCTGTGAGGATGTGAAGCTGGGTAAAGTCTGATGGAAGTTCAGGAGGGACTTGAAGGGTGCTGGCCCTTCCGCGGGGCGGCTTGGGCAACCGCCCTGGGCCCCGCTCGGGGGGGGGGCACACTTGGGATCCCCAGCTGACTCCGACTCGACTCTGACTGACAGGCAGCGGAGGGGGCCAGCAGGAGTGAGGGAGAGGCAGAGGCCCCGCCTCTCCCACCGTCCGTGCCCCCCCTGCTGCCTGTCAGTCTCAGCCAGGGGAAATGTGGGAGAGGCGNCCACCACAGGGAATTGACTGTGGTTGACATTGACCATGTAACGTCTGAAAATACCCATTGAAGTCAGCAGCAAAAACTCCCATTATATTGAATGTTGCATTAAACCCTTAACATTTCTACAACACAAAGGATAGTGGAAGCTCTCGGATAGCTGCTGAATAACAAATACAGCCCAACATAGATTTACAAACAAGTTCCCTTACTGCAATATATATAGATTCAAAATGAATAGAATCTATCCAGCATTGAAGCCACCCTGGCACTGCATCTTACCATGGGACAGAGAGGCTCAGCAGAAACAAATTGTAAAGAAAGCCTGGGGCAAGGAGCCACAAATTTCCTGAATTTGTTGTATTAAAACATAGGTCCACGGAAGAGACTACTGCAGGGGATCCCAAACATTTGGCCTGTGTGATGCCATTTTCAGACTTAAGCATAATTCTTTTATCACGGATAGGAACAAATACATGCAGAACATATGAAATACCATTGCAGAGGGCATGACTCACCTGCCCCAGCTGCACCTGCTCCAGAAGTCCTCTTGCCCGAATTGCCTAATTACCCAAGCCCCTGTTAATAGGTTAAGCAGCCCAGTGGGCACTGCAGCCGCTGTTAGAGCAGGTGGGTGGTTTCGTTATGTGTCCTGCAAGCTCTGGGCATTTAAAGCTGGGCTGTAAGCCAAGTACGGAAGACCACCAAGGAAGCCTGGACTAAAAGAACAGGCCTCCAGGTGCAAATGGGTCCCATGCAACAAGGAATTGTGAACAGAAAGAAGGATTTGTGTCAAAAGACTTGCTTTTGTGTTCATGGTTTTGTGAACCTGAGTCCACTGCCAGGCAGAGCCCTAATGACAGGTTACAGCCTGCCGCAAGCAGGGGGTCTGGAGAACTGAAGAATAAAGGAGATTTGGGTGGAGAACTGTGACATAAGTAGGGAAACCTGTTTGGGGCGGGGAGGGGAAACTGAGGTATAGGTTTGAGCAGACTGTGCAAGACTGGCAAGATAGGAGTCAGCCTTTCGCAGGGTCCCGTCCTGGAGTTTTGGAACTTCGGAGCTAGGGTGGCCAGATACATAAATGTTAGAGGACACTTCTGAGAAATACAGGTTGCAGGGTGGCATTGACTCCAATGCAGCCCTTCAACCTGTATTTCTCAGAAGTGCCCTCTAAGATGGGCATATCTGCCTACCCTATTCTGGGCTAGTGCAAGAGTGGTACAATGCTGCGAGGAAAACATTCAGAAAATAAGGAAAGTATTGAACGATTGCCATGAGAAAGGCAGTAAGTGCAACAGCTGGGGCACTAGGTGAGATCTGCCTCTTTCAACTTTCTCAAGCATCCTTATATCCCCCCCTCAATATTTGCCACCCATCTGCTACATAAAAAACTCCATAAAACATTTCATCTCTCCATCTCCCCACCATATGCATTTTAGCCTATGGTTGCCCCCATGAAGGCAGTACAGTGTGAGGAAAAAGTAATATATTTAATTAGTCAGGAGAATGATCTGAAAGGAAAATAGACCCCAATTCTACTGAGGGGGTGGAATTGTGTGGCCAAGAAGCTGGCAACGTGGCTTAGTGAGAGACTTAAATTTTGCGTACAAAATCCTGATCCACATTTCTTAATGGACCTTCTTTCTCTCTGCTATTTATATCCCCCTTGATATGTTTATAAGAGCCATACTTATTCCCTCTAATCTTTCTGCCAGCATTAAATCATTTTGCTTTTCTGCCGCTCTTACTTTCTCCTTGCAAATGTCAAATAATTCTTTTTATTCTGTCTGTGCTGCTTCCCGCTTTTCCATTTCTAACCATTGATTTTGATTAACTACAGACCTTGAGCAGTTCATAACATCACACCAGCCACTTCTTCCCTGAATTCTTATTTAACAGAGGTATTTTTAATGTGTTTTGTTTTAATTATTGTGGGTGTAACCCTCCACCCATTAGCTTTAATGGTGGAGGAGTGTCTTCTAATTTTCCTGTATCTCACAACATTGCAAGTCTGGCATGCGACTCTGAGGTCAGTGCATTATGCTGATACAGAAGCAGCATAATGAGGGAAGAGTCAAACTGGGTGTCCTTTAGAATTTCCTAGTTTCCTTCAACCCAGATGGATTTTACTCTTTCCTCTAGGTTGGTTCCCATGAAATATCACAGGTAGCCCATTATCCATATCTAGGACTTGTGAATTCAGTTTCGCAAGCCTGGAGGACTAACCACGAATGTTGGGCAACAAAGGCGTCCCAATCAGCTGCCGCGATCTTGGGACTCTATCGCACTGCTCCTGTGGCATCCCTGGACCAGGTTATTTCAATTTTTAGGGCTAAGGTTCTGCCCCAACTTCTCTATGGGACAGAAATTGCATATTATAATTATACCCCTAAATGGGTGGTCCTACCGAATTCCTTTTTGAGGAGTATTTTGAGGGCCCCTAGAGCAACTCCGCAACCCATGCTTCGACTCGAAACCGGTTTTTTAGCGGTTAGTCCACAATGTAGAGCCTTGTTATTTTGGCACAAACTCTCTCAAGGGGAGACATCATCCTTGGCATATCAATGCTACCTAGAACAAAGGCTCCATCAAGGGAGTGTTCATTACAAATGGTGGAAAGGCATTATGGAATTAGTGGCCAAGCTTTCCTTCCCTGAGAACAACAATAATGGTTCCTTAGAATGTAGATTGGACAAGGCTGAAATCACTGAAACAGTTAAAGATCTGGCGGTACAGAATGATATCTTAGCTATTAAGGCGAGCAAAGTTGTCCCAATTTATGCGAAGGTGAAGATTTGCTGTGCCTTGGAGCAATACCTCCTTACATTGCAGGATCTGAGCCTGAGGAGAGTGATAACCCTCTTTCGGTTTGATTTATTAGAAACTGCAGTGGTAAGAGGTAGGAGAGACCATATTCCCTATTCTCGTAGACTCTGTTCTTGTGAGCTACAAGAAATTGAGCCTCTGAATCATGTGCTCTTCCTTTGTCCCCGCTATAAGGAGCTTAGAGCTGCATGGATCGATCCTCTTTTCCATGACTCTCCTCTGCTATTACAGGATAGATTGATCATCCTACTCTCATTGACAGATCTGGAAAAGACCAAGGCTTTGGCCTGCTGTCTTAAACTTGTTCAGAAAGAGTGGGAAGCAGTAAAGGAATAGGATTGTATGGCTCAATATTAACGCCAATAGATGGTTTCTGATTGTATAGGAAGCTTTTTTTACCTGTCTACTGCCCTACATAGTTGTCAGCTGTCCTTCTCAGTTTCCCATTCCACCCTGACCAAGTTAGACATTAAGGCTGATTGTTCTTTTATATTATTTTATGTTTTATAATTGTTACTTTGTACTCTCTATACTAGATTGATATAGCAAATTGCTGGATACAATAAAGATACATACATACATACTATTTCCTCTAATCAAGACTGAGTCAATAGATTTTGCATGTCCTCCAATATTACATACCAAATCCAGGCTTAAAATCTAATATTCCTTTTCTACCATGTTGTGTGAACTCATTCCTCTTTGAACATGCATGTCTCATAATTTGGGATATTCAGTTGTTTTAATTGTAGTTTTATCTGTTATGTATTTTAATATTCATTTAAAATGTTGTTTGCCACCCCGAGATGCTTATAGCAGGAGGGGGCGCCATATTTATTTTTTGTATTTATTTGTCCTAACCCTGTTTTTAAATTGTGTGTTGTTTTTAAAGAATTGCTTTATTTAATTGTTTTTACTGGACTGTACGTCACCCCGAGATGCCGTAGGCATATGGGGCGACTAAGAAATGTTTAAAATAAATAAAATAAATAAATATCCATTTTAATATAAATATAAACAAATAAATATATAAATACTGCTTCTGCATTGTTTTGCTTTCACATTCTCAGTTTCTTTCCCCATGGATGGGGGAGATGCAGAAAGCCTCTGGATCTTGAGTTTTCTTACTATGCAAGGCCTTGATTCTGTCCCTGTCAATAGCACTACTGAAAAGAGGGGACCCACTGCAGAGTCCCCAGAAGTACCTCATGCAGGGGCCTCTGTGTCTCATCTGCCATGTAACAAAGGTGGTCTCCAATCTCCATGCATTCATCTCTGTATGCAGAAGGTAGAAGGAGAGTGGTGATGTGTGGAGTATAGCCCCATGTGGCTGTGCAAGCCAGAAGCCACTGTGTCCAGTTAGAACAGGGATGGGGAACCTTTTCTAGGAGCCATTTTGAAAATTAGTAAAGCTCCAAGGACTGCATAGAAGTTGTGATGGGAGGTGCTTAAGGAGCGCCCTCAGAAAGTGGAGGATCCAGATGATGGATCTGTGCACCATGCATCTGTCCCCTATCCTTGTGTGCATGCCTTCATCTCTGCTCCCTTCCCCTGAGCTCGGGGGGTAGGAACTCAATCAATCAATCAATCCATGACTTTATTGAGTACAAGCTTTCCTCCGTGACTCCAACATACAATACACAATTATTAACAATAAAACATTGCACAAGCAACAATTATATAAGAAATTATAGCAGTTACTTCCTCAGAAGATATGTTGCTATAACAAAAATTAAAATAAAAGCCCAATAAGAGTAAGGTATCAACCTCAAACAAGATAATCCTAGGGGGGCTTAAATCCCTTCTTGTGACTTCTGCTTTCAGGGCAAAGAGGGCAAGATTTTTGAGGATCGCCTCATGGGGGTAGGAACTAGATCCAGGGTCAAGATCCAGAAACCCAAAAGGAGCCTGTGGCAGGGAGTAGTCTGGTGGGGCTGCTGCTTAAGAAGACAGTGCTGAATCTTTATTTACATCTTTGTTACAAAGCCAGCCTAGCTGAGATATATGAGACAGGCTGAAAAGAGAGCGGGAGGCTTGAGAAATGGGAGGCCTAGCCACGCCCACTCTGGGATAAGAAAAGGCAGCCTGCAGAGGCGGACTGCGACTGACTCTGAAGAGGAGAAAAGCTCTGCAGGAGAGAGTTGGATTACTGAGCAACTCTCTCCATGGTCCTGAAGAAGGCTGCTGTGTAAGTCAGAGCTGAGAAGGAGAGCTCTGCCCAGAGCCAAGGCAAGGCCAGGGGGTTGGGGAGACTGGCTTGCGGAAGGCTCAGAGGTAGCGTGCCTGAGCTGGGGAACCGTGAGATGCTGTGGAACTGAGAGGAAGCAGAGACTTTGTAACCTATGAGTTAACTGCATGTATAGAGACTGCATATGATAGAGATCGCATAGAGTAAGACTCATTAAAGGACAGTAAAGTGAAGAGCTAATTCCCAAGGAGTTGTGACTATTTGGGCCTAATCCTCTGGGGACTTACCCCGGGTAGCCACACCCTGTTACAGGGCCACATAAAAGCTAGCTATGGGCCCCATATAGCCCCCAAGCCTGAAATTCCCAGCCCCCAATGCAGAAGACACTGCTGCTGCCGCTGCTACCACCAATGTGCTCTGTCCTTAGCAGCTGCACATACGACAGCTTCCTGCACAAATAAGAGTGGTCTGGGTTTTGGACAGACTGCACTGCCCTGAAGTGTTCAATTTGCTCCTCCCAGAGAATCGTGTTCAGCAGTACCCTGGAATCCAAATGGTGGCAGGATCAAGCCTTAATTGAAGACCTTTTAAATTTGCATATTTGTGCATATTTAGCAAGGGAAATTCCTCCACACCACAGTAGGTTTCTTTTCAGTACACCAAGAATATGGACACAAATGTTTCTGCTGACTTTCCTCCAGTCCTGATGATCTGTATTAATTTCCCACTATAATTTCTCATTTGCCTTTCATTCTATGCATCCTAACACAAAGAATTTCACTATGGAATTCTTCACCACTGAACTGTATTTTTTGGTCATATGCTGTCTTTCCGTTCTCTCTCTCTCTCTCTCTGTATACACACAGACACACACAGACACACATGTGTTAAGCAACCACATAGCACTGCAGTCAAGGAAGCTCTGGATCCTCAAGGGATGCAGACAGTCACTGGAACAAATATATAACTAAATGACTGTGAAAACAGAGATAAGTTTAAGATAGTTTAGTTAGACATTTCAGCTTCCGCCTTCATCAGTAACACAGCTGATTTTTAATTGAGGTCCTGTAAGCCAAGGTGACAGTTCTAAGAACACTGAGGATGGAGAGTTATCAGGTAGGTGACATCTGATACGTGGTAGCCAGAATGCTATAAACAATACAAGAAAAGATTAAAGTCCATGAATTATCTTCTAAGGGCCTTTTCCCATGGGTGCCCCTCCCCTCACCATACACGTGTGAGGTGGGGGGGAGTGCCCATGTGAATGCTGCAGCATGTGTGGGGGGGATAGGGGGGGCTCCCGTAGGAATGGCACCCACGGTGGGTGGGGGTGCTTGTGTGCTCCCACACTCCACCCATCACCACCCACCTCCACCCATCACCCACGCACGGAGTAACTAGCTCCAATGCCAGTTGTTTCGTGCACGGAGATGGGTGTTCAATCCCTGAACTCTGAAATGAGGGACAGGGGCTCTCAATATGCATGACATAATTTGTATAAAATTTGCATATATGCAAATTTAGAGTAGTTCTACTACTCAACCATGAGGCTGGGCTAAAAAAATAAATAAAACACTTTTTAAAAAAGCAATCTTAAAAAGTTTAAGGAACTGCATATGCATACAGCAATCTCGCTCATAAGCCAGACTTAAACCTTTGTCCTGCCAGTCCTGCCCAAGTTCTATCACCGCACTTCTCTTAACGGCTTGGCCTCCCCACCCCCAGGTCCAGTGAGCTTTACAGTTTACACAGCCCACCTTCTGACAAAGCCTTTCTCCCACTCCAGCCATTTCTCCTTGTGTGGATTCTTTGACAGATGAGATATTGTGAGGATTTTCTCATGAGCAATATTGGCAATAGCCCATTACCTAATAGACAGGCTGATCTGAAATTTTACTTTAAATAAAAAAACTTAATTAATCACAACATTAACCCCTTACAAAGGCCAGGCTTCAACCCTAGCCAGGTGGGGTTTTTTTCTCAAGAGAAATGCTTAGAAATCATAGCTCTGCATTGCTCCAAATAGAGGGGTTTTTAAACTCCAAAGACCGACCATTTTCTCCCAGGTGTTGGAAAACCCTATTCTTCTCTCTGAAAGGAGAAGGGTCATCATTAGTGAGTCAGAGAGAACAACAGAGAATTCCTTTTCTCTGCTATGGGAGGGGCTGCTCTGAACTAGCCTGGGGAAAACTATTTGGCTGCTCTGGCTCTTTAAGGCTGGAGAATTCAACTCATTGTATCACGGATGACTTGCAAACTGCTCTCCTCTCACCTCCCTTTCTAATCCGGGACTTTACATCCATTTTCTGGGACTGTGGGACAGATAACAAAAGAGGTGTGAAGTCAGGGACATCCGGTAAAATCCAAGAGACTTCAGAGGTATGATGACCAGCCTGTGAGGATGTGAAGCTGGGTAAAGTCTGATGGAAGTTCAGGAGGGACTTGAAGGGTGCTGGCCCTTCCGCGGGGCGGCTTGGGCAACCGCCCTGGGCCCCGCTCGGGGGGGGGGGCACACTTGGGGTCCCCAGCCGACTCCGACGCGACTCTGACTGACAGGCAGCGGAGGGGGCCAGCCGGAGTGAGGGAGAGGCAGAGGCCCCGCCTCTCCCACCGTCCGTGCCCCCCCGCTGCCTGTCAGTCTCAGCCAGGGGAAATGTGGGAGAGGCAGGGCCTCTGCCTCTCCCACACTCCCCCTGGCCGAGACAACCAGGCAACAGAGGGGGGCAGCGGAAGTGAGGGAGAAGCAGAGGCCCCACCTCTCCCTCACTACGTGGGTGCCCCCCCCCCCCGTCAGTCTCTTGGCCAGGGGAAATGTGGGAGAGGCAGGGCCTCTGCCTCTCCCTCATCCCCCCTGGCTGAAACAGACAGGTAGCGGAGGGGGCCAGCCAGCGGAACTTCCGGTGGCACCGGCGGGCAGCGCGGCAGCAGATTTAATCTGCTGCCACGTGCCCACCCCACCCGAGACTCCAAGCCCGGTGCGGGGCCCAGGCCAGCGGCGGCAGATGAGGTAAGTCATCTGATGGCTGGACTTGGGGACGGGCAGAGGGGAGTGCCTCTGCCCGTCCCTGACCCCAGGGAGCGCACCACCCACAGACCAAGCCGGGGAGAGCCCCTAGGTCCACCCCCACATTTGTTCCCTGCCCTGGGCCCCGCATACTCCAAGGCCGGCCCTGTGAAGGGTGCAAGGGAGGAAGCATAGTGAATGCATTTGGGGAGGAAGTTCCAGACATAGGAGGCCGCATGGGGGGAAAGGGTGAATACGTTTTGAGAAGCATGGTACTTGTGGACATGCAAGGGTGGTGGCAGAGTGGGGGAAGCTCCCAGGTGGGAATGTGGTGGGAAACAAGTGTGGAAAGATTGTGGGGCAAGGTAATGAAGAGCTTTGAAGGTAAAGAGAAGGAGGGATTGTGCTGAATGCATTGAGGGAGCCAGCAGAGGAAGGCAAGGAGGTGCTGAACATCAGAAGCATCAGACAAGGTGGATGACCTTGACAGCAGATGGAAGTGAGAGCGGCAAGGTGACAGCGGGGGAAACCAGTAAGGAGGCAGCTGCAGTAGTCAAGGCAAGTGACGACTAGAATGTGGACTCTGGCTTTGGCACTGGAAGCAGTAAGGAAGGACCAGATTTTAACAATATTATGCCGAGAAACATGACAGGACTTATCAGACTGGCTATTTCTCTCTCCCCTATGAAACTTTTTCCTTTCTCTATTGGTATTTGAGATATTAGAATCATTCCATTAGGCTTCACTTAAGCCCATCATTACTGTCATTCTGTAACACCAATTCTACTTCCTCCTGCTTCTTTCCAATGCTCACTGCATTTCTATGCAAGCACTCTGGTACATTAATATATTTATTAACCTTAATGTTGTGTCTCACAAAAACAGTGTCCTCTGCAAATTATTATGTTAGACCTTCAAAGAATGAGTCCTGCCAATTTTGAACCAAAGAGGTTGATGCTGCTTTTTCTTAAGTGAAGATCACAAAGACCAACTTGCCATTCCATAAGTTATTCTAATCTCCCCTGAATTCAAAGACCTTCTCTCTTCACAAACATGGCATCTACCAGCTGATTTACATTATCAACCTTCTTTCTTTGCTTCATATAAGAACCATTCTAATCGAATCACCTACGTTGTCCCTGAACTCCATCGTGCACACCTGCACTATGTTAACAAATCTTCTTTCATTTATTCTTTTGAAAATTGTAATTGGTGGGATTTCAATAGCACTTGTTAAGATATCAGGTAGTCTTATGATTACATCATTACATGCATAATACAGACGGATCAGTATGATTACATCATTTGAGACAACCTCTATTAATCATTATATTTCCATCTAAGCTAGTAGGGTCTCCATTCACAAATATGTATGTTCTTACTCTCCTATGTGTCCCTTGGAATGCCAAATTCATTATCAATAATTGGGCTGCTCTTGTTTGCCTTTTTCTCTTTTGTAAGTGTGGGGCTTGACTCCTGTAGTGTGTGCCAATGTTAAATGACTCCATAACTATTTAGTTAGTTAAACTTCTATCCCGCCCCTTCCAAAAGGCTCAGTGCAGCTTACAATAGTAAAAACGTAATTAAATAACATTAAAATACATTACAAAAAACTGTACCCTCATCCCAGAACCACCCACTCCAACACCAATCTCCCAAAAAACCTCCCACCCAATCCCTATCCCTGCTCCTATCCCCGCCTACCAAATGACTTTTTAAACAAAAAAAAGTATTTCACCACCTTTGGAAGATGCTCAGGCCCTGGACCAAACAAACCTCCAGGGGAAGGGAGTTCCACAGAAATGAGCACCAACTGAGAGAACCCACCCTGTGAGCCCTTGTTGTATGAACCAGATTGACAGATGGTCCCCACAAGGAGGCACTCCCGGCCAATTGCAGGGGCCAGTGGGGCATGGAAGGACAGGGGGTCTCTCAGATAGGTGGCGCCCAGACTCTTGAGGGCTTTAAAGGTCAAAACCAGCACCTTGACTTGTGCTTGGAAAGCTACAGGCAGCCCGTTCAGACTGCAGAGCACTGGTATAATGTGCACCCAGCAACGTGTCCCCAAAAGGAGCTGAGCCGCTGCATTTTGCACCAGCTGCAGCTTCCGGACAGGCATCAAAGGCAGCACCCCCACATAGAGCGCATTGCAATAATCCAGCCTCGAGGTAATGAAACCATGGATGACAGTGGACAGATCCGAGTCAGAAAGAAAAGGCCGCAGCCTCCTCACCAGATGGAGGGGGTGAAAAGTGCTCCTGGCCACCACCACAACCTGACAATCCAGGCACAGCAAGGGGTCCAAAGCACTTCCAAGGTTATGAACCTGATTGACCAGAGGGGGCCGGACTCCATCAACAACAGGAGTTCCAATCCCCTCCACATCACAAGACCGGCCAATCATCATCACCTCAGTCTTATCTGGATTCAGCTTCAATCGGCTCATCCTCATCCAGTCCCTGACAGCAGCCAGGCACCAGGTAAGCACCGACACTGCAGGGCCTGGGTTGGATGAAAAGGAGAGGTAGAGCTGGGTGTTATCAGCAGACTGATGGCACTTCACTCCAAACTTCCAAATGACCTTCCCCAGCAGCCGTATCTACTGATTGAACAAGAGGGGAGACGGAATAGAACCCTGCGGGACCCCACAGGAGAGGTACCAAGGGGACGATGAGCAATCTCCCATCACCAGTCTCTGGGACCTCCCCGACAGGAAGGCGCAGAACCACTCGAGCAAACCTATGCACCTACGCCAGGTTCCACAGTTGTGTCAGCAACACCTCATGATGAACTGTATCTAAGGTCACTGAAAGATCTAACAAGATCAACAGTGTAGACTTCCTCTTGTCACTCTCCATGTGTAGGTCATCGTCCAAGGCCACAAGTGCAGTCTCCATACTATACTCAGGACAAAAGCCTGACTGAAACAGATCCAGGAATCTGAAGACATTGAGTTGCGCCTGGAGCTCTCGGGCAGTCACCCATTCAATAACCTTTCCTAAAAAGGGAAGGTTAGAGACAGGCTGATAGCTGGCTGGGGAGTCAGCATCCAAAGATGGCTTCTTAAGCAGGGGCCGGACAAGCACTGTTAAGGGCATCTGATACCGTGCCGTCCCTAAGGGAAGCATTGACAACCCCAGCCTGAGGGCCGTTTGCAGAATATAGCCATGCAAGAAGATATGGCCTGCCTGAGGGATTGGAAGGTGGCCCCTTACTTCCCGAGGATTAAATCATGTTTCGGATTTGAGTCCTATTTAGAGAAACTGGAAAATCCGATGCAACGTAGAGCTTTTTTGAGACTGCGTCTCCAGTTATTTACTTCATCAGTGTGTCAAGGGTGCTTTAACAACATTCCATATGCGTCCACAGTGTGTCAATGTCTAGAGGGGGGTGGTGGATGATTTAGCCCATTTTCTGCTATATTGCTCATTCCATGAGAGTTTGACGGAAGCCTGGCTCAAGCCATTATGGGCCAGAAGAGAACCCCCTACAGATGAGGGGAAAATTATAAGCACACTGACGGCCAGCGACAGTCAGGAGCTAAGGATGATTGCTTCTTATGTCATCTTAGCGGAGCAGTACCGCAAAAGATGCTGATACAGGAAGGGTCTATGAATTGCCTGATGTTGTATAGGCGAGCTGATTGTGATCTTTGGAGAAGGATACTTGAAGAGTAAATTGATATCTTACTTTATGTATGTGGATTATCTGGCCTGTGTATGGAGCTGCCAGCCTATGCTATTGTGCAATGTGGCTCGCCGAGCGCTGATTTAGTATGTTTTATTTTTTGTACATATTTGTACTTTGTATTTTATGTTTTCAGATTGTTTGGCCATGGCGTTAAGCTAGTGCCGTAAATAAAATTGAATTGAATTGACAACCCCAGCCAACAGTGACCCCAGCATCTCCCATCTGGCTTTCACCAGCCAGGGCAGGCAAGGAACCTATTCAGAAATGGCTGCCTTCATCACCCCAATCAACTCCCCCCCACATCAGTGAGTGACACTGATTGAAAACGATCCAAATAAACAGAGCAAGACTGAGCTGCCATAACCCAAACTCTGATTCTGCAGATAAAGTGGCAGCACCCACATTGTGGTGAATATGAGCGATTTTGTCTGCAAAGTAATTAATTAAAATGGGACTGTGGGCATTAGATGACTCCCATTTCTGGGTGGAAGCAGACTGGATTAACCAGGCCACTCACCACCTGGAACAGCTCTGCAGGAAGAGACTTTGCAGACACTATGATAGCGAGGAAGAAAGCATTCTTTGCTGCCATCACAGCCACAGCATAGTACTTCAAGGACAATCTATACCACAATCGGTCAGCTTCAGCATGAGTCGAACACCACCTGCGTTCATGTCCCCTTCTGTCAGGAACACGAGGCTCAGGCCCAGTGAGTAAGTGCAGGACAGAGTTAGTGCAGGATCCAAAATCTTTGTGCTGGCACAGCAGTGCAGGGTCAAATCTAGAGGGACTCAAACAGGGATTATATGGACCAGGAGATAGGGCAGGCTAGAAAATGAACAGACAGGACAGATGGATGAACAGGCTAGACGTGGCAAGGCAGGCTGGTGGCTGGACAGATAGACTGGACAGATGAGGCAGGCTGACAAGGCAAACAGACGATAAGGGCAGAAGGACTGGGTTCCAAGGAGAGAGCTCAGAAGGGCCAGCCTCCTGCTTTCCCAAAGACACACCTGGAACAGGGAATGCAGAGCCGGTCCAGAGTTCCTGGAGGCACCAGCAGAGGACATGGTGACACAGGAAACAGGAAGTGATCTGCTTAGCTTCCTGTGGCTGCTGACTGGCCTTATATACAGGCCAGCAGCCAACCGGGAAGCTGGGGGCATGGAGCAAGACTGAGGGGGGAGGTGGCCCAACAAACATGGTGGAAGGCCATCATTGCAAGCCCTGGGATCTGGCCAGAGTGCCTCAGTAGTGTGAAAGCACCAGCCACTGCACCCAGGGCCCCAAGGGATTCTGACACCTCCAGACTTTCCTGTAGATTTCCTTAACATCACATCTTTATTTTAAGCCTGTATCTTTTGTGGTTTAAACTTACTCTGCATCTCCTGTGACTTATTCCCCACGCTAAGATTCCTCTGAAAGTACCTTTTTAAGTTTCCTCACTGGATCACATTTTCCCCCTAAATTTCCATAAAGTTAATAAAGTTAATCCAGATTTCTGCAGGTGTAACTGAGAGCAGAATTTCCCTCACTCCGTTGCTACTATAAACCCAGTTCAGCAGAAAATATAAACATGTTTCTAATTTTAACTACATAAACAATCCCATTGGCTTCAAGACAAAGAGCAAGGAGTTGGAGTAAAAGGCCAGTTTTCAACACGGCATATGGTTAGTAGTGGGATACCACAAGTTTCATTATTAGTGTCAGCATTGCTTAATAGATAGTTATTAATGCTCTGAACAAGCAGATGAGCAATGAGAAGGCAAAAATTGCAGATGACACAAAATTATTTGAATTAGGCAAGACTACAGAAGACTCTGAAGAACTGCGGAAGGAATGCACAAAATAATGGCAGATGGAATTCAGAGTTGACAAATGCAAGTTGATACACATTGGGATGAATAACTTCAACCATAGCTCGGTTCTAAATTAACTGTGGTTACAGACAAAAAGACCTATGCATCCCAGTGGACATAAATAAAGTGCCTGCTTTTTTTGCAATGACAGGCCACAAAGCAAAAGCAAATGAAAATTAGGATGTGTCAAGAATAGCACAGGAAATAACATTGAAAGTACAAATCCATGATATAAACTGATCTTCACTGTAATACAATTGAGACCCTCTCTAGCAGGTTTTTTTTTTTACATTCCTCCCTTGAGGGGTGTCCACAACATTTAACTGGGGGGAGTTAGCTCACACCCCCTACCACAGCTTCACTGAGCCTGCTACTCCACAGCTCAGCCACACCAGGCTCCCGATTGTTGGTCCTTGGAATCCACTGAGGTCTGGCCTCCAGCTTCCCATAATAGCCAGCCAGCGCCACCAGTAGTGTAAATAAAGAGAGTCTCTGGGCAGAAGCCCAACAGTCCTACCTGGGTCCTTGGGTTCCTGATGTTGCAGGTTCCCCTCCTGGGCTTCCCAGGCAGGTTGGTTTCCCCCTTCTCATGAGCCTTCCAGCAGAACTCCTCTGTCTGCCAAGCACACCCCTTTCTGACTGAAGGCTGAGCTTCTTATACAGGCTACCTTTTCCGGGTGCTTCTCGTTAGCTCTCTTCTCACCTTATCCTGTGTTTGCTTCTCTCAGTGAACAGGGCATGGCCCTTCTGAGGCTTCCCAGCAGCTCTTTATTGCCAGCAATCCTACAATCCTGCCACACCCACAAATCCCGATGCCTCAAGGGACACTCAGTATATCTGGATTTGCAGAAGCCCAACACTGAAGAGACAAACTGCAGCTCGGCAGGTAGAAAGCGACCTTGAGGCTCATTTAATCTAGTAGTACTCAAAACAAAAAATGGATGTGAGCCCCTCTTACACTTGTCAGTGGTAACTGACACACACACACACACACCGCACTACTACTACACACACACCTTGATGCCTCTCCCCTTCTCACCCTCCTATTACTTCACCTCCCTCTCCCCCTGGCCAGTCCACTGGTTTGAAGATTCCTCCAAACTCACTCATAAAGGGGCTAGGAGTTTGCTATCTATGCTTCTTCTCATGCTCTCCCAGAATAATAATAAATAATAATTCATATTTATATAACAGCCCTCTGCCACGGCACTCGGAGCGCTTTGCATATAACATATAAACACAACTTTTAATCCTCACAACAATACCTTCTGCGCACCTCAGTTAGAGAACTAGGGATTTAGTCCAACCTAGGGATGGGCGAACGCGGTTCGGAAGTTTGGAGTTCGGACTGAACTTGACCAGTTCGGTCGACCGAACCGAACTTCCAAATGAACTCGATTTTCTAACCGAACCGGATTTCCAAACTCGGGTCTGTTCGCCCATCCCTAAAAGATAATATTCCATTTAGTTCAATGGGGTTTGAATTTCCGAACTTTGTTCGGAAGTTCGGAGTTCAGACCGAACTCGAATAGTTCGGTTGACCAAACCGAACTTCCGAACCGAACCAAATTTCCGAACTGAACCGAACCGAATTTCCGAACTCGGTTCTGTTCGCCCATCCCTAGTCCAACCCCCTGCTTGCATGCAGGATGACTATAGGAACAACACTGCCCACCCTCTTTTTGAAAACATCCAGTGATGGGAGAGCCTACGGCCTCTATAGGCAACTTGTTCCATTCCTGCACAGCTCTTTGTTTGAAGTTTTTCCTGATATTTAATCAAAATCTAACTTTCTGTAACTTAAGCTCATTATTTCTAAACCTGTTCTCTGAAGCAATGGCGAACAGTTCCTTGCCATCTTACTGGTGGCAGGCCCTTGGATATTTGAAGGTTGGTATCATGTCTCACTTTAAACTTCTCTTCATTAAACTAAACAAATTACCCAGTTCCTTCCGTCGTTCCTCCTAAAACCTGTATTGCAGACCCCTCCAGTTTGCCAATATCCTTCTTAAAATGAGGCACCTAAAACTGGACACACTACTTCAGTTTAGGTCTGAACAGTGCTGAATAAAGTGGAATTATTACTTCTAATGGAAACAATGCTTCTGTTAATGCAGCTTAAGAAGACAGTAGCCTTTTTTGCAACCACAACACATTGCTGACTCATGTTCAGTTTGTGATCAACCACAATCCCTAGATCCTTTTAACTTGTCCTGCTGTCAAGCCAGGTATCCCTCATCTTATACTTATGCATTTGGTTTTTCTTTCCCAGATTCATAACTTTACGTTTATCTTGATTGAATTTAAATTTGTTAATTTCAACCCAGATTTCCAACCTATCTTTTTGTGAATTCTAATTCTGTCTTCTAAGGTGTCGGCTACGCTTCCAAGTTTTGTGTTATCTGCAAAGTTGATAAGTATTCCCTCCACCACTTCATCCAAATCAACGATAACGATGCTAAATAGCACCACACCCACGACTAGGGCTTTAGATCTAGGGAGTAGATTTTATTCTCGTGAGAATTGAGAATCCTTAGTGAGATCTCGGGAAGATCTTGTTTACAGTGCGAGAACTCGCTGAGAATCTCATTTTAAAAAGCAAAAGAACTGCTCATGCGCAAAATGGTCACTGGGGCCATTCTACGCATGCGCAACCCTTTTTTCAAAATGGCGCCTGCAGCGTCACCGCCATTTTGGAAAAGGGCAGCCGGTCTACACATGCACAAAATGGCCGGGTGCACTCACAGAATGGCTGCCCTTTTCCAAAATGGTGGCAACGCTGCCAGCACCATTTTGGAAAAGGAACATGCATGTGCAGAATAGCCTCAGTGGCCATTCTGCACATGCACAGGAGTTTTTTAATTTTCTTGAATCTCATTGAGAATGGTGTTGAGAATGGCCAATTCGCGACTCGTTTTCAGTTGGGAAAATCTTGCCAAGAGCCTAATTCTCAATGAGATTCTAGAGAATATTGAGGGGGGCCCAGGCCCTGTGGGACCACACTCAATACTTCCCTCCAATTTGATAACAATGAGCCATTTATGGTCACTCTTTGAGTATGGTTCTTCCACCACCCGTGAATCCACCTTGTGTAGTGTCTTCCAGCCCACACTTTGCAAGCTTGTCACAATGAGGGTCTCGTGCAAACCTTCAAATGCGTTGCTGAAATCAAGATATATTATGTCTACAGCCTAGGATTTGGCCCCATCATTTCTTAAAGTCCTTAAAGTGGTTAAGGCTACTACTAGAGCAAAGGACAACTACGTGTAACAATCTGTTCAGCAAAGTTGAGCCTCTTTTTTTTTTCTATTTGCTTATTGCCTGTGAATAAAATTTGTGACCTTAATTTGTTTCCTGTTTACAGTCTTTTGACAAATATACTATGCAAATAAATGCCAGTGTACGAGTCACTCAAGCTATGTTTGCTGTGGCTGTTCTTTTCAATGTTTAGATATTCCATTCAAAATTCAAGCTGCATGTCTAATCACCAAACTCATATGGCATGTTCCTTGACTGGGTGACATTTTCATACTAACCTTTCAAAATAGCCACTCAGGTTCTTCTGGCATACACCTCTCTGAGTATTTAGGTGTCTTTTGCTTTCAGAATCTTTCAGACAAAGCTTTATTTACATAAATGTTTGCAGAGAACAAGACAAAAGGTCGTGGCTATTATGGAAGTGAATGCAATTTAGAATTTGCTGAAAGAGTAAAAAAGATCATGCAGTATGTACTAACTAGCTGCTACCAAGTGGGGCAATAATTTTGCAAAACAACTGGTAGTCTAGAAACTGCAATCTTTCCCTATTAGGGTGTCAACCTTTCGATACAGCAGGACTCCCAGGTATGGCATGTAGCAACCCTATTACAAAAGGAATGAAGGATTGTGTGTTGGGCATGGATTTTACTCGTAGTAATTTTTTTTTACACTTATCATTTTCTGGTGAAGTGTTTAGAGTTTTCCAGTTTAGCAGGTTTAATTTTGAGTATTTGGCTAAAACTCCAAAGGATAAAAAGGTAAAATTGTATTAAACTGGGTTGTAAAACCCACTTACCAACTCTCCTCTTACTTGTGAGTATTCTTTACCAGGATTATGAGTCCCAGCCTCTGGGCTCATGCTGCAGGCAGGGCTCTCTTACTCCTCAATGAACAGCTGTTTAGCAGAGAGGATGACAACCCCTGCCCCCCACAGCGCAAGCCTCAGAAAGAAACGGAAACTGCACTGGGGAAGGGGGGGTGGAGCTGGCCTGCTGATCAGTGACAGCAGGGAAAACCCTAGACCAAAGAACAAGGGGTGGACTGGCAGGGACTTGTAATTGGGGAAGGAAATCAGAAGTTTCCTCCTCTTCCTACCCCAATACAGGTGATCAGGCCTGCATGTCTGACCAGCGGAAAAGCCCAGGGCAGACTGAGTGGGGAGTCTGGAAGGCAGTTTTTCCCCAGCCGTTTTCTCTGACCTCATACATCAGTCAATAAGTAGAGGTGATGCTACTGAGCATGACCAAGTATAGGAGCCTGGTGAGGCAGTATGGAGGCCCCAGACAGGCAGCAGGGTCAATCACTCCAGTGTGTTAGTCCTCCCAACCCTTCCAAGCAACATCAGCTTGGTTAATATGGTCTAAAGAGACTACATACCCCAGCATGCACAACTTACATGACTGTGTGTATGATTGTGGCACCAGTAGCAAATGAGAAGAGGTGGATGGATCTCCAGCAGGGTAGTCTTTGCTGCAATGTTTGTTCAAGAGAGCAGGAAGGTGTCAGGTCACATATAAAGGACCAGACACAGGTAGAGCTCAACTCGGGCTCAAAAGTCAGTCCGAGCCTTGTCTGAACCCTACTGTCCCGGGACCACCGCAAGCCCATCTGGAAGGAGATCGTGTGATTTCTTTCATTTTTAAGTTTGCTTTTTAAAACAAAAATTCCTGCAACCCTTATTAGGAAGTACTGTAGAGACCTGATTATCTGGATCTCACTTACCCCAAAGCATTGCTTCTCCCCCTAATAAGTGAAGCATCCAGATAAGCTGAAGTGACTGCAGGGAGAAGGGGAGAGAGTAGAGCATGAGACAGGTGCTGCTGCCAGGCTTCCCACTCAGCACGAGGCCAAACAATACCTGGACTCAATACTTTTCAGAAAAGTGTGATTAAATAAAGCAGTTATTTTTTAAAAAGAAAAGTTGGGGGGGGGGGGATCAGTTGCATACACATACAGCACGCTCTCACACCAGTAGCATAGGGGAGCTGGAACGCCAGCCCAGAGAAGCCGGGAGATACTGCTGTAGCATGGGGCGACGTTCCCCAAACACTGGGTGAAATCAAAGAGATGATAGCCCACTGGAGTCTGTGTTTGGGCTGTGCAGCCCACAGGCAGCCGCCACTCACGTGTTTAGCATATCCAACCAAATAAATGAGCAGTCCGCTGCCCGTATTTCATTGCTTGCTGCTGCTTCCACCAGTAGCATTAGCGATCTCCCTCCCCCATGACCACTTCTTAACTGACAGAAATGCTAGAGATCTCCCTTCTCCTCAGCTGAGAGGCTGACTAGAGATCTCCCTCCCCACCTCTCAGCTGAGAGCGAGGCATGCTAGTGTTCTCCTCGCCCTGCAGTCTCTCTCCGCACCTCTCAACTGAGAGGCTCACTGGAGATCGTCCTCCCCCCTTAAGTCTCCCTCCCCACCTCTCAGCTGAGAGGCTCACTAGAGATCTCCCTCCCCCCCTGCAGTCTCCCTACCTACCTCTCAGCTGTGAGGCATGCTAGTGTTCTCTCTCCCCCCATCTCCCTCCCCACCTCTCAGCTGAGAGGCTCACTAGACATCTCCCTCCCCCCCTGCAGTCTCCCTCCCCACCTCTCAGCTGTGAGGCATGCTAGTGTTCTCTTCCCCCCCAGTCTCCCTCCCCACCTCTCAGCTGTGAGGCATGCTACTGTTCTCTCCCCCCCATCTCCCTCCCCGCCTCTCAGCCGAGAGGCTCACTAGACATCTGCCTCCCCCCCTACAGTCTCCCTCCCCACCTCTCAGCTGAGAGTGAGGTATGCTAGTATTCTCTCCCCCCCCCCAGCAGTATCCCTCCCCACCTCTCAGCTGAGAGGCAGCCACAGGGGAAGGAGACTGCTGGGAGGGGGAGCTCTAGTACACCTCTCAACTCAGATGTGGCTGCAAGGAGAGAGATTGCTACTGTTCCCACCTCTCAGCTCAGCTGGCCAGGCGCACAAGGCTGGACTCTATGGTGCTGGTGGACCTGGATGCAGGATAGGCTGCGGGTGAACCTAATTGACAAGGCACAGACACGTGGGCACCCATTAGCCCTGACTGGCCTACACAGTAGGCCCATGATGTTCCTGAACTCCGCAGTGAGTGGTGTCTCTATGGTGACCACATGGAGGTCACATGGCAGACACCTAATACATGGGCAGGCAGGAACACACTTGGTGAAGGCTAATATAGGCTATGGACTCCTATGAAAACACCCAGTGGCACAGAAGGTTTTGAATTGGACTCCTCCTGACTGCGCTTTCCATGAACCTCATCCTTATTCCTTTCAAGGAAAACCCTGCTCTCCTGGGTGAGGAACTAAGAGCAACTATTTCACTTTCTATATTAACTAACAGTGAAGCAAGAAAGTGAGGAAGAGGATGCCGGACTCTTGGTATTCTATTACTCCCTGTGTCACTTGTAAAGCTTAGCTACCCAGTCGCACTACTAATGCTAGAATGCAGCATTCTAGGAAACAGCTATTTAACCTATCGATCAATATGCAGTCATAGAATCACAGGATTTCAGAGCTGGAAGGGACCTCAAAGGTAATTTAGTCCAACCCCCTGCTTGGATGTAGGATAACTATAATTCCTTCACTAGTGGCGGAGTTTTTTTTGTTGTTTTTTTTAAAAGTGAATTGTTCCTGTAGCGCTGGACTTTGAACAGGCAACTGGGAAGTCAAAGGTTCAAGTCTGGCTTACAAAAGGGGATATGATATGTGCATAATAGCATGGACCTGGGTAAGTCCCCGCAGGATTAGAGCCCAGTGACCCATGCTCACACAGGGATTAGCTGTTTTCTAAGTTTAGTTTATTTACATCTCCACCATACATAAGTTGTCAGCGTCTTTACTCACTAGTCTGCACTGCCCAAGGGCTTCACTTAGGCCACAGCACTCCTTCCTCAATACCTTGGCCAGCGTTGATTGCGGAGTCTGTTTCAGTCCAGGTAGCCAGCTTCTCCTTGCAGCTCAGCCTGACTTCAGAAACTTGGATAAGGCTTCTCACCAAGCTCCCTCATAGAGTTCCTGCCTGGCCTGTGGCAAAGTACAGACTGATCCTCCTCTGCAGGCTGCCTCTTCTTATACCTCCAGAGGGAGGCGTGACTAAACCTCCAGTTTCTCAATCCTTAAAGGGCCAGCATCTGCCCACTTTACTCACATTCAGCTTGGGCTTTTTCAACTCTTATTGGGTCAGCTCTGCCAAGACCTTATCTAGTCACTGCCCAGCCTGCCCAGTCCTTAGGCTGGCACTCCCTGCTCTTCTTAAAGGGACAGCAGCCCTGTCAGGCTGCACCCTGCTACAGTGTGAATTCTTTAATTTTTCATTTTTAAGTTTATTTTTTCTTTTAGAATTTATTTTTATTTTTTTTCAGCCCAGTCTCAGGTTATGCCTAACATTGTGCAATTAAATAATCCACACAGTGGGTTATCAGAGAATCCATGCTGAATTAGAAAGGCCAGGCAAAGGCTTGTCAAGAAATTCACACAGAATTCCATCAGTCACATAATCCACATGGTACTGGACTATTAGTGAATTCAATTGTAACAAGAACTGGCATATGAGCTGAAGAACAGCCTGCAGTGTACTGTCAGAGAATCCACATCAATCACCAGGCCATTTGTTAAACTGCGTGATCTGCTTTAGAAGGAATACGCTCCAATAAAATATCACTTTTATTCAGAAAATTGATACAAATTCATGTTTTATTTATATACAGAAGCAGAGTTAACACACTGATGAATAGGCAATGTGTGAGTCTGTTATGTGACTTTAATGTGAACTCTTAAATAACTTCCTCTAAGTCAGAGACATGGGAAAAACATGGACACAATTTATTCCTGTCTCAATCTATCAACACTTCATTCATCCCATAGCAAATCTGACTTAATTTATGGCCTGATGGTGTGGATTCTCTCATAGTCCATTTTCTGATACCATATGCCCCAAAGGCCCAATTCAATTGGATTTTTATACAAATTTTATATGCCAATTCTGTATGTGTTCTCTGTTAGCCCATTGCCTAACAGCTGATTCTGTGAGGATTCTCTTGAAGCTCAATGTTAGGTAATAGTCCATTGCCTAACTGGCCCTTTTTACAAGACACCCTCCCACCCTTTGTCCACGTGTGCAGGTGGAAAGGCGGTGGGGGGGGCATCTGTGTGACTGCCATGGTGGGTGGGTGGAGTTGTGTGCACGCTACCGTGCTCCACCCATCGCCCACACACGGAGGCACTGGAGAAAATGGAGGTGCCTCCGTGCATGGAGCTGGGTTGGCGTCTGTGTAATGGGCTGCCCACACACCACGCTGCCCACCCATCCCCCCACGCACTTGCATTCATTTGAAAAGGGTCTTTGGGGCAGGTCTTAAAAATAAGCAGTTTATAATGAAGCAGCAAACTTAACTGAAAGAAATTACACGTAAAAGTTTATGTGAGCCAGACCAAGTCTGATCTCCCAACTGCCTTCATCTCCCAATTGCCTTGTCAATACACTACTAGCAGGGCTTTAACATTGGCTCTTTTTAATCCAATCAGTGGAGGAAGACTTTGTATATTGCCCAGCAAGTTAAATAGCTGTTTAACTTGCTGGGCAATATACAAATAAGCTTCAGCAGCATTAGCAGTGTGTTTAGGTAGCTAAGCTTTGGGGCAGTTATCAGCCCTGTAGCCAAGGTGAGGCTTGTTCCCCCACCAATATTTTGCCCCCTCCCACTCCAGCCTCTTCTTAGAAGCTATTTGTAAATTGTCTAAACCAGAGTGATTTGACACAAGGAATCTACACACATGAACAAGACTGACCATAAATGGCTGCAGGCACAATATTTGTCTTAATGTAATAGACTGACTGCAGCTTTGTTGGCTGCCAGCATGTCAGACATGTATAATACTTGTCTGCACGGGACCTTTTACACCTCCTCTCCCAGTCTGTCAAGAGTCTGGCTCCAAGCCTGGCGTTCATGCTACGATTCCTGTGCTCTCTTCTAGGTCTGAAAAGAGAATTCGTTTTCTTCTTGCAAGCATCTCACGAGAATTGAGAATCTTTATTGCGATCTTGGGACAAACCCACTAACAGTGTGAGATCGCGACAAGATCTTGTCTAAAAAGGGAAAAGCAACGGTTCACGTACAAAATGGCCACCATGGATTTTCTGCGCATGTGCAGCCCTCTTCCAAAATGGCGCCGGCAGCATCACTGCCATTTCGGAAAAGGGCAGCCATTTGCGCATGCACGTTGCCGAATTCTCGCAAGAATCTCTCACTGGAATTCCAGATTCTCGTGAGATTTTGGTACTCTTCACTATAAAAGCTAGGAGGCCTGTGTGCCCTGTGTGGAGTTGGTGGGTGGTGGAAAGAAAACAGGAGAGACAGGCAGACTCGGGACACAAGACTCAGCATGCGAGAAATCCCAAAATCAAGAAAAAAATCTCAACCGAGAAAGTGTTGAGAATTGGGGCTTTTTTCGAGTCTCGCTAAAAATGAGCCAAGAGCCGTGATTCTTAATGACAATCGAGAAAAAGTTGAGATTGAGTTTCAGTCTTACTCCTCCCCATATTTTATTTATTTATTTATTTATAAATATTTGTTAGCCGCCCCCTCATGCCTACGGCATCTCAGGGCGGCTTACAGCATAAAAACACACAATAAAATTCATTCAAACCATGTTTTAAAAATACAACCCCCCTCAACATAAAAACTCTTCAAAAATCTCCCCCTACCCCACCCTCCCCTCCGAAGGCCTGGGCGAACAGCCAGGTCTTGCAGGCTCGCCAAAACGCCAACAGACCTGGGGCCAGACGGGCTTCCTCCGGGAGTGAATTCCAGAGCCTTGGCCCGGCCACTGAGAACGCCCTCTCCATTGTGCCCCCCTGCTTTACACAGGGGACCTCCAAAAAGGCGCCCCCGGTGGACTGCAGGGATCGCTCTGAGGCGCGGAGGGTGAGACGGTCCCCAAGGTATGAGGGGCCCAGACCGTGCAGGGCTTTATATATCAACACTAGCACCTTGAATCAGGCGCGGTACGCTATAGGCAACCAGTGCAGAGTACGGAGCACAGGTGTTATGTGCTCCTGCCTTCCCGTCCCCATAAGGAGATGGGCCGCCGCATTCTGCACCAGCTGCAAATAAGATAGCAGTTCCTAATTCTTGACCTAGCAAAGAACAATGTTCCTTGAAAGGAATAAGCATAAAGCATATAGGGAGTGCAGACAGAGTCAAACTCTCAGTCATTTACCTGTGCCAACCTCACATAATCCAATAGTCAGACTCCCATTCCAGATCTCTACTACTTAAACTACAGGAGCACAAGGCGATGCAGTTGGTAAGAGTTTCTCACAGGAGGCTAGCAAAGGAAAAAGACTTGACATTGCATCACACATTGGTCTGAGCTATGTTATAACCACCAAAACTAGCACATCTTCTTAGAGCCTGAACTTGGAAACTCTTCCCGAAGGGGAATCCTCCTTCCGCATGTGAGTGATCCTAATGAAGCTTTAGCCTGTGGCATGGTACACTCAGACAGCAAATGTAGTTCATCTTTGTCGCTTCAGTGCTATGCAGTGGAGCAATAATAGGTTAACGTGAGAGAAACCGCTCTGTGCCTTTGACCCCCTCCCTTTCCCGAGTTCTAGCCCCTGAAGCCAAGAGACAGAGATTAATGAGCAGAACTGAAAGTAGGCAGGACGGACTGCTGTCCCCTTGCATCCCAAACTCAAGGGGGGAGCATGTGTCACCTCTGCCCCCCACACCCTATTTTTATACCCCTGGTGCTATCCATGCCACATAACAATATAAGGTGCAAAGTTCTTGCAAGATGCACAGTCAGAGTTTATTCTGTTGCTGGGTTTATGTAGTTCTATTTTTAGCAATAACCTAAATATTGGATGAAAAAGCATTGAAGAGTCAATGCACTTCTGCATGTACAAACGCCATCCAAATCTTTCCATACTTGCTTTTAAAAGAGCTGTGGAATACCAGGCTTAGAACCTGATTCTGGAAACCCTTGCACAGGTGAGGAGTCTTTACTCATGCAAGTAATTTTATTATAGAATACAGATAAGAACCAGGATGCGCTGCACAGGGTGTGCTACACACTTTTCACTTGGCTGTCATGCATGCCACACTGCACAACGTGAAGCAAGATCTTGCATGACATTTAGTTAAAGTCTTCTCTACTGCTAGGCTACTCTAGCTCTATTTTTAGAGGTAACCTGGATAGCAGATGAAAAAACTCTTCAAGTTCACACAGTCTGTATGTGCAAACAGCATTTAAGTCTTTTACCTAACCCAACTGTTAAAAAAAAAAAAAGCAGGAAACAAACCAAACCAAACTAAATATTTAAAAGTTACCATTTTCTTTCCCTTGAATCCCACGTCTAGACACACATTCCATGTAATTAACTCTTCGTTTGTTTGGCTGTTTAAATATCTTTGGGGAAAGTGTACATGCTAATCATGTACATGCTATCACAATCTCAGTCCAAAATTAGTTATGGAGGCATAACCTGTGTCTTTGTAATATTGGATGTTTTTGTGCAGTGCATATGTAGTCATGCAGAGTAACATTATCATCACTTTCAGAAACTCACAGGCTTAGTATTTCCCTTAGCTATACAATTCTAACCCCATAAAAGTAAACGGAAAATGAATGCATATATCTGAGGACAGAATTGAATCAATGACTCTTCTTGCATTCATTACTGCTCATTGGGTCCATTAGTACGCTGTAACTATTAGTAAATCTCTACATTTAACCTTTAACACAATTAATAAAACCCCAGTTGTCTTGTACGAAGGACCCCATCCTGTGTGTGAATGTGTGTGTGAAAGAGAGAGGAAATGAGAGTCTGAGCCGAGGGCATGTGAGAGAGAAGGAGCCTGGCAATGAATGTGTGAATTTGAGAGAGGGGGTGTAAGAGCCTGTGTGTTGCCAGACATAATGGGTGTTTTCAAACAAGAGGATACGATGCATGGGCACCCACTAAGCACTCATCCGACCACCCATCTGAAGGTGGAGCGGGGGATGCACTCTCCCATGAACCACACATCACCCACTCACGGGGCAATGCCGGAAAATCCACAGTGCCCCGTATGGGGCAAACCAAAAAAGTGCATTGCAAACTGGCAATGGGTGCCCACGTACCCCCAGCTCGTATGAACTGGGGAGGTCACCCATGCCAGCAGACAAGTCCCACCCACAGGCCTGCTGGGAGCCCTTAAAAGGACACGCTCGCTAAGCACAAAACTGTGTTGGCTCAAAGCACAACAACTCCAGCCCCTTGACATGAAAGAAGAGCCAATGCCATGGAGGACAGAAGCTCAGGCAGCAGCTTCCTGTGTGTCCCACTCAGTATGCAGCTCTGTTGTTGCCCGGGACTGCCAGCGGCTCCCAGGGTCATGGGCAAGAAGGGGTTCCTGTCTGCTGTAGCTTTGTGTTTCCATGGGGTCTGACTGTCTCATGGCAGAGGGCAAGCAGTTGGATGGGGCCTGGGATGGGGGAGGGAGTTGCCAGGCAGGGGAGAGGGGGATGAGTTCTTTGCAGGGCTGTGGGAGTGCGTGGAGACTGCCTGCGTGTCCGCAGCGGCCACGCTGGGAGCCGCCTATTCAAATCCCTCCTCATACGCTCCACCCAAGAGTGGCTGCTCTGCAGCTGTGCCGCTCAGCAGCCATAGACCCCACCCCGCAAGCCTTGCTTGTTTAAAAACACCCAGTGATAAATATATGTAAGTCCATCACGTGTTGATTTTGGTGATGTCATCTGGTGCACAAACAGACATTTGCTTGGATTTCTGAGGCTACTAAGAACCCTCCCACCAACTCTTTCTCAGGAGCTCTCCGTTGATGCAGCATGCAAGGTTTGCACAAAATGGGTTAGGAGTTGTGTGTTTATCTCACAATGCATCTTGGGCAAGTGTGCACCTAGCTGTCTGGGATGTTACGCTTCTACTTCAGGGGCTTAGCTACCATAGGGGACAGGAGGGACATTCATCCCCCGCGGGGCCCAAGCTGGGGTGGGGGCCGCACAAATCCTGTCCTGTCGTGGTGCAGCCGAGCCGAGGGGAGACTAAGCGAAGAAGCAGCACCTGCAGCATGCAGGGGACCCACCCACTGGGCAGCACAGGATGGAGCAAGCACCAGCAGCAGCATGAGGCAGGCAGCACAGCCGCAACCTCCAGGGCTCAGGTGCAGCAAGCGGAGGGAGGGAGAGGCGGTGGGGCAGGGGACAGCATGGGGATGGGGAGGGGGGAAGAGTCTATTTCTTGCACCTTGGTCCATTCCAACCTAGCTACACCCCTGTTCTAATTGCTTTCTACCTTTGTACTAAACGGTGTACCCTGCCATGCAATTCCCCTCACCCTATTTGCACCAACACTGTACCCTTTCCTCCCCACCTCGCCTTGCATTTCTAGACATAACAGCAGCTACGTGGCGGCAGCAAGCACGTAGCTGTACATGAGCATGCTTTCTGGGACCTCAGTCCATTCAGCCCAGCAGCACAAACCATGCTTGTTCAAGGTGAATGTGTGTTTACTGCCGTGCCAACAATGGGTGTTTTTGCACACACATTTCTCCTGCATGTTTGCTGTTACATCCTGAACTTTCTGTGTGTCTAAATCACTCACCCTTAAACATCCGGATCTTTGAGCTTCTGCGCAGAACTTCTCCCAGAACTTTTGTGTGTAAAAGAGTTCTCCTGGTAAACTGCTTTGCTCCAGGCAGCTGTGGTCACTTGGTTTCCATGGCAGCCTGTCACATCTACAGCTGTGGCTACTTTAGGCTGCCTCAGGGCAGTGTTTGTGTGAAGAATGCATCCGGAACTTACTTGTGGACTTGTAAACCAAGATTGAAAAATCCGGAACTTTAGCATGTGTGCAAAAAATGCCCAATGAGTAGTTAGCATTATATCTGCAAACGCCCTGTGTGTAAACCATAGGTGGTTGTTAAAAAGAGGTTTGTGGGTGGGGGAGCAACTGTGTAAAACCAAATAACTACTGTGCTCAAGGATATTATGGCTATTCAAAATTGTGGAATTCAGAGTTGCAGAATCAGCAATGGTTTTGTCTCTGGCTTACGTAGAATTTGTATACACTGTATATATTTCAGCTGCATATTAAACCAAGGTACCTCTGCTAAATAACAATAGTAAAAACATTTCATATTTATTACTTACAACATTTGACTGCAGACTAATCTGTTTACTTAAAGTCCATTTAAATCACTCATTCACTTTGCAAGAATATGGATAATCAACCCAGAACAGAGCAGATGTATTTCAATGGGATGTTTTGAGACCCACTAGAAAATTTAAGTATTACAGATAAATTTCCCCATTGTCAGCCACCCTTCTCATTTCCTTTCCCATAAAAGAAAATAAATGTAAAACATTCAGAGGGTCCACGATGCAACATGAACAATTTCTTAATGCTTGTTTCTTTGTTCTGCATGTCTGAGACCTGGAGTTTGCAAGCAAATGTTAACTGAACTGTCCAGTAGTACTATAACAAGTTAGAACTGCAACACTGCTCAATTTCTGGGATGGGAATTAAAATGTTTTTCACTTCAAAGAGATCAGGGAACTCTTTAAAAATTATCTTCAATTTAACTTTTCATTTAAGCTTTAGAGTTTAACCTGATAGCTGTGTGAACTCATCTTCCAAAATAGCAATGATCCACAAACCATTTACTTCGACTAGTGTAGTCCCAATGACGCTGAGAGGGCTTCAAGAGAGCTACTCCAGTGTAAGTAGTTTATGGATCATGGCCTAAAGTGCTGACTTAAACTATCCAAACGTTTTAAGCCTCCCTCAGCTTTCTCTCATTAAAGAACAATCTCAGACACATTACACCTTCTGCGCTTTCTTCCTCATTTCAGAACTCCACAGCTCCATAGACTCGCCTAAAACAGACATCAAAGCTCCTCAGTGTTATTTGGGAAATTTTGATCTGACAACTCTATGGGTAAAGTTGGCTCTCTGTGAGTTTGAGTCGCTTGTTCTGCTCTGACTGTTTACTCAGCAAAACACCACTGAAAAGAAATAGTGAACTACAAAGATTTGCATAGGAAGGTCAAAGCTCACACTGAAGTTATTGTTTTTCGTGGAAAGATTCTCATTCAGAATGAAAAGTTGAAATCCAATACAAAAGAGTGGTGATGTTTTTGTGACTTCTGACATTGGGTAATTTCAGACGTTACAAGACTACAGTCAACCACAGTGAATCCCCTGTGGTGGCCATTTGTCCCATAATGTCTAAAAGATTCCCGCCAGATGTTCACCACGGTGAATACCTGGCGGGAGTCAAAATAACCACGACTCCAGAGGTGAGGTCGGCCTCACCTCCGAAATCGTGGCTACATTGGCCACAATCCGGGACAGGGCTGGCAATGGCCACGCTGAACGTCTGACCACCAGCCCCGTCCGGGAATCCGGCCCCAACCACAGGCGCAATCACCGGATTGGCAGAGGGCAGGCGGCGGGGGAGCACAGGGGGCACAGTTTTGTGTTTAGCGAGCGTGCCCTTTAAGGGTTCCCAGCAGGCCTGTGGGTGGGACTTGTCTGCTGGTATGGGTGGCCTCCCCAGTTCATATGAGCTGGGGATACGTGGGCCACACGTCGCGCCGCACCATACAGCGCAGCCCCTCCCCGATCCCCAGTGAGAATCAGGCCGGCACGTCTAAAGGACGGACGGCCTGATTCCTGACTGGGATCCGAAACGGATCCCGGTGCATGATTCAGCGTGGTGGGCCTCTGGGCCCATCACATCTGAAACTACCCATTGTCAAGGTCAGTTTGAGATTATTCTTATTATTTATTGTTTGTATAGCACCAGTAATTTCTATCATGATGAAGTGGCATAGACATAATGGGGAAATTACACACTTAACAGCTTCAAAACTACAGTACCAATCACCATAAAAATCGCCATGGCGTTACTTTGTAGGGTCTTTAAATTTTCTAAGCAGTTTTTTGGCTAGTAACTGGAAAAAAGCGTCAAGACCATTTTTTGTAGTTTAATGATCCCAGCAGCTATTGAAATGGGTGACTGTGATGGCTCGTCTGCTCCACCCCCTCCCGGCTCCCTGACCCCTTTTTCTTTCCTTCTCAAAGAGGCTCTCACTGGGTTCTTGTGAAACAGGGGACACTTTAATACAGAAACAACTTTATGGACACTGTGTACCATGCAGGCGTGGCACTTTTGGCGGGTACAACGTTATCTTGCTGTCCCTCAGCCTTTCGCTTCCTTAACCAATTCTGTCTTCCTTCCCCCTTGGCAGCCTTCCAACCTGGAGGTTTTTCTTCCTTCAACTGGTTCGCATTGTTCTCCTACTGGCAATCCTCTTCCTTTAGCTGATTGGTTCAGCTTCTCTAGTCCTTATAGTCCCAGCTGTCTGCAGACAAGCGCAGCGGTGCACAGCCTCCTCCCCAGAGGGATCGGCTGTTTCCACGCCTGCCTCCCAACTCCAGACTTGTCTCCTTCAACTGCCAACTCCCTCTACTCCCAGCCCCTCCGTGTCTGATTGGCTGAACACTTCCCACAACATTCTCAAGCCTCTCCTACTTCACCATCCTTTTTTAAAAATACCAATCATAGAACACTAACTATACGCCCATATACTTGTAACATCAGGTCTTATAACATTACATCTCATAACATTAAATTTCTGCTTAATACATCACAGTTCTCCCCTCCTAAACATATCCGAGAGGAGTTGTCTCACACAAGAGACACTCCAGAGGCTATGTCTTCTAAATATCCCTCCTAGACAAGCCATTGGCTACTACATTATTCTTTCCTTTTATCAAATGTATTTCCATGTCATATTCTTGTAGTTGTAAGCTCCATCTCATCAACTTTCGAGTTTTGGCCTCACATTGATTGAAGTCACTTCAAAGGTGAATGGTCGGTATACACTTTGAATGAAGTGCCATAAATATCTGGGTTTAACTTCTTGACAGCCCAGACTATGGCCAAACACTCTTTCTCAATAGTGGCATAATTTTTCTCCCTCGGATTTAACTTTTTACTCAAATACACAACTGAGTGGCACACCCCTTGTTCATCTATCTGTTTTAGAGCTGACACAATGCCTACATCTGAAGCATCACCCCTTCTGCTCTCCCCAGAATTCTAGGAAATAAATGTTGATTCTGCCTGAGCAGTCTTTTTACCTGGGCTATCTACTGTGGGTTTTATTTATTTGAAATCTGTACTTCCTGAACTGTGTTCTCATGTTCCCCTTGGCCTGTCCAACCCCATGTAAAATCTTTCTCTTCCTCTCCTGCCCAAACCATCAACACCATTTCTGTTCTATCATGATAAGGTTTGATCATACTTACATGAAAGACCCTCTGCCCTCTCTCCTTATTTGCCATTTCGATTACATTCATTGCATCCAATAATTGCTATTTCACCACATGCGGTCCTTCCCAAGCCGCTTGCAACTTATTCCTTCTCACTGGAACCAAGACCAACACTTGATCTCCCGCTGCAATCCGATATAACCCTCTGAGGATGCCTTCTAAAAAAGTTCAGGTCCTGGCAGGTGTCAGGCAGGGATGCGTACTGGCCCCTGCCTTATTTAATTTTTATATAAATGAAGTGATTTCGTTTTTGAAGATCACTGATACGCATGCCCCAGTCATCAGCACCAGGAAAATTCCAGCTCTCCTGTATGCAGATGACACTGTACTGATTTCCCAAACAATAGTGGGCCTCAGACGAATTATGCACCAGTTTGGGGTCTACTGTATTAAGGAGGCCCTTTCGATCAACTTTGCAAAAACAAAGGTAATGGTAATGGGTAAAAGTAGGGTCTACAAATCCCATCGTTGGGTTATTGGTGCTAACCCAATTGAGCAGGTGAGCTCTTATAAGTATTTGGGAGTGATTCTATCCTCCTCTAATAGATGGAATCTTCAGTTTGAGGCCACAAAGTGCCAAGCTAGGCAAACTATAGCTGCGATAATTCATTTTTTCTTTGGTAGAGGGGGTAAGCTGGTTTTGCCAGCTCTCCGTTTATTCAAGGCCAAGATTATTTCCCAGGTCTTATATGCTTTTCCGATTTGGGCTATTTCCTATCTGGATAAACTTGAAGTTATCCAAAATGGATTTCTTCGTTCCATTTTGGGGGTCCCTAAGGGTACCCCTCAGACAATGCTTAGAGCTGAAACCTCTTACTCTACAATCAGATTGGTTGCCATGCGGATGCTATTTAAGTATTGGGTAAGGGTCTCTCTCTTCCCTCCGCAGGATAGGTCCCTTCTCAGTCTAGTTATCAAGCATGGCCTTTTGGGATCCTGGGATGAAGCAGCTGAGCTAGAGATTCACAGGTTAGGATATTCTAAGGAATCTCTTAAGAGAGTAGGGCCTGAGGGCACTATGTCTCTTATTGTTAGGAGATTAGGTGATCAAGAGCTTCAGACTGAGAACACCTTGTTAAAAGATCAAAGGGTCGCCCCCGCTTATTTCCCCCCCAGTATCCTCCAATGTTAGATTTAGTTATTTATTTGTGTGGTCGGACTCTAGTGCAAGAGTGGTGTTCTCTAAGCTCAGATGTAACTCTTTCTCGTCGGTCTTCCTCGAGAGCCGGTACGCTGGGATCCCAAGGGGAAATCGTTATTGTGGTTTCTGTGAGCTTCAGGAGACTGATACAGTTTGTCATATTCTTTTTCGATGCCCTGCCCTCTTGGATCTGAGAAGTAAATTTTAGGGTTTCACATCTTCAATTGATTATGGTCCTCTTTCAAATACCCTCCTTCGGGAATTTCTAAACCCAATAGACTCTGGTGTAACAAGGGCAGTAACTTCTTTTGGCTTAGCAGCCTTACGGAGACAATTATTTTTTTCTTCCTACCAAGGACTTGCTACTAATAGGTAAATGTATAATGTTGTAATTTGTGGTGTTTGATTTGTTTGTAAACTGACCAAATGGTCTGTTATATGTTTTATATTGTAATAGCTACAGCTACACAATAAAATTGAATTGAATTGAATTGATCTCCTGCTGCCTTTTTATCATACTACACTTTCTGCTTAGTTTGGGCTTCTGTCAAGTGTTTTCTAGCCAGTTCCATAAGGCCAACCATTCTCTTTTTAAAACCTAAATCATATTTAACCACAGAGTTCCCTTCCTTCCGCAACTTTCCTTCCCATTCGCCCAGAATTAAATCTAAAGGGCCCCTCACTCTTCTCCCATACAAGGGTTCAAATTGTGAGAACCTGGTTGACTCTTGTGGTACTTCTCTATAATCAAACAACAAATAGGGTAAATATTTATCCCAATCACTCCCCCTCTTACAGGTGAAAGCTTGTAACATACCTTTTAAGGTTCCATTAAATCTTTACATCAGTCCATTTGTTTGAAGATGATATGGGGAGGATCTAACTTGTTCTACCCCACATTGTTTACAAAAAGCCGCCATTAAATTTGACATAAAATTTGTCCCTTGGTCTGATAAAATCTCTTCCAGGAAACCCATCCTACTAAATATCCCTATTAGAGCCTCTGCTATCTTTTCTGCTTCAACAGAAGACAAAGTCACCACCTTCAGATATACGGTAGCAAAATCCACCAGTACCAATAAATATTTTTTTCCAGTTCTGGTGGGCTTAACCATTGGTCGTATATCAAATTCCCACCTGTTTAAAAAGGTACCCCTGTTATACGCAAGGGCCATAAATTCACCCTAGAATGATCCCCTTCCCCCCCTATTCTCTGCCATATGTCACACGACTGGCAATACTCCTTCACTGCCTGGGGCATTCCTTGCCAGAAGAAGTTCAGCTTCCTAATCTTCTGTATTCCAAGATGTTCTGCTAGAGGAATATCATGAGCAACTTCAACAGTTGGGCCCAATACGTTTGAGGCACCACCAACTGGGTTCTCACTTCCCACTCATTAAATCCTCCTTGGGGCGCAACCTCCCAATACAACAACTGATTTTTCCATCTAAATCTCTCCCTAGTCTCGGTGGTCAATTTGGGTACCTCTTGCTCTGTTTTTTCCCTGCACCTGGCTAAAGTCTCATCCTCTCTCTGATTTTCCTTAAACTCCTCATCCATGTCCAGGAGTACCCCATCCCCTGCATCTGTACTATTACCCTCTAATACCCCCTTTTCTCCTTCTTCTCCCCTCCACCCAGACCTTGTGGAGTCATACTAATTAGCAAACAAGATTCTTCCTTTTCCTTTTAAACCATTCTCCTTTCCTCTTTCGCATTCCATCCCCTTGGCTCCGGTTCCCCTATATACACAGGTACTTCTATATCATTCCCCAGCAACACTGGTAAAGGAACTTTTTCTGTGACCCAACCACCTTGGCCCCAGTTGTGTCACTTCAAATGCACCTTACTTGTAGGTATTTTCTGTATCTCCCCCCCACCCCCCAGAGGTTGTATGGCGGTCCCCTGATTCAAATTCAATTTCCTTTGGTCTAATAGTTCCGGATGCACCATGATCCTCTCTGCCCCTGTATCCCTCCATCCTCGTGTTACTACACCGTTCACCTCTACTAGTTCAATAAACCTCTGAGAGGGTTCCCTTGGCTCTTTTGAAGTCATGTTAATTTGGCTTTCTCCCTCAATTCCTACCACTCTGTTTTCCTCCATCACTGTATTCACCCGAGCCCTGTGATGACTTATCCCTATAACTTCCTCCTGTATTCCTAGGCCACAATCTCATTCAATGACCAGACTTATGGCACAGAAAACAAGTTTTTTCAACTCTTCCCTCTGAACAATTCTTAACCATGTGACCCACCCTTTTACACACAAAAACATTTTCCTCCATCTATTTCTTGTGTCTCCCTCTGGAAAAAAGTTAGTCCCTCTCTAGGTTTTGACTTTTCCCAATTCATAGTCCCAACGAATCCTCCTTGAGATTTAATTAATCTTTTTTTTTTCTTCAGCCATCTGCATCCCTTCTCTAGCCCTAGTCACTCTATATTCATCAGCCAGTTCAGCAGCTGCTTTTACTGTGGTGGGATGTCTGTCTTTTAGTCACAAATGAATATCTGTTATACAATTGGTATACAACTGTTCCATAGCCAATACCTCATATACCTGTTCCAATGAGCTCGCCTTCTCCCCAGTTAACCATTTTTTACAATATAACAACAATGGATCAGCATGTTCGACATACGTATTACAATTTTCTTTTCCTGACTTTCTAAATTTTAGCCTGTAAAATTCTGGTGAAATCTCATATTTCTGTAAAACAGCATCTTCTACCCTTGAGTATACCAGACGGTCCTGCTCCAGCAAGTGGTTTCCAAAGCTTTTCCTTGTAGCAACTGTGCCAGTCCAGTCCTTCTCTCAATTTCATGCTGGGTACATACTCTTTCAAAAGCCCTGAAGAACACATCCACATCTGATCCCCCGTGGAACCTGGGAGAAATACTAGGATCCCATCATGGTTTATTGGCACCTTTCCTGCTCCACCTCTAACCTTTCATCCCCAATTTGGCTTGAATCTCTAACCTTTTCAGTTCAGCCTCCATTTGTTTGTTCTCTGCTTCCACCTCCAATAGTTTTTTCACTATTTCTGCCTCAATTCGCTTGTGTTCGTTTCATTGATAGAGTCTTTCTAATGAAAGCTCCCATATGCCTCTCTTCTCCTCTCCTGGGTTGCCGTGGTCTCTGCATCCTCCAAGTTCTCCTTCTCCTAGGCTGTGAGCAGCACTGAATCCCTCTACCTGAGGCATCCCTCATCCTCAGCCGTTTCCATGGCGCCTGGTTCAAGCCGCAACTGCTCCAACTTCTCTTTGGAGTCTGTCCTCTTAACAGGGATACCTCGCTCTCTACATAGGTCAAGTAACTCTTGCTTTGTTTTCCCACTTATTCCCACCAGTTTGGCCATCTCACAGTTAACCCACAAGCTTCCTTCCTAGCTCAGGTCTTTTGGGGATTTGCTTTTCCAGGATCCCTCTCCTGACACCAATTGTGATGGCTCATCTGCTCCACCCCCTTCCCAGCTCCCTGACCCCTTTTTCTTTCCTTCTCAAAGAGGCTCTCACTGGGTTCTTGTGAAACAGGGGACACTTTAATACAGAAACAACTTTATGGACACTGTGTACCATTCAGGCGTGCCACTTTGGGTGGGTACAACATTATCTTGCTGTCTTTCGCTTCCTTATTCACCAATCTCTGTCTTCCTTCCCCCTGGCAGCCTTCCAACCTGGAGGTTTTTCTTCCTTCAAACTGGTTTGCATTGTTATCCTACTGGCAATCCGATTTCTTTAGCTGATTGGTTCAGCTTCTCTGGTCCTTATAGTCCCACCTGTCTGGAGACAAGCTCAGCAGTGCACAGACTCCTCCCCAGAGGGATCTGCTGTTTCCACGCCTGCCTCCCAACTCCAGACCTGTCCCAGCCCCTCCGTGTCTGATTGGCTGAACACTTCCCTCAACATTCTCAAGCCTCTCCTACTTCACCATCCTTTTTAAAAAATATCATTCAGAGAACGCTAACTATACGCACATACTTGTAACATCACATCTTATAACATCTCAGCTTACAGCATTACATCTCATAACATTACGTTTTTGCTTAATACATCACAGTGACCCCAAAACTTTGCTCGTATGTGTATAATGATAAAATCTTGTGCATAGGATAGTTTTGAAATGATAAAAAAAATCTCAAAATTAAAATGATTATGGTTTTTTTGTTTTCTCTATTGAGAAGAATGGAGCAGTCTGAATCTTTGCCAGCGTTCTAACATATTTCTCATTTATTTATTATTTATTTAGATTTTTACCCCACTTTAGGTTTAGAGGAGGGGGAAGCTGCTGTGGTGTCATGAACTGTCGGAAACAGATACCAAGAGAGCACAGTGAGGGCCAGTGGATGGACAGTGGGGTAGAGAGAGACGGGGGAAGAAAGAGAGAAATGTCACTCACAGTTGGGAATGGACGCATGGTTAGGGGAAAGAAAGAGAAACATCTGAAGAAGTAGTGGATGGGGGGGAATGGGCCAGAGGCTGTTGGTGAAGGTGGGGGCTGGTAGAACAGCCCCCACTGTCACCAGAGCCAAACTCCCTCTCGTACAACCTAATTACATGGAGGAGAAGAGGTTAAACTGGCTTTGTTTGCCCTCTCACTCTACTGGTCTCTACATCTCTTTCTCTCTCTCATAAAAATGCACACAGCCCAGAGCGTGGCACACACACGCAACACCCAGCAGTGATACACACACTACCCAGAAAGAAATCACACACACACACAACACCCAGCAGTGACACACACACTACCCAGAAAGAAATCACACACACACACCCAACACCCAGCAGTGGCCCTTTTTACATGGGCTGCGCGCGGGGGGGTCGGTCGGTGTGTGCCGCAGTCCATGTGCGGTGGGTCGGGGGAGGGTGTCGATGGATCCACACCCATCTTTACACACACACACCCTCAACACGCACAGAGCAACTGCTGTTTTCGCCGGTTGCTCCGTATGTGAGGGATGGGTGTAGATGGGTGTGAATGCGTGTGCGCAGTACGCACACACACACACCCCACACACCTACTGCGGGATTTACATGGGTGATACCCACGCATGAACACCCAAATTTCTGGGTGTTCATACGTGGGTGCCGCCCATGTAAAAAGGGCCAGTGACACGCACGCACAAACACCTGTGACCCATGCACTACCTAGAACCACACACTCCCAACACCCATCATCACCACACACACATACCGAACACCAGCAATGACACATGCACGCCCCAGAATTCCCACCCACACACTCCCAACACCCAGCATCGACACACACACACACGCCCAACACTCAGCAGTGACACACACACCCAACAGTGACACACACACTTCCCAGAATTACACACACACTCTCGACACCAGTAGCACCACACTTGTATGTACGGTGCACCTGATCCCCCCTCTTCCATCTCCCAGCGCTGCTCATGTTCCACTTGGCTCCTTCCCAGCCTCTCCCATTCAATGACCTGCAAACCATCCCCACTGTTTCTACTTGGCCCTGCTTCTCAACTCCTTTCCTCTCCTTCCTCACCCAGCCCCAGCTCCTCTCCCACAGCTCCTGCCCCCTCTACGCCTCTTCCCTGCCTGATGTGCTGTGTGTGGGAAAGAGAGAGAGAGAGAGAGATGTCTGAGGAGAGAAAGGGGGGGGGCAGGAATAGGGAAGAGAGAGAAAATGTCACAGGAGGAAATAGGAGCAGGCAAGGTGAAAGAGCACAGTGGGGGTGCGGAGCACACTAGATTAAGGGAGAAACGGGATAGAGAATGTCTGGAATGGGAGAGAAACAGACACCCACACACTTTCTAATACTCAAAAGAAAGTGATGTAGTACAACACATTACAGCTAGTTTCACCTTGAGTATTAGAAAGTGTGAATGGAGACTTCTGTAAATGGCTACACTACAATCAAGGGCCCATGTTCACTACATTTTCCCCATTGCTGCTAATGGAAAAAAAGAATGAATATGGGTCCCTGGCTATAGTGTGTTATAGGTACTTGTTTAAACATGCATAGCTTATAACATGAATAGCTTATAACATTTGTATTTAAATAAAAGTAATGTTGGGTCATTCTTATCTTATTTGCTTTGATTGTGCTAGAATACAATATTTAAATTTTCCATTAAATTATTTTATTTTTTAAAACATCAGGAAATTCATTGAAACCGCCCCTCCATTTTATATAGATTGTTGTACATATTTCATTATCTTCTCCATTTCTCTTCCAAGCTCAATGCTTTGAAAATTGGAAAATGAAAGTTAGGTTACAAGATTTGTCTTATTATTATTGTTTATTAGAGAGGTCATTCTGGTCAATTGATTATTAAGGATGTTCCCCATAGCTACTCCCATACTTAAAGTTGCATTTTAAAATAGCCTTAAAACAGCATATAAAAATATTGGCTCTCTCAAAAAAGGGTGACATGATGGTGTGAAATTTAATATGTAGTTAGTTTTTAGGCTCCACAAATTTGATAAGCAGTTTTGATTTGGTCGCTCTACATAACCTTTTATAGGAAGAAATTCAAATTTGTCTTTGGTATTCACACTATGCATTGACAATTAATATCTACACAAAATTAACTACATTGATATATCCTCAATAGATCTGAAGTTTGTTTTAGTTTGATTTAAAAAGGTGACTTTTTTGTGATTTGGGAAGCCACTGATTATAGCGGGGGAAAACGTGAAGAGGATTCTGAGCACAAAGTCTCGTATAGGCCTTCCAGCTTGTTGGCCACTATACTAACAAGTTGAAGAAAAGGGAGCATAAGTGATGTTCTCAAGGTCACGCCACAAAACAATGACAGATCCCACATTTCTCAACTCCCAGTCCTTTGCTATAATCAATACAACAGGGTTTCCTCCCCAGAATACCGCCGGGTGAGAGAACGTGAAACATTTTAATTTCACAAACATATTGATTTGCATTTCAATATGGAGAATATGTCAGACATGGAGCTGACGGTCCATTGTCCTGTACTTTGTGGAGTTGTTTACACCAGAGCAAACCACTACCATTGGTAGAGCTTCCCATTTGCTTTGCCGGACACAAGGTACAAACAACAGAGAACATGGTCCCATGTTTCCACTGTACAATAATTTTTAAAATATTATCCAAATGAAACTGCTTTCTCCATCTCCTTTAGCTCCCTAAGTCATAATTGGGGTATTGATTTCAAATATCAGAAATTTCTAGAATTGCAAAGTCTGGATAGCATCTCTTTTATGGAGAGTTTGTTCGTGCATCTCTGGCTAAGCCTTTTCCCTTCTGACTGTCTGGATACTTAGCCTAAGTGCTGTTTGGTAACAAACATCTCCCTTCAATTAGTCGCATTACAGTACATAATTTACCCACAGCCTGAACAATGTCTGTCTTTATGTGGCATATCATGTCTATGCTGCACTCAAAGGTGTGCTCTCTCTTGTTCAGTACTTTGGTTTAAGAAGACTGTATAGGAGGGATAAGAGATTTGATTTTGCTCCTTTTAACATAATGACATTCACCCATCCTTTCTGATCCCTAAATCACCCTGTTAATCTTCACTTTGGTATATGATTATCACTGCAATTGCAAAAGCAAACAACCTCGTGCACCTTGGGGGCAAAGGGGAGTGATTTAAACAGAAACTGCTTACCACCAGAATGGCATTAAAGTGATCGCTCCTCACCTTCTGCACTTGGATGCAGGGCACTGGCATGTGTAATCCTGCCCCACTGGGAAGGTTCCCGGCATCTCCATTCTGCACCAAATTGTTATTGTAAGGCCCAACCCCCAAAGAAGCCCTGTACAAGTAAGTATGAGTAAGCTTGCCCACCCCTGCAACCTCCACCATTTCTGGAGTGAAATGGGAGCTCGGGAGCATGCGCACGTTGTAGCGGTACTTTTCATACTCATCCACGGCACAGCACCCTGAGCCACAGCAGCCACCGTGGGAGCTAGTCCTGCAGTGGAAAAACCTGAGGGAAATAAGGAAGATCACAAATCCCAGGAACACAAAGGAAATGCAGGCCAGGGAGATGAGCAAATAGAGGTTAACCCTAGAGAGCTGAGGTTGTGCGTCTAAGCTGTCATCGAAGTCTGGGAGAGCCTGGGGAAGGGCATCGGCCAGCAGAATGCCCACAGTCACAGAGGAAGAAAGGGGAGGCTCCCCATTGTCCTTCACCAGGATGACCACTTTGTGCTTGACAGGGTCCGTGGATCGCATGGAGCGTGTAGTCCTGAGCTCTCCTGTGTTGGGCAGGACCTGGAAGAGGCTGGAGTCAGAGGCATGTGCCATGTGGTAGGAAAGCCACGCATTCTGTCCACTGTCCGGGTCATCAGCCACCACCTTAGTCACTAGGTAATTGGCATCGGCCAGTCTGGGCACTATTTCCACTGCCACAGAGCCGTTCTTTGCACCTGGGAACAGGATGACAGGGGCATTGTCATTCTGGTCCAAGATGTATATGCTGAGGGTTAAGGCCGCAGTCAGGGATGGGGAACCGCTGTCTTTGGCTTCCACTTGGAAATGGAAGCCCTGGAGCTGCTCAAAGTCAAAGGAGTTTTTTGCATAGATGTTTCCATTCTCAGTGTCAATGGATAAGTAGCTGGACACGGGGATGCCTCCAATGTCGATGTCCCCAAGTGAATAGGAGACCTGTCCATTCTCGCCAAGGTCAGGGTCAGAGGCGTATGCTTGGAAGAGGGAAGCCCCAAGCTGATTGTTCTCTGCCATGGAGACTTCACGCACCTGGTTGGCAAACTTGGGTGGGTTGTCATTCACGTCAGCGATCTGCACCAAGAGTGTCTTTTGAGTAGCAATGGGAGGGGAGCCCAGGTCAGCCACAGTGACGGGGATGCTATATTCACTGACCAGCTCCCGATCCAGAAGGCCACTGGTGACCAGGCTGTAATAATTGTTGAAAGAGGGTCTGAGCTGGAAGGGGATGTTAGCGGGGATCTGGCAAGTTACCTTACCATTCTCTCCAGGGTCTTTGTCCGTAACACTCAGGAGAGCTATTACAGTGCCAGGCAAGACATCCTCAGGGATGGGACTGGAAAGAGAGGTGACCATTATCTCTGGAGCATTATTGTTCACATCAGTGACCTCCACCAGCAGCTTGGCTGTACTGGACATCCCAAAGGCTCCCTTATCCCTTGCCTCAATAAACAGTTCCAGGAGGGGTTTCTGCACATCCAGCACGCCGTTCACCGTTACTTCCCCCGTCTGGGGATTGATCTGGAATATCCTCTGCAGCTCAATGGGCGTGCTATTGCTAAAGGCATACCTGATCTCACCATTCTGACCTTCATCTAAGTCAGTGGCATGCACTTGGGTGACTAAGGTGCCACTGGGCGAGTTTTCCAAGATGCTCGCCCTGTAGACCGAGTGCTCAAATGCTGGGGCGTTGTCATTGGTATCAAGAACAGTCACAATGACCTGGGCATCACTGGACCTTTGGGGATTCCCACCATCTTTGGCTGTAAGCACAAGTCTGTGGGTGGCTTGCTGCTCCCGGTCTAAGGTTTTCTCCAGCACCAGTTCAGGATACCTGCTGCCATCCCCACGCATTTGCATTTCCACTTGGAAATACTCACTGGGGCTAAGTGTGTAATTCTGGACGCTGTTGGTGCCTTCATCAGGGTCTTGTGCATTGGGGAGAGTAAACCGAGTGCCAGGAGACAGGAACTCTGCAACATTTAAGCGATATTCCTCTAGGGGGAAGATGGGGGAGTGATCATTAATGTCCAGGATTTTAAATTCCATCTTATAAAGCTCTAAAGGGTTTTCTAGCACGAGTTCGTAACTGAGACAGCAGGTCATCTTTAATTCACAAATCTGCTCTCTGTCTATGGGCTCATGAACGGACAAAGCCCCGGTGTTTGCATCGATAGTAAAATATTGCTTACTTGAGCTGGAGATCATGCGAAATTTCCGGAGCGAAAGGGTAGCAGCCTCTATGCCCAGATCCTTTGCTATGTTCCCAACAGACACGCCACGCTCGGTTTCTTCAGGGATGGAGTACTCGACTTGCCCATTCACGGTGTAAGAAGAAATAAGGCACAACACCATTAAATAGACCCGCATTCTTCCTTCCCGGGTTCAGCTCCCTGCAAACCGATCCAGCAGTAACATACTCCAATAGTTCAGCAAAAAAAACCAAAAGCTGAAGGGATCCGGCCAAAGGTAAAGCAGGACAGGAGCGAAATGACCAAAACAAGTTGGTAAAACGTGGGCAAGGAGCATCGGGTCTTTCTTTTCCTTTTGCCGGCTGGAATCATCCCCGGGTTGTGGTCGGCTGAGCCAGGCGGCGCCGCTCGTTCTCGGAGAGAGACTGCTGCAGCTGCCTTTTGCTGGGGGGGTGAGATCATGTGGACGGGAGAGAGTTGCTGCTACACATGGGTCCCTCACTGGTGCGCAGCGCCGCTTAGAGGCACGCGCGCAAACTGCAGCGCCTGCTTGAAGGGCAGAGTCCCTGCTGCACCCAACCC
>QEPC01008851.1:1490283-1502259 GCA_003113815.1 Sphenodon punctatus
TCATAATCTTAAACAACAATTGAGATACCTTGATATATTTGTTGCTATGTGTTTTATTAATCAAATTGTTTTCCTCTCATACAGTCAAAGGTTGGGCCCGAGTGTCCAAGTACTGTTATTTCCAACCAAATGGGTAATTTGATCTCTTTTGATGATAATGAAGTTAATCCTCCGCCTTGTACAATGGCCAATTTAGACATTATTAATCCTGCCCTTCTGTCATGACAGCCCCCAGAGTTAGGACAGAATGAGAATATCAGTTCAGAAGAAAATCCAAATTTATCGCATGTTGCAACATTGCCTTCAGTGGTGGTAAGATTGGATGAGATTGAAATATTATTGCATAATACCAGACTCATCTACCAGACTCATACTCATACGCATACCAGGTTCATCTACCAGACTCATACTCAGTCTCAATAGGAGACAGAAGTGGACAGTTTCCCTCTGACCAGCCTATTAGAAGTCAATACAGGAACACTCAATGACTTACCAATCAGCCAGAGGATGATACTCCCACTTTTTCTATCCTTAGTTGGAACATAAGGGGTGTTATGAACAAAACCAGAGATGCCAATTTGATGAATTTTATTGGGCAATATGACATAGTCATGCTGCAGGAGACATGGTGTACAGTACCTCTATTTTTGAGGGGTTACCTATGTTTCAGTTTGTTGGGCACTCCCTTGAAACCTCAAGGGCAACCTTGAGACGTCTCTTCACCGCAGTGGCTAACAAGCATTCATGCATTATCCTTCAGTTGCCCTCTTTAAATGAAATGTGTTTGACTATCAGGTTGAATTATCCCCAAGGATGCGCTTGGATTTTAATTAACATATATCTTCCCCCTTTGCGCAGCAGAGCTTCAATTGTGAATCAGTGGGATGACCTCTCTAGGTAAATAGAATCATTGAAGGAGGCCTACCCTACTGATAAATTTCTGATTGTGGGTGATTTTAATGCCTGCCTTGGGGGTCTTAGCTTGAGTGATGAAGACTACCTGATTCTCAATTAAATTTGTGGTGTTCCTTCACCCAAATTTGATGATAAAGGGGTTAACAGTGCTGGGTCTGAATTATATACATTTCTTCTGTCTCATAATTTTCGCACTGTTAATGGTTCCTTTTGCAGCCAAAGTTCCAGTTCATTCACATTTTGTCTGGGTGATAGGAATAGTACCATAGATTACATTTTGGTGGACACTGCAGACTGGTCTCTGGTTAAAGAATCTGAGGTTCTGAGGAGACCGGAAAGTGATCATTTTCCGTTGGTGGTCTTTACTGCAGTGCTAAGGGCTGTTTAAAAGGGCCATTTAATAAAAGATCTATAGGTTCAAGGCAGAATGCCACAGTTACCATATGCAATAAGAGACTTTACTGGTATGATGAATTGGCATTGGCCATTAGTGGGAAATTCGGGGAACCAGAAGTTAGGGAAACTAGACAAAGAATAATTATCAAAAAAAATCCTTTGGAAATTTCAGAGTTGATGGTATGGGTTATGGACCACCTATACCCATGCTTGACCAAGCAAATTCCTATTGATACTGCAAATCTTCAAATCAACCAGCAGGCTCCTTGGTTTGACCAGGAGTGCAGGCAGGAGAAGGCTATTGTTAATTGGAAGCTCAGACAACTCAATAAACCCAAGAGTGTAACCCATTTAGAGGAATTTAAAATTTCAAGGCAAGAATATAAACAATTGATATCTGAGAAGAAACAACTTTATATTAATTATAATTGGGAAACTCTTCAACTGGCGCTGTTGAATAAGGATAACAGAAAGTTTTAGCAGCTTGTGGCAAAGGGAACTAGGTCTTTCAATCGAAATTTGGACTGAAGTGTTTCAGCTGAAGCATGGGTGAACTATTTTTCCTCCTAGTTTGCATCATCTGAGGATCAAAGGACATCAGGTAATTATAACAATCTACCTTATAATGACTCTGTAGGTTGTTCATATTATATTACTGAAGAGCTATTAGAATTCTTTATCAAGCAGCAAAGGCACAATAAGGCACTTGGATCTGATGGGATCCCTGCTGAGGTTTATGCCTCAAACCCGGAGCGGTGGTTCCCGCTTTTGAGAATATGGTTTAATAACATTATAGAGTCCTGTAAGATCCCCAAATTATGGAAGGGTTCAATAATTGTCCCCATCTACAAGAAGGGCAATAAGGACTCACCTGCGGCCTATCGACCAATTAGCCTGGTCAATATATTGGCCAAACTATTTGGGAGACATCTTCTTTTACATTTGTCAAACTGGGTAAAGGAGGGTAATATATTATCTGAAGCCCAAGCAGGTTTCAGATATGGGTGTGCAACCATAGATATTTTCACAGTCCAATATATAAGGCATAAGTATATTCATTTAATGAAATCAAGTATATATGCTTCCTTTATTGATTTATCAGAAGCTTTTGATTTAGTAGACAGGGGTATACTCTGGTACAAGCGGCAACAACTGGGTATCGATCCAGCCCTACTGAAACTCCTTAGGGCCCTTCATAATGGGGCATGGGCACAAGTAAGGTTTGGTCCAGGAGGGGAACTGACAAGTAAATTTGCAACTCAAAGAGGAGTCCATCAACGGTAGGGATGGGCGAACAGAACTGAGTTCAGAAATTCAGTTCACTTCAGAAATTCGGTTCGGTTCGGAAGTTCAGTTCAGTCGACCGAACTATTTGAGTTCAGTCTGAACTCCAAAATTCCAAACAAAGTTCGGAAATTCAAACCCCATTGAACTAAATGGAATATTATCTTTTAGGGATGGGCGAACAGAGCCGAGTTCGGAAATTCGGTTCGGTTCAATAATCGAGTTCAGTTCGGAAGTTCGGTTCGGTCGACCGAACCAGTCGAGTTCAGTCCGAACTTCCGAACCGCGTTCGCCCATTCCTAGTCAAGGGTGCGTCCTTGCCCCTCTTCTGTTCAAGCTCTATATAAATGATATACTGGATGCAATGAATAACCCTGATTTTCATCCGCCCAAGCTATTGGCTACCAGTATCGGCATATTAATGTATGCTGATGACGCAGTTATTTTTTCGAGAACCCCAATAGGCCTACAGAGATCCCTCAACAAGTTTTCATGTCTTTTCTCAATTAATAAGCTTAAGATCAATTATGCGAAGACTAAAATACAGTTAGGGGGTAGGTGCCAAAAAAGACACATATGGTTCTTGGATGGGCATAAATTAGACAATGTAAGATCCTTCAAATATCTAGGTGTTACATTGTCTCACTCTACCCACTGGAATAATCACCTACAGACTTCAAAAGTAAGGGCCTTCCAGGTAAGTGTGGGCATACGGCGTTTTCAAAACACATACGCAAACAAATCATCAAAGGCTGTCTTGGATGTCTTTAAGGGAAAAGTAGTTTTCCAGTTACTTTATGGCGGAGAAGTCTGGGTTTATATAGATGATGAAAGAATCAGTATACCACAGAATAAGTTTCTCCAAGGGCTGCTGGGATTACCACCTTCTACTCCGGCTGCTTATTTGAGATTAGAAACGGGATTACTTAATTTGGTAACTATTGCCAAGATAAGACTCTTCAGAGTCTGGTTCCGTTTGCTAGGATACTCCCCAAACAGATTGCCAAAAATGTGTTGTATGGAGAATATTGCTCATAGCCAAGGAAAGCACTCACCCTGATTGGAATTTGTTATTTGTACTCTTGGTTCTATTGGTTTGAGCTATCTTATTAATGACAATTCCAGACTTTTTTCAGAAGTTGAAAAAGGCTTGGTCACACAGAGATTGGCGGACATTGCCTGACAGACCGATTTTTCATCTATTCGGCTCAGGTCCTTGGCCCCTTCTTATTGCCTCTGGAAGGTAGATCTGGGTATTGAAAAGTATTTGACCATAGACCTGGATTCTAGACTTCATAAGGCTTATTCTAGGCTACGATTAGAGCAAATGCCATCTGCGATACTTGAAGGGCGGAGGAGTGGCATTCCCAGAGGAGAAAGACTCTGTGGTTGTGGGGCAGCTGTTCCTGAAGACATAGTCCATTATGTATTTTGTTGCCCATGTTACAACGATCTAAGAGAGCGATATCTCCTGCCTTCTCTCCCAGGTGTTAGGTTTTTGTCCAGTTCTGAAAAATTAATTTGGATGTTTTTACAAAAAGATGTAGAGCTTATAAAAAAGGTGGCAAATTTTGCCTTAAAGGCAGAAATAATGAGAAAGCTTAGAGTTCCATTGAGTAAATAAAGTTTGTTGACAGGGATAATAAATTTAGTCTACCCTTTTGGCTGAAATTCTAGAGTGCCCTGAAATAGGGCATATCTAACTTCAATCTTGCCTAGCCTAGGTATATAGGCAATTGTTATTTAGTAATTCGGGGTCATGGCCCCTTATATTAAGGGGAGACCTGGATATTTTAAGTTTTTAAGTTTTACTAATTATTTTAAGTTTGTTTTAATTGTGTTGTTTGTTGATGTATTGTATTTTGTTTTGTTGTTGTTCCTATGGAGTATGGCATAAGCTGACCCAATAAACTTGAACTCAGTTACTCACACATGCTTCGCCTGCCCGCACGCCTGCTGCTGCTGCCGCCTCCAGAAGTCCTGGCTGTTGGAAGTCCCGGTATGTGCCTCCATATGGCGACAGCAGCCGGTTCTTCTTCAAGTGGTTCCGACCATTCTCACAACACCCAGTTGTAAGAATAGTCAGAGCCATCTCAAAGAACAGAAGGTTGCTACCTTGTAAACAAGATTCTTCAAGATGGCTCCAAACATTTGCAAGAATAGTTGGAACCATCTCTAAGAACCTTGTTTACAAGGTAGCAACCTTCTCATCCAGGAGGTTGCATGAGCAGTGCTGCAGCAATCCAGGAGCTAGCAGGGCCCAGGGCACCCTGGCAAGCGGGCGGAGGGAGCAGTGGAAGTTCCTTCCGCTCTGCCCCCCACCCAGGCTGCTTCTGAGGGTGGGGGCTCAGTGAGGCGACTGATTTTTTTAATTACAGCAGCTCTCAGCTGCTGTCTGAGGAGGCAGCGCATGAGTGCAGCTAGGGACAGAGGGAAAATTCTGGACAGCACACAGTCCAGTTCCTGTCCCATGCATCCTGGGCAGCCCAAATTGTTGGGGAAAGTGTGCTGTCCACCCTAGGCTGGGGGCTCAGCAAAATGGGATTTTGCCAGGGCGGTGACTCACCCGGGAATTTTTATTCACACCCGTGACATTCCTGGGAAAATCAGAGCAGTTGGAGGGTCTGCATGCATGCTCAGATTTTTGATGCAAAAGCTGAAAATAAACAATTCTAACTGTCTCTCCTGAGTACCAGAACAAAAGCCTTCTCTTCAACATCTGTATGCTGATGATACCCAACTCTATCCTCCACCCCCTCTCTCTCTCCCTCCCTCTATCCAGTCTCACCTCACTAACTTCCTCTCTGACATTTCTGCCTGGATGTCTCATCATCAACTCAAACTTAACATGGGTAAAACCGAATTTCTCAACTTCCCCCATAATCCTTCCTCTCTCTCTCCCTTCTCTGTCTTCATTGATGGGGTGAACATCCATCCCAACCCTCAGGCATGTAGCCTAGGGTTCATCTTTGACTCCTCCCTCTCCTTTAAACCTCAGATCGATTCTGTTGCCAAATCCTGTCGCTTCTCTCTGTACAACATTGCTAAGATCCATTCTTTCCTCACTGTTTCCTCTGCTAAAACCCATGTCCATGCCCTGGTCATCTCTTGCCTCAACTATTGCAAACTCCTTCTCACTGGCCTTCCTCGCTCTCACCTTGCTCTTCTCCTTTCTGTTCATAACTCTGCTGCCAAGGTCATCCACCTTGTCCGCTGCTTTGACCATGTACAGCCCCTCCTCTCCTCTCTCTACTGGTTCCCTCTTCCTGAACGCGTTCTGCACAAACTCTTGGTTTTTACCTACATGGCTCTTCATGGCCTTGCTCCCCCCTATCTCTCAGCACTCATTTTCCGCTAGACTCCTATCTGGGAGCTCCGCTCCTCCTCTGCCACCACCTGCGCCTGCTCACAACTCCCCTGCTCCTCTAAACGCATCCGCTCCTTTTCCCTGGCAGCCCCCCATGCCTGGAACTCCCTCTATGAACACATTAACTCAGCTTCCTCCCTCCAAATCTTGAAATCCCTCCTCAAAACCCACCTCTTCCATCAAGCTTTCCCTGGCTCCTCGTTCCCCTCGACCCTTTGCTGACTTATCCTGAATCATCATATCTTGTGTAACATTAAATGAGTGATTACACCTTTGTAACTAAGCCAAGCACGTGCAGCTGAGACCTCATGAGTTCATCTATGTATCCTTGTCTCTTCCTCTGTTTCCCCACTCCCTCTGTCTCCACCCCTCTTGTCTCTCTTAGATTGTAAGCCTGCTAAGGCATGAACTGTGTCTCTTTCTTACAATTGTAAAGTGCCAGCTGGTGCTATATAAATGCTTAATAATAATAATAATAATAATAATAATAATAAATAATGTTATCAACCCCCTTCATCAATTTGAAAAAGTGTGTTATGTAATGTTAAAGTCTCTATTAGAGTCTTTCTGCCATTATAACTTAAAAACAGCTTCAGAGGGTGTATCAACTTTGTTACTATAACCCATGGGTGCCCAGACTGTAGCTTGAGAGCAGCACTTGGCTCTTGGGCAGATCACCTACAGTTATAGGCCAAAGCTGGTGCTAGGTTCCATACTGCCATAATGGTCCTGTCTAACTTCACTGCACCCAAGTCTCAGCAGCTAAATCACAGCTGCTCCTCTGAATCTCAGCAGTCAACATCCCAGAGTACTGGTTGTGACAGCCTGTCACAAAGCAGGAGAGGTTTGTGTGCATGTGTGTGTGCTTTGTGGTTCTTAATCATATTATTTTGGCACATGGCATTTGGGGCTGGGAACTACAGTCAACCCTGCTATAATATGTCCCCTCTAAGGCAGTGATTCCCTTACAACAGGCAGGGGTTAGAGTCTTCCATACAAAATAACTGTTACCAGAAGTCTTCATTTCAAACACACAGAGACTTAATGCGTTTAAGAGGAACTTTACGTGTCTGTTTAAGGGTTATTTGTATTTTTATATTCTGTCGAATTCTTCAGTTATTATGTTGAATTGATATTATAGCTTAAATCTTTGGTCTCCCTGTACTGGAGTAATTTATTTTTGGGGGGAGGGGTGTTTTTGTTTTGGTGTGTTTTCCCCCCGCCCCCCAAATAGCTTATCATTCCTTTTCCTGATCTGTATGAGGCAGATTTTTTTCCCCTATACAGCACATAATTAATTGTGGGGCATGGGTGAAGAAGCAAGTAAACTGCTTGTTCCCTGTGTAAGGCATGAACCTGTACTCAATCCTTAACAAAACACAGCAGAGAGAAATCCTGGCTTCATTCAAGTCAACAGGAATTTTGATTGTAGTAATGCCAGAATTTAATCCACAGACCATGAATCAGGGTGCTTGGCTACGTTACCGCACTGGGGAAAACTAACAAGAAGCAAACTCCTGGCAGGGAGAGAAACGTGAGGCTTGGAACATGAGTGCATGCTGAAAAGCGTAATTTAATGTGTCTCCTGTTGTTTTCAATCAAAAAAGGCAGGGCGCAAAATCCAACCCAGCCTTCTGTGACTGAAAACAACAGGAGACGGGTTAAATGACGCTTTTAACCACGCGCCCACGTTCCAAGCCTCACGTTACTTTCCCCGCTGGGGGTTTGCTTCTCAGTAGTTTTCCTGGCACGGTAGCATGGACAAGCAGCCTCAGTGGCCAAATTTTCCCTCCTCCTTTCTTCCCTCCACTTTCCTAAGATAAGACTTTATTGATACGCTATAAACAACAACACCATGTCAAACTCAAGCTTCTTTTGCAAATGTCCGTCTCTGTCTGAATTCCTTTTACCCAAGGAGCCACTCACATTTTTTTTCTATCTACCAACCACTAATGACCAAGTGAGTCACAGGAATTCCAGAAGATTCATGTGATATTCAATGCCTGCTCAGGAGGGTCAAGAGAAAGAACCTGCCATTCTGTTACATTTCCAAATTAAATTAATGTACACTTCTAACATATGTACTGCTTGTGTTGTTTGCAGGTACAGTCACCTATTATTGAATTATTATTTTTAATATAACTATTTTTTCATCATTAGTTTTTGTCTCAATTTAAGGCCCTTTTCACAGAGACACTCTCACACTGATAAAATGGGTGTTTTATTATATATGTTGCAGGGCACCCACAGAGCACACCTGCAGCCCTGCACCATGTATAATAAAATGTAACACCCATTTTATCAGTGTGCGAGTCTCTGTGTGAAAAGGGCCTAACTAATTTACAATATTTTACCTAATATCACCATCACAATAAATTTTACATTAAAAACAGCTGAGTTCATTAGTATTCTCTTTCCAGTTTAAAAAGTTATACTTTGGGCTATCGTTTGCTTTCCCATCCCCTTCCTCTAAGTCAGTTTTCTATCTATTTCCCAGTTTATTTCAAAATATAGGCCCTTTTTACAGACGCCCCCTTCCCTCACTCGGTGTTCCGGCAAGTGTTGGGGGGGGGGGGGCGTCCATGTAAACGGTCAATGGTGGGAGGAATGGGTGTGCACTGGGCATGTGCCCATGTCAACACCATGGGTGCTGGGTGTTTGTGCGTGTGCGCTCCTGACGCACACCCACCTACACCCATCTCCATTCACGGGGCCCTCCAGAAAACCGGAGGAGGCCCCGTGGGTGGAGGTGTGTGTGTGCCATGTAAACGGCCACACACACCCCACCACCCACCGCAGCCAAACACCCACCTCCGTCCATGTAGAAATGGCCATAGATTCTAATATCTGATATGGAAACTGTTCTTAATATAACTAGACTACATCCAAGGAATTCAGATTCTGTATCATGACAGTAAAATACCTTGAAATAATCCAGGCACATACATCAAATATGCATCGTCCCAAGTTTTGAAGTAGTAATAAAATAAAAATTAAAAATTCAATTATTGCTCAATCACTTCCTGATGTGCCTTTTCTCGTGACAACATTTTACAAATCGTGCAACATGTTTCATTCAATGATCTAAAAGATCCAAAGCCCTTGAAATCAAAAGAAAGACGTGCTTCCACTGACTTCCTAGCTATTGGATCAGGCCCAAAGTGCTTGCAAATACGAATCAAATCATTATTTTTCATAAAAGCCTTATGAAGAAGACAAATATTAATATGCTTAATTAACACATATTTGAGACTAGAGGAGTGTGTTCACCAGTAGTAAAGTTCAGAAGGGAACCCAGGAGTCTTGGCTCCTAAGCCCTGCACAAACCATTGGACTAAGTTCAATCATTAATCTTCATAACGTATAAATAATGGGTAGCACTTTAAAGCTCTTATACAAATTCACCATCTGATTTCATTTTCCTCAGCATTTGGGATATGTGCAATTTCAGCGTAATGTTTTACCTTAGTTCAGGGACCATTTTATAGCTGTTTACTTAATAAGTATATTTCACAGCTCCCGGCTTTAGGCAATTCACCAACCTTGGCTTTCCTCTCTGAAGATAAAATATCTATTAAATAAAATTTCAGTTTTCCTTTTCTTTTCTCTTAAGTCCTCTGTTCCCACCCTGAGGTGAACACGTTTTTCCTGTTACCTCTTTCTATTGTGCCTATGGCGTCCATGGACGCCCCCCATCCCCTCTCCCAGCTCGGTGTTCAGGCGGGTATGCGGGCGTCCATGTATACGGCCAGCGGGGGGGGGGGCGGGATGGGTGTCTTCTCGGTGTTCTCCCGTGTGAACACCGAGCGGGATGGGTGAGGTTGCCTGCGCGCTCCTGTGCAACACCCACCTCCACCCCTCGCACACCCATCTCTACCCACGGAGCCCTCCAGAAAGCCAGGAGGCGGCTCCGTGGGTGGAGATGGGTGTGAAAACGGACACCCACCCACCTCCACCCACTGTGACAAAACACCCATCCCCGCCACCCATCTCCGTCCGTGTACAAAGGCCCATAGGCCCTTTTCACACAGACACTGTAACGCCGATAAAATGGGTGTTACATTTTATTATACATGTTTCAGGGCACCACCCACCCACAGAGCAACGGGCACCAATGCCGGATGCTCCGTGAGGGGAGATGGGTGGAGGTGGGTCCGTGTCCGTGGAAATGCACCCCTACACACTGCCCACCCGCCAGGCCACCCACCCATCCCCTCATGCACAGACAAAACTTTGGCCCTTTTTACACCAACACTCTCCCCCTGCCCACATGGGAGGAGGGTGCCCGTGCAAATGCCGCCACAGCTGGATGGGCATCTCTTTGAACGCCATCACCGGTGGGTGGCAGTGCGTTCGCACTCCTGTACTTCACCCACCTCCACCCACCGCCCACACACGGAGCAACGGGCACCAATGCCAGATGCTGCATGCGTGGAGGTGGGTGTGTCCTCGTGGGAACGCACACCCATGCACCACCCACCTGCCGGGCTGCCCACCCATTCCCCCATGCACAGCGGCCCATTTGAAAGGGACCTTTTATCTCCAAAGGTAGCTATTCATTTTCAATGAATTTTTAAACACAAATCTGTGTCAAGTAAATTTAAAAACTGGTGTATTAACCAGGTGTTGTAGGGGACCGATTTCCTGAACAGAAGGTATTATTACCTATTCCTCAGAAGCAAAACACTACAGCTGAGGCCATCAAAAGTGCCTGCAAGACAAAGGTTAACGTGGAGTTGCAACACGCTGATACGTTTGTGGCTGTCTCGTTGTAATATATGCAACACGGGAGATTCATTTTAATTACTATAGTAGACTGATATATAGTATTTACAATTATAAATTCAATATATTATTCAAATAATAATCATTATTCTATATTATACACAACATTCTCCAAAGAAGAATTACATTCTTAATTAATTTTAAGAATTAATATTCTTAAATTAATATTCTTGATATTTTTCTTCAAAGTGCATTAAAAATTAAAGATGGCCTGTTCATCTGTTTATGATTGGGAGCAGGTGTGTAACTTGTAAAACTGCTAATCCAAATCTAGAAATCACTGTTCCTGGCAGGCTAAGAATCCTACTACTTTTGTTCCCCTGCCTCTGTCCTGTTTCCTATCTTCCACTTCAGATTGCTGGTTAGTCTGATCCACCTGTTACTACTACTAATTATTATTTGTTAGCACTACTAGGCATTTGCAGTACTTTACAGTCACAGATTTTCAGAGACAGGTCCCTGCCCAGTGGGCTTACAATCTAAGATAGACATGAATGAGGGGAAACATACACAGAGACACACACACAGTTCCATTTTACAGATGGGGAACTGAGGCTGAGAGGTTGTGACTTGTCCAAGGCCACCCAGCAGTGAGTTCGTTGGCTAAGGTGAGATTCAAACCCTAGTCTCCCAGGTCCAGGTCTAGCATCTTATCCACTACCACCACACTGACTCTCAGTTCTGTTTTGTCTATATCTTTTAGATTGGTTGAAAGCTCTTTGGGAGCAGGGACTGTCCCTTGCTATGGGTGAAATTCTGGCCCCACTGAAATCAACAGGACATTTTTAATTGACTTCAGTGAAGCCAGGACTTTACCCTACATGTTTTTATTTCACTCTACCCAGAGCAATGGGGTCCCAATCTGGTGGTCGGGGCTCTGCTGCAATATAAAATCATTGTTATTTGACATTAAAAGATGTTTTTCAAAAGTACACCTGTAAAACAAGTATCGTCTACAGTTACCAACTCATGATGAGGTTCATTTCTATGGGAGGGAGAATTATTTTATTTTGATTTTATTTATTTAAAATTTATATCCCGCCCCCGGGGCGGTGAACAGCATTCAATAAAAACAATACAAAAATTTAAAAACTATTTAAAAATACAATATGTGGGGAAACCCCACACCTCCACCCCACCCCTGCCCCTCGCCAAAAGCCTGACAGAACAGCCAGGTCTTACATACACGCCGAAACAGCAGGAGAGTGGGAGCCAACCGAGCCTCCTCC
>QEPC01008851.1:1536577-1551763 GCA_003113815.1 Sphenodon punctatus
TGTAATCCCCCCACTGCCCCAAATTGATTTCCCACCCCCTACACATAGGTTACCTTCTCTCCATGACCCCACAACTCCCTACTCTTCCTATCATCCCTAGTGCTATTCAGTTGTAAAAATAATTCCACAACTCACTTAGAAGTTGTGCAAAGTTGTCCTCATATATCATATCCCACAAAACCAAAAAATTAACCGAAACAAAAAACTTAACAGTTTAAAAAAAAACTTAAATGCACAAAACTTTTCTTAACGTCCACAAAAAAAACCAAATTCAGTACAATTACAATACAAAAAACCTCCCACTCCATACATTGCAACAAAACATAAACGCCAAAAAACATGCACATTATTTCACAATTTGAACAATAATAAGTCTGTTTGCACACAACTGCATTCTGTAGAATGAATTGCATAATGTTGTGTATACTCAGATTGTTAACCCTTTATTGTATGAAGTGTATACAACTTGTATACATATAAACCACAGACTTAATGCACTGTGAAAAAATTGTTGTTGAATGATGTTAAATAAAAGTGTAATCATGTAAAAATGGGATAGTTTAGTTATTGATAAGAATGAATAAAAGTATGCATGGTAAGGAATTTAGTACATATATTACATTTATGTTGATGAGGATAAAATATTTAATATTGTTCAAATTGTGAAATAATTTCTATGTTTTTCGACGTTTATGTTTTGTTGCAATGTATGGAGTGGGTTTTTTTTTAAATTGTAATTGTACTGAATTTGGGTTTTTTGGTGGATATTAAGAAAAGTTTTGTGCCCTATTGGATTTGGTATCTTTAGCAAGTTGTTCCTCAAATTCCCTCTTGGCCTGCCTTATTACGTTTTTACACTTTGGGTGTTTTCATACATGACAGAGCTCAGCTACCACCATGGTCTGCCCCAGTCCCCGCTACCGCAGCTGGGACTGGTCCAGGGCAACTGATGTGATGGGCACTGGGCAGGGAGACGCACACATGTGCATCCCCCTCATGCTTCATCCAGCAGCCTTCCTCCCCCACCCCACAACTCTGACGGGGAGCCAGCCAATGATGGCGGCTGGTCGTAGCAGTCCCTCCGACCTTGCAAGGAAAAGTGGGCTTTCAAACATAATAGCCCACTGTTCACCTGGTCTGGCGGCCAGATCCCAGCCATTTTGGCAGCTAGCATGAGTCACAGCTCAGGTCACAGCCTGTACTAGCCACCAACATGGCCGGGATCTATCTCAGGTGAACATCTGGCACCTGGGAACTAACATGACAGTGGTCCGCGTGTTAAAGCAGGGTAAAGTGAAGTAAAGCAGGCCACCATCACATCTGAAAACACCCTTTCTCTGCAAATGTTTGTGCTCATTCCTATTTACCTCATTTGGAATACTTTTCCATTTTTTGAAGGGAACCAGTATTTTGGGCTCTAATAGCCTCCTTAATTTCACCATTTAGCCATACAGGCATTTGTTTGGCTCTTTTCCTGTTTTGTTTTTTACTTATGGTATACATTTCATCTGGGTGTCTAAGATAGTAGTTTTCAATAGTCTTCATGCCTCTTGCAGGCCTTTGACTCTGACTGTAACAGGGTGCGGTCTTTCAGGGGGGAAACCCTGCAGGATCAGACCCCTGGCTGTCACTTTCACTCACGGGAATTAGCACATAAAGTCTCTTTATTACTAGTCCATACAGTTCAGTTTCCCACCAGTGTACACCATTTAGCTACAGTCTCTGTGCTTAGCCTACTCTAATGCCAGGAATACAGCCCCAAGCAGCCCAACCATGTCTAACCCAGCTCTGCCAGGTTTTTCAATCTTCTGGCAGGCCGCTCACAATTATCCAGAGCTTATCAAAGGCTCAAGTCCCTGGGCTTCGCCAGGCGGATTGCAGCACTCACCCTCCAGTGCGTTCAGTACTTTGGAGAGCATAGAGTGGCAGGGTTTCTCAGCCCAAGTCCAGGGATCCAGGCTTCTCCCTTTCAGCCTGGGAGTCAGGACCTTGGCCAGCAATCCTCTGCCAGCCAGCTTACTGCAGAGCTCCTATCTCTTCTGCAGTCATGCCCAGACTGATTCTCTGGATTCTGCTGTCTCCTCTTATACACACAGAGTGGGTGTGGCCAAGTGCCACACTCTTCAGCCTTAAAGGGCCAGTATCCCGCCCACTCTGTCCCTTCCTCTGTCAGCGTGTATTTGGCTCAAGCTGATGTTCACTCATAGGGCTGGCTCCGTCATATGCTCAGTCCTAAGAGTGGCACACTCAGCCCCCTCTTAAAGGGGCAGCAGCCCTGCAAGGCTGCTTTCTGCCACACTGATGACTTTCCCATTTAGTTTCCCCTTAACTAATTTCCTCTTCTTTGCATTGTTCCTCTTCCTGAAGTTAAACACCCATGTGGCAGACTTATTCGGTAATCTCTCACCTATTAGCATGCTGAATTTAATTACACTGTGAGTCACTATTAGCAAGTGGCTCTGCTACGGTTACCCCTTCCACTAGGCCCTCTGCTCCAGTTAGGACAAGATCTAACAGAGATTCTTCTCTTGTGGGTTCCAAGACAAGCTGCTCTAGGAAGCAGTTGTTTGTGGTGTCTAGGAACTTGGTTTCTGCAATACATCCCAAGGGAGATATTTTCCCAGTCAACACAGGGGTACTTAAAATCACCCACTGCATACTTTTGTAGCCTCCCTAATCTCCCTTAGCATATCACAGTCACTGTCTGCATCCTGGTCAGGGGATCAATAGTATCCAGTAAATTTAAACATTGAATTTCTATCCATAGTGATTCCACGGGAGAGTCTGTATCATTTATTATTTTTATCATGTTTGACACAATGATGTCTTTAATATACAGGGCAACTCCACTCCCAGTATGATTAACTCTGTTGTTTCTATATATTTTGTATGCCGGTATCCCAGTGTTCTACTGGTTGTCCTTATTCCACCGTGTTTCTGAGATGTCTAGGATATCAATGTCCTCACCTGAAGCCAAGTACTCTAATTACCCCCATTTTACTATTGAGGCTTCTGGCATTGGTATACAAACATCTCAGCATTTTAATACCCTGGTGCTTATGGTTGTATATTTTGTTTAATATGAAAGTATTTAAGTCTGTCTGCTCCACAGTATTGCCCTCCAGATCTCTTTCTGTTTCTTCCATCTTCATTACTGGAATATACTGTTCCACTACCAATGGTGGCATCCATTTGGAATGCCTCCATCCAAACCGCTTGTTCCACAGCAACTGTCTGCTTTCCCCCAGGTCTTAGTTTTAAAACTTCTCTGCCACCTTTTTGATTTTTAGTGCTAGCAGTCTGGTTCCATTTTGGTTAAGGTGGAGTCCATCCTTCCAGCATAGGTTCCCTCTTCCCCAAAAGGTTCCCCAGTTCCTAATAAATCTAAATCCCTCCTCCCTCAACCATCATCTCATCCACACATTGAGAGTCCAGAGCTCAGCCAGCCTCTAGGGGCTTGCACATGGAACAGGAAGCATTTCGGATTTCAACCTCCTCCTAGAAGCCTAAATTTAGCCTCCAGAACATCTTTCCTACACCTTCCTAATGTCATTGGTACCAACATGGACCACAACAACAGCACTCGCTAAAATCCTGTCTAGACAATGCTTGGGGTCTGCGACCTTTGCACCCGGCCAGCAACTGACCACGCGGTCCTCACAGCTGTCACAAACCCAACTATCTATAGTCCTGATGATCAAATCACCCACTACCACAGCCATCCTATTCCTGTCAGTTGGGGTCCCCTTCCCTGGAGAAGTATCCTCAGTGCAAGAGGATGCTACGGCATCATCTGAAAGGCAAGTCCTAGCTAAAGGCTCATTCCCCACTACAGCAGTTTGATGCACTCCTTTCTGAAGACCTTCAGCTTCCAAAACAGCACAGCGGCTGCAAGAACGGAAGTGGGACTGCTCTACTATAGGTCTCCTCTAGAAACGTCTCAGTATCCCTAAACTCCTCGAGCTCAGCCACTCTAGCCACCAGAGACACTCTTTCTCTGACAGCCAGGAGCTCTTTGTACTGACTGCACACGTACAACCTCTCCCCAATGGAAGATAATCATACATGGTACACTGGGTGAAAAACACTGGAGAGCGCCCACCCTGCTACGGGACCACTATCTGCATCTCCCTATTTAACCTACCCCTTAACTAGGCTTAAACGTACAGTTATGTAGGTCAGGGGCACTGTATTACGCCAACTAAATGTGTTGTTAGCTTCCCATGGGTGTGGTGCCCTTGGACGTGTCCACCACCACCACCACCAAGCCTCCTCTCCCTGCAAGCCAAACTCTCAGAGTTGCCAAACTCTCTTCTCATTCTGCCTCCCCTAACTCCTGCTTCCTTGCATGCCCATTGCTTCTAAAAGAGATTAGACGGTCTGGGGAGATGGCAGCGAGAGGAGCAAAGACCCACACAGGCTCCATCTCCACAGCAAAACCAGCGGTTTCTACTGAGAAGCTGCCTGGTTCATGCAGAGGGGCCCTATCGGACTTTCTGCATGTCTTAGCTCAGCTTCTTAGGGTGTTTTCAAATGAGATGATTAGCCCACTGGAGTCCGTGTATGGTCTCTGCAGCTTCCACTCACCCCCCACTCACCTGTTTTAGCGTGTAGAGCTAATAAACAGGCAGCCCGGGCCCCTGCCTACATCTCATGCGCTGATGGTAGCCACCACAGTTGGCGCCACTCAGCACTTTCCCTCTTGCTTGCCGCACATCATAAAGGGGGTCGCTGCCAGAGAAGCCTTCTTCCCTGGCTGTGACATGCACACCCCTCCCTTTCCATCCGAAGCAGCGCTTGCTCCCATGCTCAGGTGGCTGCAAGAGGAGAAAAGTCCTTCCTGCACCCCCCACTCTCTCCTCTTGCACCCACTCGGCGTCACAGCTGAAGGATCAGCATGGGAGACGGGTGCAGAGCTTGCATTTGCCTGGCCCACAATGTCCTTAGACAACACAGTGAGCAGCAGCTATTTGAGGGGGAGGGAGCTAACATTTGGTGACCACCTAATAGGTGGGCAGGCAAACACCCCCGTAGTGAGGGTTAATGCATCTCTGCTCTGTTTCTCCACTTCCCAGTCTTAGTCTTCATTTGTTTGGTTCATGTTGCTGACGTTCCGCTTTCAAAACATTTTAGCATTAAAAAATAGGTGTCAACAAGAATGGGGGAGAGGCGCAAACAAAATCCCTCCTTCCAATGCAGAATAGGCAAGGGATCCATAGGGACCGAACGGGCATTATGTGGCAGGAAACTGGGCTATGGACTCTGGAAGTGGATGCAGTGATACCCTTCCACACAGTCAGTTGCCAATCCCTGCTCCCTCCATGTTCTAGAAAGCCCCACTTTCCCCATAATACTAGCGTACCTCTCTGCCCTCCCACATATGCCTCAATCTCCCACCTCCTTACAATCTCAACATCAATCCCTCTCCCTAATTCACAAGATACTGTTGCTGCCCCTGCTAATTACTCCTCAGTCTTCCTCCACCTTGACTATGCAGCTCGCCCAACAGTCATACAATATTTACCAGAGCCACAAAGATATTTCTGCACAAAACTCTACTCCTCAACTTTGAGCCAAACTGCAAATACAACATTTTAGGGCACGTTCACAAGAGTGTCTTCTCTCTCATTTTAAATTCCCTGTGGGAGAGAACAATCATGCCTCGTCTCTTTTCATTTGCACCTGATTTTTTTTCACATGGTTCTCCCAATTTGAACTTGCCTTGGATGTCGCTTCTGTCCCTGTTAGCAATCCCATGGTGCTAAGCAGCAGCCCACCTTACAAGTGCTTTCATTACAAAGTGATCGTAAGCTTGCGGAAATGAGAGTTGAGGTTTTGTTCATGTGTTTACCAGGGCCCGATCCAAGGTCCATACACACANACTAGGGAGGTGCTTGGGGTGATGAGGGCAACTAGTTGTGAACTGAATCCTTTCCCATCCTGGCTGGTGAACGCCAGCTGGGAGACACCAGGACCGTTGTTGGCTAGGGTTGTCAACACCTCCCTTCAGGAGGGAAGGGTGTTGGACGCCCTTAAAACAGCAAGTGCTCCAGACCCTACTTAAGAAACCATCTCTGGATGCTGACACCCCAGCCAACTATCAGTCTCTCCGAACCGTCTCTTTTTAGAGAAGATTATTGAACAGGTGATTGCCCAACAGCTCCAGCTGCATCTCGATGCTGTCGAGTTCCTGGATCCATTTCAGTCAGGGTTTTGTCCTGGTTTATGGCATGGAGACTGCGCTTGTGGCTTTGGTTGATGATCTGTGCCTGGAGATGCACAAGGGGAATTCTGCCTTGTTGATCTTGTTAGATCTTTCTGCGGCCTTTAATACAGTTGATCATGCAGTGTTGCTGACACAATTGCAGGACTTGGTGGGGGTGCACAGGACCCGACTCTTGAGTGGTTCTGCTCTTTCTTGTCAGGGAGGTCCCAGTGGGTGGTGATGGGTGATTGTTCATCATCTCCTCAGGTATCTTCCCCCAGTGCTACTTTATTTACAGTACGAACACCATCCAAAGTCCCAGCAGTAGAATACATACCTTAGTCTGTTTAGTTAGAGGTGAGCATCCTTGCTGGCTTCCAGACTAGGGTTTCTTCTATGGTGACGGTGAGGAGCCCTTCATTTAGGCATTCAGCCAAACTTCCTGGCTTCTTTTGTGAGCCCCCTTCCCAGACTCCCAATAGAGTGAGCTTTTAGGTGAGCTACTTCCAAGGCTCCCAGCCACATCTCTCTTAGACTGCTGCTTCCTGGTTACCCTGCACCTTCTAGCTGGTTCTGTAAAGCACCCTGGTTTCCCCAACCAACCCCACTGGTGCAGGGCTGCCATGCTCTCAGGCCTCAGCTTCTGTTGCCTTAAGACTTCCCCTGAATGGTCAGCTTGCTGGCTGGGATCTTCTACTGCCTAAGAGGGGGGGGGGGTTGTTTTCTGTGGCACCCACATTAGTTTTAATGGGTTTTGTATTTGGGTGTTTAATGTTTTACTGTATTTTGTTGGTTTTAAATGTTTTTATTTGCAAGGCATCTTGAGCTGCTTGATTGCCAGAGAGGCAGGGCATGAAAAACTATTATAATAATAAATAAATACATACAAACATACACACATACATACCTCGGCCACCCTGGTCATGTGACAAGCCCCACGTCCAATCACATCTCCACCAAGCCCAGCTGTTCTCACCAGGTCTGTCCGCTCCTTTGATTAATCCAGACATTAATCCTTTAATATCTGGGCTTCAAGAGACTTAACTGGCTAGACACTTGCCCATCTCCAGCCTGCTCCACAGGAGTTGCGGTTTCTGGGTCTTACCCCACCCATCTTGAGCCTGACCCTGCAAGCACGTGGCTGCATCCATTACAACGTGTCTCCTTTGGTTTAGTGCCATAAAGAAACTTTGATTGATACAAAGTATGAGTCTGAAACCTAAGAGACAGGATCCAGCCCTGAGAGAGTTGCTGTCTAACTTACTTTTAAAGGCCTCCAGTGATGGGGGCTCCACAACCTCTCATTGCAAACTATTCCACTGACTAACTGTTCTGGTAGTTAGAAAATTCTTCCTAGCCGAAATCTTTTCTCCTTTAATTTAAGCCCATAATCTCCAGTGCTACCCACTGTGACCAGAGAAAACAATTGGGCACCATTTTGTTTATAGCAGACTTTTACATTATGTTCCCTCTTAACCTCCTTTTTTCAAAGCTATACATTCCCAGTTTTTTCAGTCTCCTCTCTCATAAGTTTTTCCTTCCATCCTCTTTATCATCTTTAGTGGTCTCCTCCCAACCCTCTCCAGCTTATCAGTAATGAGGTACTGTAGATGAAGCCTGACCAAGGTCAATTAGAGAAGAACAATCACTTACCTTGTCTTGCATACAATACTTTCATTAATGTAACCTAAAATAGCATTTACCTTTTAGCCGCTATATTGTATTATGACTCGTAGTAAGTTTGTCATCTATATAATCCTCAGATCTTTTGCAGAAGTACAGCTACCAAGCCAGTCACCTTCCATTTTGTGTTCGTACTTTTGATTTTTCTTTTCTGTGTGTAATGATTTGCATTTCTCTTCATAGGAGTCTATCTTGTTTTTCCCAACCCCATTTTCAAATTTATCAAGATGACTTTGGAGTCTAGTCCCATTTGCAAGTGTGATTACAATCCCTGCCAGTTTGGGGTGCTCAGCAAATTTCATGAGTACTTTCCACCACTTCATCCAAATCATCAATGAAAACATTACACAGTATCACTCCTATGATACACTTTTGAGGATCCCACTAATTACCTGTTCTCAGTCTGACAATGAATTGATTACCACTCTCTTACCCGTTGTGAACCCACACTATCAACCCCCCATTTCCTTAATCATTACATGCAAATAAAATTGTTGGACCAGGATAAAGCTATTTAATATACCATTATAAAATGATGAAAATTAGGTAAATGGCATAATTGATTTGACTCTTCAAAATTAACAAGGATCTAAACAAGTATAAAACACATACTCAGCAGCATTCTATCCTCCTACCTTACTTTTAACCCTGTATGCCAAAATAATGAGACCAAAAAGAAATGTACCAGTGGTGTTGTATGAACTAAAATTAACTAAATTAAACTAAGTGTTCGCTGGGGAATTTTCAAAAAGGTGAATCTGGAACCACTTTGAAAACTCCTATTGCATCATTGTATTCTTCATGGAAGAAACTTGTGTAAATGGGGATCATTAATACAGAGACAAATACAAAATAGTATACCTTATTAAATATTCTTCTTCAAACCTACATTGTCACACACACAAAGCAGCTTTACAAAAATGTAAGCAACACCAATAAAAATGACTAAAATTGGAATGCTTCTATAGAAAAAGGAGAAAATGAAAAACTTCAAAAGTACAATAGAAAAAAAGAGACTCCTCTCTCTCCACTCCCACAGACTTGAAAATTAATCACCTATGGATAATGATATTTGGATGTTTCAGAAACAGTATTATTAGATGCACTGTCATAATAAAACCAACTTTCACTTAAGATAATGAAGGAATATATCATTTGTACTGTACTACTAATCAATAAATGTGAGTAGTATGGGTCAGTAGCTCTATCAAAATTAATTATCCCACATATGCAAAAAACGTTGGAATATTTGTCATATAAAGCCTGTGATCGATCAGTCATGTCTGCTTTAGCTACATTTCTTCCAAATATTTCAAACTATTGAAAAATACAATTTCCTTCCCTCGAAATGAATGAACGGCACAATCCTCCAGAGATTGAAGTCAATGGCCAAACTATCATTGACTTTAATGGTGGAGGCTTGTCGTGCCAGTATTGCGACTAATAATACCAAGACATTAAAAACCATTAAGGAAAACTTTGTTCATTTACAGAGAGTACACAATTTTTCCAGGTAGAGAAAGGAGTGAATCACTAACCGTTCCACACAGATTAGGTACCAGCTGAGTCTCTCCTGCCCCATTCTCCATAGAGTAGGAAAAGTTGGGGCTGAAAACCATGAGATCATTCTTGGCAGCATCCCCTACACACAAGTTCCGGCTGTTGCGCTGAGAATATGACCAGCTCCCCACTTCACTTGTGCACACCAGTGTGGGTTTCCCAATACTGTAAAGCATGGCTTCCTTGGACTGACATCTCATGGCGATGTAGAGGATAATCACCAGCAGGAACAAACTCGACACCGAGCAAATGGCGATGATTAAAGAAACATTCATGTCAACCATGGGCCCCTCACTCACTCCCGTTTCCTGGGGATCCGGCTGCCCCGCTTGGGCGCTCTCCACCAGGGAGACACTCACGGTGGCTGTCGCTGACAGCGCCGGCTCCCCATGGTCCTTCACCACAATCACCAGACTCTGCATTCTCCCATCGGCCTCATCCAAGGGCCGGGTGGTGCGGATCTCCCCACTGTACCGCCCCACCCGGAAAGGCACCGCTGGGCTCCTCGGCTCCTGCAGCTCGTAGCGAAGCCAAGCGTTGTAGCCAGAATCCGCATCCACCGCCCGGAGCTTGGCCACCACGTGCCCTGTGCTCGCTGAGACCGGAACCAGCTGCAGGGGGCTGGTCTCTGCTGCTGCCCAGGATCGGATGCTGGAGGAGGAGGAGGAGGAGGAGTGATGAGGGGACACGATGGGCACGTTGTCATTCTCGTCGAGGATAAACACCTGCACGGTCACGTTCCCGCACAAGGGGGGCAGCCCCGCGTCCTTGGCGGTGACTTGGAACTCCAGCAGCTTCAGCTCCTCATAGTCAAAGGGCTGCAAGGCATAGAGCTTCCCGCTCTCCGACTGCACCGAGATGTAGCTCGAAAGGGGCTTCTCTGCCACACTTCGCTCCACCACCGAGTAGCTCACAAAGGCGTTTTCCTGCAGATCCGGGTCCCAGGCCGACACCGTGAAGATAGGAGCCCCGGGCGGGTTGTTTTCCTTCACAAAGACCGTGTAAACGGGCTGCGGGAAAGCAGGGGCGTTATCGTTCACATCCGCGATGGGCACCAAGATGCTGCTGGTGGCTGAGAGAGGGGGGAGCCCTTCATCTCGGGCTGTGATGAGCAGCTGATACTGAGAGACTCTTTCCCGATCCACAGCCTCCTCCAGCACCAGCGAGTAATAATTCTTAAAGGTGGAGAGGAGCTTAAAGGGGAGCCGCGGGGAGATGGAGCAGGTGACTTTGCCGTTGTCCCCGGAGTCCTTGTCGGAGACACTGATCAGGGCCACCACTGTCCCTGGGGGAGCGTCCTCCAGCACCGGCACCGAAAGGGAAGTCACAGACACCTCGGGGGGATTATCATTCACATCCAGAATCTCTACCAGAACTTGGCAGTGTCCGGCCATAGGAAATGTACTTTTATCTGTTGCTTTAACTTGAATTTCATATAAATTTCTGTCTTCGAAATCCAGGTTTCCTTTGACTCTGATCTCTCCAGTATTTAGATCTATATTATACATGTCTTTAATACTGGGAGGAACAAGGCTACTAAATGAATATGATATCTCCTTGTTTATTCCTTCATCCAGATCTGTGGCATTCAGTTTAATTACTAATGTCCCATTAGCTGCATTTTCTAATAATCGGATTTTATAAACTGACTGGTTAAACACAGGTGCATTGTCATTCGCATCCAGCACAGTAATCACCAGCTGGACGGTGCCTGTCAGCTCTGGTTTGCCCCCGTCAGTGGCTGTGAGTAATAAACGATGCACAGGGGACTCCTCTCTGTCTAGAGGTTTCTTTAATACCATGTCTAAGGATTTACTGTGTTCATCATTAGGCTTCTCAGCTACAGAGAAATAATCATTCCGGCTGAGCTTGTATGTTACCATTGAGTTTGTGCCAATATCTGCATCAGAGGCGCCCTCTAGTGGGAAACGGGAACCCTGTGTTCTCGATTCCAAAATGAATAAATTTTGCTTATTTAAAGAGAAAACGGGCGCATTGTCATTTATATCCTTAATCTCCACCTCGACATGAAATCCCCTCAGGGGTTTCTCCACCAGCACCTCCAGGTGAACGGCGCACACGGGGCTCTTGGCGCACAGCTCCTCCCTGTCTATCCGAGAATTAACAAACAGGATCCCGTTCTGCACATTTACCTCGAAATAGTCTCTCCTGCTGCCGCCGCCGCCGCCGCCGCCTGTGGAGGAGGAGACCATCCGGAACCTGCGAGACACCAGCTCCCCGACCTCCAAGCCCAGATCCTGGGCGATGCGGCCCACAAAGGTGCCGTGTTTGGATTCCTCCGGCACGGAATAATGGAGCTGCCCGCTGCCCACCTCCCAAGCCGCCTGGAGCAGAACCAGCTGCAGCAGCTGCCTCGTCCCCATCAGGGAGTCTCCCCGCAAAACAGCCACGGCAAACGCAGGCTCCTGCCGGTTGGTAAATCAGCGTCTTACTCTCAGCCAAGAAGCAGAATCCGGGAAATTAAGAAGGTGCCATTTCTGGGGAAATCAGTTTCATTTAATCCAGTTCTCACACCCGGTGTCCGAGCCGGCAGCTGCGCTGACAGGCAGGATTTTCAGCCGGGCGCAGGGAGGAGCTCGGATTGTCTTTCCTGTTAAAACGTCTCCTTATGCAACAGCGACACCTGGTGTCTGAGACCTTTCATTTCTTTGAAATGTCCAAATCGGTTCTCTAGATTCAGTAGCATTTCCTCGTGTTTCTTTCCTTGCCTTTATTACCAGTAAGAGACACTTTGGAGACCTGGCAGCAGGATTTGTTTTGCAGACGTTTAAATGTCTTAAAAGTTCCTGTATATGAAGGATTTTAAAACTATCAACCACTGAGCTCTTCATAACATGTAACTTGATTCCATTTGTCGGCTGAATGTCTTTTCCCACTTGTCTTGAATTGATGGCTTGATCCCATTTGTCAATTGAATCTGTGCGTGTGTGTGCACACACGTGTGTGTGTGTGCGCATTTATGCTAGTCATTCATTATTGGTGCTTAACTATAAAATCCTCCATGGCCTGGGCCCCACGTACATACAAGATCATGTCTCTCTCACTCTCTCTCTCACACACTCACACACACACGTTCTGGAGCAGTCTCGGCGGTCGGCCTGAAGTGCCCATTTGGAGGTCCCTCATGTTCGGTGGGAGGCCACATTTGAAAGGGCATTCTCGGTCTCGCTGCACCTCGTTTGTGGAATTCCCTCCTGGTGGGGGTCCCTGGATCTCCCCTCCTTCAGGCATCAGTGTAAAGCCTGGTTGTTCTGCTGGGCTTTTGGTGGGGGAAGATTGGTTGTGAGGGTTTGTTATGACCCATATGAATTTCTGTTGTTTTAATTATATTAATATTTATATTTTATATTGCACACTGACCTGGGCTGCCTAGGCAGGAGGGAGCGGGATATTGATTTTTTAAATAAATGAATATTAAGTAAATGAATTATCCTTATTTCCCATTTTAAAAAAAAAAATATTTTACAACCACTGTTCTAGGAGAACCTTCCGCTTTCTAGGAGAATGTTCCTCAGTACTACTGCAGCATTTAACATAGTTTTGGAGTAGAAATGACTATACTTTCTAAAAAGAAAAAACATACAAATGGAAATGAATTCTACCCTGTTAGGAATTGGATGAGGTGAAATGCCTTGTACTGCCCAGTATAGACAACTGGGGGCTCATCTATCTGGAGCCCTGGGACATTCATACAGATTAAGGCAGCACAGATAAATGTCATAGTGGTTTCATTATCATTGCCTCTTCTGGTATATTAGATATATAAGAAGTGTGTGTGTGTGTGGGGGGGGGGGGTTATCACATAGCAATTCATGGCATTCACTCTAGGCCCCACTATTTTCTCTACTTCTCCCCAGTTTTCCCCCAGTGGCCCCGGTTTTCACCAGGGAAGGGTGCAGGGCCTCCCTCCCAGTGGGGCCCCTAACATGATAACCTCTAGGGATCTGCAGAGGGTGCCCCTGAGAGGGTCAGACCATGGGGGAGGGACCATCAGGACCCCACACATTTTATCTTCACCCTGGGTCTTACATGTTCTAAGGCCAACCCTGGTAAGGAGTATACTCAGTATATTCTATACTAGTTACTTATTCCGGTATATCAATAATAGATAACATCGGAGGTTTTCCAGGAGGCAGATTGGATGCATTTTATAACGTGGACAAGCATCCTCATTTGCATGTTTGAACAGCATTTTTTATATTAATTGCATTTTCAAATAATATCTTCAGCAGGAATAGATATTCAAATAAATCTATTTGAATGCCGTAGGCATGAGGGGGTGGCTAAAAAATGTTCAAAATTAAAATTAAAATTAAATAAATATCCACTTAGTCGGGCGTTTAATGTCAGTTTCTTCAGGTAATTTGCTATTTCATTTAGCTTTTTATTTTGGTATTGCAGATACTTTGTTCTGGCAGTCACAGAACAGTCAGTAAAGCTAATAGAATCATAGTGATGTACACAAAATACCACAGTAACCTAAATAATAAAGCCAAGGACCACGCCCATGGACCAAAACTGCTGTATGGAGACAACATGATTTTACTATCCCTCACTTCTTCTATTGAGCTTAAGAGAGCCTTAAAAAAATCTTCTGAAATACCATCAGAATGAATACTTAACTATCAATTATCAAAACTCTAAAATAATGGTCTTTGGCAGATGGGAGACACAAACAATTTGTTTGGTGTATTGGTGGAAATAACATAGAACAGGTAGATCATTATGTTTATATTGTTATTTGTTTTTCTCCATCAAGAAATAAACCCATTTCTTATGCAGTGACTAAAGCCAAGCAAGCAACATATAGTTTTTTACATTTCAATTAGATTCTATCGTAGTTACAATGTTCTTTGTACCTTGAATTGTAACATTTAAATTGCACTCCAAGTGCCATGGCAAGGGGCACTGTATATTATTATTATAATGATAAAACTTCTTCATGCAAAATTATTAATTCAAATCTGGTATAAGGTACCTTCCTGAGAAATAAAGTAGATCCAAATCCTGATTCAAAATCAATTTATGAAGTGTCTTCTAAGATTTCCACAGCCAGTTCCCATTGTTTTCTTAAGATGATAACTATGTTTATGCTCTATTGATATCATTACATCCTGCATTAGACTGAAATACTGGAAGTTCCTTCTTGTTCAGTTACAGGATATATAAGTTAAAATGACATTATCAGGGGGATATGCTTTTTTGCTGCTGCTGCTGCTGTTGTTAGAGAGAAAGCCCTCTAAATGGTTTTTTTATCCAACATTCTGAAGAATATCACAACCTTAGTTTTCAACAAGAAGGTGCTTAAACAACTTTCTGGGTATTTTCAGATGTTACGAGATCACGCTCAACCACGGTGAATCCCCACATGGTGAACGTGATCCCGTAACGTCTGCTGTGGGGAATGGAATCTCCCTGCCAGATGTTCATCCCCGTGAATCACGGGGAGGGAATCACATTCAACATGCAAATGGAGGTCCTACCTGGACCATTTCCGTTTGCGTGTTGACTGTGATTCCCCTCCCCCAGTGATTCACGGGGGTGACCACCCAGTGTAACACTAAACAGACATGTCGTTGACATGCTCAACCATGGGGAATTCCCCGTGGTTGAGCATGTCAGCGTCACATCTGGCCGCTGACCATGGCCCAGAATCAGCGACCGTGGTCGCTGCCGATTCCAGGCCGTGGTCGATTTCCCGGGGGCAGGCGGGCGCA
>QEPC01008851.1:1557019-1567544 GCA_003113815.1 Sphenodon punctatus
TCTGAAAATATCCATAGTCTATCACACACAATAGTAAGGCCCCAAAGTCTCTCCCAGCTGGGTAAGGCTCCCCTGGTTGGCACTCACTGTTTCAGGCTTCAGGTCCCCTGCGGCCAGTACTCTACTTCCAGGCCGCTTTCTCTTTTCCCTTTTCAGCAGGATTTCAGTACTGGACGGTGATTCTCCAGAGCTCCTCTCTCTAGCAGGGTTTCATCACTGGACAGCGATCCTCCCGAGTTCCTCTCTCTACTGCAGCCAGGCACAGACTGATCCTCTCTGGCTTGTGCTTCCCTTTATATGGGTAGAGTGGGTGTGGCCAGCCCTCCAGGCTGTCAGTCCTTAAAGAACCAGTGTCCTGCCCCACTCTCCCTTATGGTTCCACTGGGTTTTGTGTGTGTCTTCCAGCTGGCAGTCCTAGACTTCTTAAAGGGGCAGCAGCCCCACAAAGCTGGACCCTGATACACCTCTCCCTCCTTTGGAGGCAGACCTATCTCCTGGTCTGGCTTATACATCTCCCATTAGCAGGGAGCAGCATTCCCTATTTTCACAGTTCATATACAGTTCACATGAACACATTTACAGTCACAATACTTTCCATTTCAATATTATTAATACCAAACTCTTTTTTGTGTTATACCGGGGTCTAGAACCCCCAATCTGGCCTTTAACACCCTATCCAGCCTCTTCGTCACCCCTTTCTAGCCACCCCATTCCACTGAGTTTTTAAACGTTCCGTTTTATCACAATTAAATGATACATTCCATGTCTATTTATTTTATTTATTTATATTTTTTAGTCACCCCCTCATGCCATGGCATCTCGGGGTGACTTACAAAGACAACGTATCAACAATAAAAATTTAAAAATAAAACAACACTATCATTTTAAAATTCTATAAAACACATCCCACTACCCCATTCTCCTATCATCCCCTCTGAAGGCCTGGGCGAACAGCCATGTCTTACAGGCCCGGCGAAAAGCCAACAGACAATCACATCCCATGTGTTTCCATGAGACCCCATCTGGGGTGGGAGACCGGCCCATCCATCCAGACACTCCCGGCCCTGGGACCCTCATAGACGGGCTATTCCAGCCTTGGACTGTTTATTAGCATAACATGGTGGCTCTTGTCTGTCTTTGGTGGTTGGATCCTCCGCCTACAATCTACCAGCCACCATCACTGTATGCAGTGATGAAGTGAAGGCCGTCAAGCCATTTATACCAATTCACAGCTCCAAGCTGTTGACCTAGTTCATAATTCATTATCCCAGCTGGCTCCAGCGCCCATCTATCGGGATATACTTTCCATCTCAAAGTCTTGTCGCAGCTGGCTCTATCTCCCACCCTGCTGGGGATGTACACATAGTTCATAGTCCCAGCTGGCTCAATTGCCCCCAGCTGGGATGTACAACGCATACCACATGCATACCCCCTTTTGGGGTTGGGAGGCCGGCCCACCCATACTTTCCGGTCACTCCCCCACTTTGACCTCAGAACATTCATCTGGTTTCTTTGTTCAAACCTTTCTTGTCTCGTCCTTTCCCCAGGAGTTTCGTGTTTGTAGTGGTCGGGTCATCTGCCTCCACTCTACCACTTAGTCTTATAGGCCAATTTACAGTTCTCCTCTCCCAGCCAGTTCTATTTCCTCTCACTCTGCCGGGCATGCAACATGCAATGGGAGTACTTGTTTAAGTTTCTGGTGGTCGGCTCAGTCGCCAACCCTACTACCTGTACTCATAGTAGGATACTGGCTCACCTGATGCCCTGTAAACTTCCTAGGTTGGCCTGGTTTCTGGCCTTATGTCCTTTAGGGTACCGGCTCATTTGCCTCTCACCCGGTACACTTCATCTGTGAGATCCCTTCTTTCCCCGGAGAAGGGATGGGAGCCCAGCCCACCCAGCCTTTCCTGACTCCCAGTCCTGGGCCCCTTTAAAGCAGGTTACTGCTCATTTCCCTTTTCTGGGTACCAACCACAAATGGTGCACCTCATGGTACTTCATACCCCTCATACCCTTCCTCATAGGCTTACCTAGCATCTTCGCACCACGCACAACCAGTGACTGAGGCTTGAACTGCCCTGCTCAGGGAGGATCCTTCCTCCTATACTTTTGTCTGTTCTTGGGACAGGCCTCCCTAGTCTCTCCTGACAGTGGCTCCAAAGCACCCACATAGAGGCTAATTTCTCCCCATTCTAACTTGGTTGGAGTTTTATCTATTTCTGCTTCATTTTTCTTTCCCCCTCTGCAGTCACATCAAGGTATACCACTCCGGGACTTAGCTTGGCCATGTCTTCCAGGGCCTCTATGTTCTTGGGTCGACCCTCACTTGTCTGATCCACACCTACATCTGGATACCTAGGGGCATCCCAACCAATTTAACCATTTTCTCATCTATCTTGTTTTCTTCCCCATAAGCAGCTAGAAACCTCAGGGGTTCCTCTTCCTTATAAAAGTCCCCACCTTCACTCTCTGGTTGGCTATATTCTTCTTTCTGTGTAATTCTAACCCCTTGGCCACCTTCAAACTCCTTAGATCGTGTTCAAAATGGACCAGTTAGTCTATAACCCGCTTTCTGGGGGCTTTCACTTCCACAAATTCTATCTGGAGGGAGTCACTCTCCTTTACCAGCTTTTTCATATTTGTGTCTACCCAATCTAATACTGGGCCTGAGATTCCCATTTGGGTTCTCTGGTCCCTCTTTCTACCCTAGGGTTGACTTGCCCTTTTCTGGGTTTTTCTGGGACAAGTTCTCTTCACATGCCCCATTCTGCTACAGACACATTTCCTTTCCGAGGATCTCAGAGACCCAGGAAATCCACCTCCTTCCAGGTTTTTCTTTAAGGGGCCTTCTCCTTGTTCCGTCTTTGGGCTGTCGCTCTTGCCTTTCAGAGGACTTGGTCCATATGGACACTTTTTTTCTATATGTCCCAGAACCCCACAATTCCAGCAGTCTCTCATGTCTCCTCTGCTTGCATACACTTCTTTCTCAGCCCCCCAGGACAATTCAGGATTCCGGTTAAAGGGGCAGTCTCTCTAAATATGGCCCCACAAGTCAAAGGGCCAGAATTGCTTATTTTGGATACTACTTCACATGTTCTGGCTCTGCCAACCCAGAGTCCAGGCAGTTCCCTGTCCTTGCCATGTCTTCTGGCAGGCCCTCCAATAATGTCCATATTGGCCCCAGTACCTGCCTTCCACTGCTCTTAACCATCGATCATGCTCCCTCAATGCTGGATAGACGTAGTTCCAGAGGCTGCAAGCCTACCATGAGCATCTCCCACTGGCCATGACACTACTATGGATCCACATGTCACTATCAGTGTAGGCAAGCTTGCTGGCTCCAGCCCAAGCTTGAGCCCCTCATCCGAGCAAGTTTCCCCACAACTCACTTCTAGGCACTTTCTCCTGGGTGCACTCCTCAAGCAGCTCTCTCTCTTGCTCACTCACCCTGCCTCTGTCTGAGCACACAGCTCCACTGTTCATCACTCTCACTCTCTCAGTCAGAGCCTGGATGCAAAACACCAACTGTTGCGTGGGATCAAACCCCTCTTTCACTCGAATGACATGATGGTCATTAGGGATGTCCTCATTCTACGCCACTTTTGTAGCAGAGTGTGGCGCCCAGGGTGTGAATACCCACAGGAACAGGGCCTAAAATCTCAGTCTCACTATGGGAATTAGCTCTCATCACCACCAGTTTATTTACATGTCAATCACCAAAGTCTATCACACACAATAGCAAGCTCCCAAAGTCTCCCCATGCCAGGTAAGGCTCCCCTGACTGGCACTCACTGTTCCAGGCTTCAGGTGTCCTCAGCCAGCACTAAACTTCCTGGCCGCTTTCACTTTTCCCTCTCCAGCAGGGTTTCAGCACTGGACCGCTGTCCAGAGCTCCTCTCTCCAGCAGGGTTTCAGCACTGGACAGCGATCCTCCAGAAGTCCTCTCTCCAGCAGGGTTTCAGCACTGGACAGCGATCCTCCAGAAGTTCTCTCTCCAGCAGGGTTTCAGCACTGGACAGCGATTCTCCAGAGCTCCTCTCTCCAGCAGGGTTTCAGCACTGGACAGCGATTCTCCAGAGCTCCTCTCTCCAGCAGGGTTTCACCACTGGAAAGGGATCCTGGGGAGTCCTCTCTCAACTGCAGCCAGGCACAGACTGAACCTCTCTGGCTTGTGCTTCCCTTTATATGTGCAGAGTGGGTGTGGCCAGTCCTCCAGGCTGTCAGTCCTTAAAGGGCAAGTGTCCTGCCCCACTCTCCCTTATGGTTCTGTTGGGTTTTCTGTGAGTCTACAGGGCTGGTTCACCAAGCCCAGCTGTCAGGTCACACTTTCTGGCACTGCCCAGCCTACCCACACTTCCAGCTGGCAGTCCTAGACCTCTTTAAGGGGCAGCAGCCCCACAAGGCTGGAGCCTGCTACAATATGGCCTTACCGTCTTCCTCTTACATTACTCATCTTCCAATGTACAAATCCATTTTTCAAATGGAACCTTCTTTGAATTCATTGACGTCTTCCTTAAGAAGAGCATTTATTAAGCTAAGGCTTTCTGATTTCTATTCAAATGTTGTTATCTGAAGACTTAAAGGCATCCTTATATAGAGATGATTCTGTCCCTGTTGGGTTGGGGTGACAGAGACCCTCCATCATTGTCTTGTAGAGTGTCCTTTATATACAGACTTGAGAGATACTTGGATAAAACCTATTTCCTACTAATTTTTTTTTTTACTGGCCTGTACCTGAACAATGGAAACTTTTGTTAGCTAATAAATCAAATATATTACTTATGCAGTAGCAATATTTCCCAGATCAGTGAATAGAGTCAGAAATAATATTGACAGTGTTAATGACAAATAATTTTTATTGTACTATTAGCATGTTACTATTAGTTTGTTCTTGTCTATATGTTTACTTAGATATTGAAACCACTGAAAAGCTACCAATAAATGTGTATCTATATGGGCCTTTTCACATGAGACACCTTCATCCATCTCCATGCAGTTTCGCTGCATGGAGATGGGCGAAGGGCACCTGTGGGAATGCTGCATCAAATGGGTGGAGGTGCCCACACTCCACTCATCTACAGCCATCACCCACACACGGAGGCACCGGGGGAAATGTAGGTGCGTCCGTGCATGGAGGTGGGTGGAGATGGGTGTGCGCCCATGGGAATGGCCCCACACCCATCTCCACCCACTGCGCTTCACACACACACACACACACACACACCAAGCACCCACGGTCCATTTGAAAAGGCCCTATGTTACATCTGCAAATTCAAAGGCAATAGAAAATGATGTATGCGCACGTCTGGAACTTAGGAGTTTCTGTAATTCTAATTCTGCCACAAACTTCCAGTGTGCCCAGAACAGTTGCTTTAATGCTTTAGTTCATTTTCCCAATGCGGAATTGAAATATGCTGCACTTAGTGGCATCATAGATGAATCAATGCATTTAGTAATACTTACCAAAAATACACAATGTCCTTCACAATTCTCTATCCATACTCTGAATACCATTTAATCTCCTCCAATGAAATTAAGTCCTCCACCATGCATCTCTATTGTTAAACTTCATTCTACTATTTTCAAGTGCTTTGATCTCTGCAGATGAAAGTGGGAAATGCTGTTATGAATGTTGCTATAATTACAACCATAACTATTATCAGCAGGGCTAACTATGATCAGTCAAGAGATAGAGGCTACAGGAGTGGTGGCATGTTAGGAGGGAGATGCGTTCAGTTTTAACGTGGCATATAATGGGATAATCATTACATTGCACCAAGTAAAGAAAATAGCTGTATGAGATAGACTATGTTATATCCCATCATAAAATGAAATAATGATTAACATGAGGTAAATGGTTCAAAGTTGATCCTCCACTTCAAAACTAACAACAATCTAAAGAGATTCAAAACATATAGCAATAGCATTATATACTACTTTAAGACCTGAATACAAAGCTATTCAGCACACAAATTAATTTACTAGCACTGTTATTATAAACTAGAGATGGGCAAATGGCGGCACAGGAGCCACATGCATCTCCCCAGCACCTCTAATGTGGCTGTCAGAAGAAATGGATGCTTGGAGTCAGAGTGTCCATTGGCCTCCCTCAGTTTGGCCTCCTTCATGCGCACTGCCTACTGCTTGGAGCTTGCCTCCCCTGCCTCCTACGTGTACCAGCAGGGGCTGCCATATTCAATGGCAACTCCTGGCCACATGAAGACCTCAATGTGCAGCTCTTCAGGTTGAGAACTTTCCACTCCCCTGTTATAAACTATTTAATTAAATTAATTTTCCATTGAGAAATGTAAAAGATGAGTCTAGAGACAAATTAAGAAATCCTATTTTAAACTTTGCATTCTTCATGGAGGAAACGGCATATATTTTCATCATTATAAAAACAAAAGCAAAATATTACATTCTACTCCCCCAAACTACATTGTCACAGATGGAAAGTAGTTTTATGAAGTGTAACCAACATCAGCAGAGATTTCTGAAGTCTGAATATTGAAAAGAACCTGTGAAGTTGAAAAATAAAACACTTGCAATGTATGACAGAAATACAGAACACCCTCTTCTCAATGATTTCAAAACTAATACCCTATTGAAAAAGATATTGAGATGTTAAAGAAGCAGTACCGTGAGTACCCTCCCCGGCCCATTCATGAACTAAATGGTGAGATTAAGATAATCTCAAAATGTTTGAAATTAATAAATTATTAAAACCTATTTACAGCATTTCCTTTACACAGATGACAGACTCTTTCCACAACATAGAAAATATGAAATCACTAACCGTTCCACACAGATTAGGCACCAGCTGTGTCTCTCCTGCCCCATTCTCCACTGAGAGTGGAATGTTGGGGGTGAACACCATGAGGTCGTTCTTGGCAACAGCAGCTTCCCCTACACACAAGTTCCGACTGTTGCGCTGAGAATATGACCAGCTCCCCACTTCACTTGTGCATACGAGTGTGGGTTTCCCAATACTGTAAAGCATGGCTTCCTTGGACTGACACCTCATGGCGATGTAGAGGATAATCACCAGCAGGAACAAACTCGACACCGAGCAAATAGCGATGATCAAAGAAACATTCATGTCAACCATGGGCCCCTCATGACCCTCCATTTGCTGGGGATCCAACTGCACCGCTTGGGCGCTCTCCACCAGGGAGACACTCACGGTGGCTGTCGCTGACAGCGCCGGCTCCCCATGGTCCTTCACCACAATCACCAGACTCTGCATTCTCCCATCGGCCTCATCCAAGGGCCGGGTGGTGCGGATCTCCCCACTGTACCGCCCCACCCGGAAAGGCACCGCTGGGCTCCTCGGCTCCTGCAGCTCGTAGCGAAGCCAAGCGTTGTAGCCAGAATCCGCATCCACCGCCCGGAGCTTGGCCACCACGTGCCCTGTGCTCGCTGAGACCGGAACCAGCTGCAGGGGGCTGGTCTCTGCTGCTGCCCAGGATCGGATGCTGGAGGAGGAGGAGGAGGAGGAGTGATGAGGGGACACTATGGGCACGTTGTCATTCTCGTCGAGGATAAACACCTGCACGGTCACGTTCCCGCACAAGGGGGGCAGCCCCGCGTCCTTGGCGGTGACTTGGAACTCCAGCAGCTTCAGCTCCTCATAGTCAAAGGGCTGCAAGGCATAGAGCTTCCCGCTCTCCGACTGCACCGAGATGTAGCTCGAAAGGGGCTTCTCTGCCACACTTCGCTCCACCACCGAGTAGCTCACAAAGGCGTTTTCCTGCAGATCCGGGTCCCAGGCCGACACCGTGAAGATAGGAGCCCCGGGCGGGTTGTTTTCCTTCACAAAGACCGTGTAAACGGGCTGCGGGAAAGCAGGGGCGTTATCGTTCACATCCGCGATGGGCACCAAGATGCTGCTGGTGGCTGAGAGAGGGGGGAGCCCTTCATCTCGGGCTGTGATGAGCAGCTGATACTGAGAGACTCTTTCCCGATCCACAGCCTCCTCCAGCACCAGCGAGTAATAATTCTTAAAGGTGGAGAGGAGCTTAAAGGGGAGCCGCGGGGAGATGGAGCAGGTGACTTTGCCGTTGTCCCCGGAGTCCTTGTCGGAGACACTGATCAGGGCCACCACTGTCCCTGGGGGAGCGTCCTCTAGCACCGGCACCGAAAGGGAAGTCACTGACAATTCTGGGACGTTATCATTCACATCCAGAATTTCAACCAGTACATTGCAGTGTCCAGATAAAGGGAGGCTTCCTCTATCTCTAGCCTCAGTTGGTAGATCATATACATTAATGTCTTCAAAATCCAATTTTCCGTTAACTCTTATCTCACCTGTATTGGGATCTATGGAGAACAATTTTCTCACGTTGGGTGCTATTTGGTTACTAAAAGAATATAATATAACCCTATTAATGCCTTCATCCAAGTCTGTGGCATTAAGTTTTATAACCAATGTCTCATTCATGGCATTTTCTAGTAATTTGATCCTATAAACTGACTGGTTAAAAACAGGTGCATTGTCATTAGCATCCAGCACAGTGATCACCAGCTGGACTGTGCCTGTCAGCTCTGGTTTGCCCCCATCAGAGGCTGTGAGTAATAAATGATGCACGGGGGACTCTTCTCTGTCTAGAGGTTTCTTTAACACCAGGGCTAACGATTTGGTGTATTCATCATTCTCCTTCTCTTCTACAATGAAATATTCGTTTGTGCTGAGTTTATAGGTAAGAAGAGCATTTGTACCAATATCTGCATCCAATGCTCCCTCTAGTGGGAAACTGGAGCCTAGCAACTGAGATTCGGCAATAGTCAGATTTTTTTCACTTACAGAAAAAACGGGCGCATTGTCATTTATATCCTTAATCTCCACCTCGACATGAAATCCCCTCAGGGGTTTCTCCACCAGCACCTCCAGGTGAACGGCGCACACGGGGCTCTTGGCGCACAGCTCCTCCCTGTCTATCCGAGAATTAACAAACAGGATCCCGTTCTGCACATTTACCTCGAAATAGTCTCTCCTGCTGCCGCCGCCGCCGCCGCCGCCGCCTGTGGAGGAGGAGACCATCCGGAACCTGCGAGACACCAGCTCCCCGACCTCCAAGCCCAGATCCTGGGCGATGCGGCCCACAAAGGTGCCGTGTTTGGATTCCTCCGGCACGGAATAATGGAGCTGCCCGCTGCCCACCTCCCAAGCCGCCTGGAGCAGAACCAGCTGCAGCAGCTGCCTCGTCCCCATCAGGGAGTCTCCCCGCAAAACAGCCACGGCAAACGCAGGCTCCTGCCGGTTGGTAAATCAGCGTCTTAATCTCAGCCAAGAAGCAGAATCCGGGGAATTAAGAAGATGCCATTTCTGGGGAAATCAGTTTCATTTAATCCAGTTCTCACACCCGGTGTCCGAGCCGGCAGATGCGCTGACAGGCAGGATTTTCAGCCGGGCGGAGGGAGGAGCTCGGATTGTTTTTCCTGTTAAAATGTCTCCTTATGCAACAGCGACACCTGGTGTCTGAGACCTTTCCATTCTTGAAATGTCCAAACTCTGTGGATTCTGTACCGTTTCCTCGTGTTCTTTTTGTTTCTGTAATTTCCAGGGAAGGGACGTTTTTGAGCTCTGGTATGAATTATTTTGCAGTCTAGATGTCTTAAAAATCTCTGGAGGGCATTTAAAAAAACAAAACAAAAAACTCTACCATTCCAGCTCTTCATAACATGTTTTTTCTTATCCACTAAAACCTCTTGGGATTTTTTTTAACACACAAACACACTATTCGTTATCTATATTTTCCATTCAAAATGTTATGTTATAATCACTATTGTAGAAGAACCTTCAGTTTGGTAATTTCCTGGTTGTTTCCCATTTGAACATTTAACATTTAGAACAAATTTTGCTATGTTTTCTAAACAGAAAAATGCTAATGCAGAACAATTCTGTTAGGCTGAAGTAGAATGCATTGTACTGTTCAGGTGCAACAAGTATTATCTGGAGCCTTGGAACATGCAATGCACCGAGATATATTTCATACTGGGGTCATTAGATACTGTGTTCAACGTAGATATATTTCAAACTGGGTTTATTAACATTAGTAGTAACGTTGCCTTTTCTAGTTTATGTTATGAATGGACTTTAGTATTTACTTCGTTTAGTATTTACTTCTGTCTCATTTTTGTTTTCTTTAGTATTTTTTTCTGTTTTGTTTCTGTTTCTTTTAGTTTTCTATTAAAGTCAATGCGAAAAGATCGATATGGTTTCAAAACTAGTGACATGTTTACTCAAGTCAAGTGTAGTGTACTTGTATGGCACTGGTTTGGGGAGGTGGCATTGGGGCTTGGGGACAAATGCCAGGGGCTGGGTGTTTTAGTGGTTGGGGGTGCTTTGGAGTTGGCTGTGGGCTCAGGGGTGCCTTGTGGCTCTGGACTGGGGTGCTGTGAGGTCAAAGGGGGATGACTGTGCCTGGGTGAGGGGAAAGGGTTAAGGGGGGCTGGCACTGGGGGTTAGGGTGGCACTGGATTTGGGGGGAAATGCCAGGGGCTGGGGGCTTTTAGTGTGTGGGGG
>QEPC01008851.1:1572715-1619691 GCA_003113815.1 Sphenodon punctatus
GGGGTGTCCATTCATTTTATTTTAAATGAATTTTTTTTTTAAAGAAAATCACTGTGCGTACAAAAAATGGCCACCAGGCTGTTCTGTGCACGTGAATCCCATTTCAAAAATGCTGCTGGTGCTGCTGGTGCCATTTTGGAAACGGCTTTGCATGCGCAGAATGGCCGGTTTGCCCATGCACAGTCATTTTTTAATTTAATTTTAATTTTTTTTAAAAAAATGACAGCACATGTTCAAAATGGCCATGAGGCCACACGCACGCCTTTTCCCAAAATGGCACTGGCAGACATTTTGGAAACAGACACGCATGTGTTGAGTGGCCACAGTGGCCATTTGCACATGCGCAGTGTTTAACAATTATTTTTAAACAAAAACTTATTCATCCATTTTTGTAACATTAGTTATGAACATGATTGGGGCTCGGTTCATTTTTGTAATGACTAGAAAGCATTATGAATACACACTTCTAGTAGCGAGGGGTTTAAGTCCCAACTGGCTCGATCCCCCGCGAATGTATCTAGTGTCTGTTTGAAGCTAGTTACGGTGCTGGCTTTCACTGCCTCCTGTGGCAATGAGTTCCACAACTGTATTGTCCGCTGAGTGGGAAACGTACTTCCTTTTGTTTGTTTTAAATTTGCTTCCATTTAACTTCAGAGCATGTCCCCCTTGTTCTCTTATTGTGAGAAAGAGCAAACAACAGTTCCCTATTCACATTGTCCACAGTGCTCATGATTTTATAAACTTCTACCATATCCCCTGTAATCACCTCTTCTCCAAGCAGAACAGCCCTAACTTGTTGAGCCTCTCCTCATATGAAAGTCGGTCCATCCCTTCTATCATTCCCCGTGTTGCACTTCTCTGAACTTTTTCCAGTTGTATTATATTTTTTTGAGATGGGATGACCAGAACTGCACACATTCAAGGTGAGGCCGTACCAAGGATTTATACAGCAGCATTATTATATTTCCCTTTTTATTCTCTATTCCTTTCACAATCATGCCTAGCATTTGATTTGCCTTTTTGACTTCTGCCGCACACTGAGCCGATGTCTTCAAGGAACTATCTGCAATGACTCCAAGTTCTCAGAGTATGCGAACCCTCACAGCTTGTTGGGATGACCGGCTATAAAAGGGACAACCCCTCCCCTGGAAATCCAGTTTAGTGCTCTGCTTTTGCACACTGGGATAGTGGAGCGAGGTGCGCTGTCTCTGGTGCTGGAAGTTATAAAATCAGTGCAGCATTCTGCAGTGGTAAATCCACAGCGACTTGGATTATTAATGGAGCTCTATAAGGGGTGTTGCCTTCCGCTGAATTCTCAACCTTGCCTCAGACTCTCTTGTGTTTTGGGCTGGTGGGGGTGGGTAGCAGAGCTGTCATGCACGCCACTGGCTTGGTCCTTTGGGAGCCTCCTCCCTACACACACACCCCTTTTGTGGGGGACTTCTCCATGGCTGCTGAGCACCTGACCTATTCCATGTCCATGTGCTCCCAGGCAGTGCAGGATCTTTCTGGATCTCTATTCATAAATGCCTGGATGTTGATAACCACAGACAGATGGGTGTTGGAAACCTTGGAGGAGAGGTACACAATCAAATTCAAATTTTCACCCTTCAAACCACTTCATTCGATTGCAGGACCAGCAGGCATAACAACTCCTGGTTCCTCAGCCAATCAGGAGCAACACAGCCAGTACCAGAGAATCAGGTGTATACTCAACCTACGGAGATTAAACCTTTCAGTCAGGCATCAGCCTTTTTGCATGATGAGTGGGTAATGGGTAGCAAGGTGTTTGTGTAAAAACACCCATAGAAAGAGTGGATAATTGCATGTAGGATGAAATTAAGTCCTTCATAGTCCTCTCTGTAGGTGACTTTCACTCTACTATGTTCAAGTTCTTTGATTTACTGACAGAAGTATAGACTAATGGTCACAACCCTTGAAACACTATGTGCTACAGTGAAGCTATCCAGAATAAGTGGTTTGTGGATCAATTATCAGTAGGATAATAGGTCAGTGAAAGGATGGGGGCTATAGGACACAGTAGGAGGTAGAGGCATCTAGTTTTAACAGGATCTAAGGAGATAGGCATTACATTGCATTAAGCAAAGAAAATTATTGGCATGAGACTAATATCTATTCTGTATTCTAGTAGAAAATGAAATAATGATGGTAATGAGGTAAATGATGCTGTATGATCCTACACTTAAAAATTAAGAGGGATCTAAAGAAGTGCTTCACATATAGCAATAGCAAACCTACTTTTAACCCTGTGTGCAAACACATTCAGTGCACAAAGGAATTTATTAGCATGGTTATTATAAATTATTTAACTAAATTAACTCTTCACTGAGGAATTTAAGAAGATGAGCCACATGAAAAATTTCAAATTTTACTTTTGCATTCTTCCAGGAAACTATAAACTTTGATCATTCATACAGAGACAAAGGCAAAATAATATGCTCTATTAAATGTTCCTCAAATTTACTTTGTCACAGATGCAAAGTAGCTTTATATAAATGTAGGCAACATCAGTAATCATAACTGAACTCTAAATATTACTGTAAAAAGGAAATGTAAATATGAAAAGAAGAAACCTTTTTAAAATTACAATGGGAAAAGAAAAAATTCTCTTTCCACTGCAGTGTCTCAGACCTCAAAATTAAAACCTATTGAAAACATTTTGGGATGTTGCATAAACAGTATTGCCAGATGTTAAACAGCCTGAGATCAACTATTTATTAAGCTACATTCCTTCAAACTATTTCAAACTCCGTATTGATAAATTCAATAAAATTTTCAAAATTAATAGACAAAGTGTTGACCTTAAGATAATTCCAAAATACTTGCAGTTAATTAGGTGTTGAAAGCTAAAGAAAATATTGTTCAATTACACAGAAGTCACAATCTTTCCAAAACAGAGAAAAATAATAAAATGAATCACTAACCTTTCCACACGGGTCAGGCATTAATTGGGTATCTCCTGCCCCATTCTCCATTGACGGAGAAAAGTTGGGGGTGAAAACCATGAGATCATTCTTGGCAACAGCAGCTTCCCCTACACACAAGTTCCGGCTGTTGCGCTGGGAATACGACCAGCTCCCCACTTCGCTGGCACACACCAGTGTGTGATTCCCAGCAGAGTACATCAGAGCGGTGTCCGGCTGACACCTCATGGCGATGTAGAGGATAATCACCAGCAGGAACAAACTCGACACCGAGCAAATGGCGATGATCAAAGAAACATTCATGTCAACCATGGGCCCCTCACTCACTCCCGTTTCCTGGGGATCCGGCTGCCCCGCTTGGGCGCTCTCCACCAGGGAGACACTCACGGTGGCTGTCGCTGACAGCGCCGGCTCCCCATGGTCCTTCACCACAATCACCAGACTCTGCATTCTCCCATCGGCCTCATCCAAGGGCCGGGTGGTGCGGATCTCCCCACTGTACCGCCCCACCCGGAAAGGCACCGCTGGGCTCCTCGGCTCCTGCAGCTCGTAGCGAAGCCAAGCGTTGTAGCCAGAATCCGCATCCACCGCCCGGAGCTTGGCCACCACGTGCCCTGTGCTCGCTGAGACCGGAACCAGCTGCAGGGGGCTGGTCTCTGCTGCTGCCCAGGATCGGATGCTGGAGGAGGAGGAGGAGGAGGAGTGATGAGGGGACACTATGGGCACGTTGTCATTCTCGTCGAGGATAAACACCTGCACGGTCACGTTCCCGCACAAGGGGGGCAGCCCCGCGTCCTTGGCGGTGACTTGGAACTCCAGCAGCTTCAGCTCCTCATAGTCAAAGGGCTGCAAGGCATAGAGCTTCCCGCTCTCCGACTGCACCGAGATGTAGCTCGAAAGGGGCTTCTCTGCCACACTTCGCTCCACCACCGAGTAGCTCACAAAGGCGTTTTCCTGCAGATCCGGGTCCCAGGCCGACACCGTGAAGATAGGAGCCCCGGGCGGGTTGTTTTCCTTCACAAAGACCGTGTAAACGGGCTGCGGGAAAGCAGGGGCGTTATCGTTCACATCCGCGATGGGCACCAAGATGCTGCTGGTGGCTGAGAGAGGGGGGAGCCCTTCATCTCGGGCTGTGATGAGCAGCTGATACTGAGAGACTCTTTCCCGATCCACAGCCTCCTCCAGCACCAGCGAGTAATAATTCTTAAAGGTGGAGAGGAGCTTAAAGGGGAGCCGCGGGGAGATGGAGCAGGTGACTTTGCCGTTGTCCCCGGAGTCCTTGTCGGAGACACTGATCAGGGCCACCACTGTCCCTGGGGGAGCGTCCTCAAGCACCGGCACAGAAAGGGAAGTCACTGACAAATCAGGGAAATTATCATTCACATCCAAAATTTCAACCAGTACATTGCAGTGTCCAGATAAAGGAAGGATACCTTTATCTCTAGCCTCAATTGGTAGATCATATACATTAATGTCTTCAAAATCCAATTTTCCGTTAACTCTTATCTCACCTGTATTGGGATCTAAGCTGAACACTGTTTTGACACTGGATGGTATGTGGTTGCTAAAGGAATATGTAATATCTTTATTAACCCCTTCATCCAAATCTGTGGCATTGAGTTTAATGACCAACGTTCCATTCCTGGCATTTTCTAATAATTTGATACTATAAACTGACTGGTTAAAAACAGGTGCATTATCATTAGCATCCAGCACAGTGATCACCAGCTGGACGGTGCCTGTCAGCTCTGGTTTGCCCCCATCGGTGGCTGTGAGTAATAAATGATGCACGGGGGACTCCTCTCTGTCCAGGTTTTTTTTTAACACCAGGGCTAAAGATTTACTGTGTTCATTGTTTGTCTTTTCTTCCACAATGAAATATTCATCCGGGCTGAGCTTGTAGCTGAGCAGAGCGTTTGTACCAATATCCGCATCAGAAGCGCCCTCTAGTGGGAAACGCGAATCAGGAACGGTTATTAATTCCGCTACAATTAGGTTTTGTTCATTTTCAGGAAAAACGGGCGCATTGTCATTTATATCCTTAATCTCCACCTCCACATGAAATACCCTCAGGGGTTTCTCCACCAGCACCTCCAGGTGAACGGCGCACACGGGGCTCTTGGCGCACAGCTCCTCCCTGTCTATCCGAGAATTAACAAACAGGATCCCGTTCTGCACATTTACCTCGAAATAGTCTCTCCTGCTGCCGCCGCCGCCGCCGCCGCCTGTGGAGGAGGAGACCATCCGGAACCTGCGAGACACCAGCTCCCCGACCTCCAAGCCCAGATCCTGGGCGATGCGGCCCACAAAGGTGCCGTGTTTGGATTCCTCCGGCACGGAATAATGGAGCTGCCCGCTGCCCACCTCCCAAGCCGCCTGGAGCAGAACCAGCTGCAGCAGCTGCCTCGTCCCCATCAGGGAGTCTCCCCGCAAAACAGCCACGGCAAACGAAGGCTCCTGCCGGTTGGTAAATCAGCGTCTTAATCACAGCCAAGAAGCAGAATCCGGGGAATTAAGAAGGTGCCATTTCTGGGGAAATCAGTTTCATTTAATCCAGTTCTCACACCCGGTGTCCGAGCCGGCAGATGCGCTGACAGGCAGGATTTTCAGCCAGGCGGTGGGAGGAGCTCGGATTGTTTTTCCTGTTAAAACGTCTCCTTATGCAACAGCGACACCTGGTGTCTGAGACCTTTCATTTCTTTGAAATGTCCAGACTAGCTCTGTAGATTCAGTAGCATTTCCTCGTGTTGTTTTTCCTTCCATAATTATCGAGAAAGAGACTTTTGACTGAGCCAATGTCTTCAAGGAACTATCCATAATGACTCCAAGATCATTGGAGCTGAAATTGAAGGGAAGGCCCTGAAAGGGCTGGACATGCTGCTGGGCTGCTTGAGGACAATCCTTGCTAGAAGAGGAGGATTGTTAACACCTGACCCCCTTCCCCCTGAAGGGCACCACCCAAAGGTTGACACCAAAAGGTGTCAGGCCATTAGTGGCCAGTGTGGCCATCGACATCACTATAGACTGGCCGAGGAGCTGTGATTTTTAATAACAGTTTTACTCCCCACCTCCTTTCCCCCTGGTCTCTAGTGGGCCGTCTTTGGTGAGTGGTGTTTTTGTGTTTAGGGAGCAGCGAGAGGGTCCTCTTTTATTGAATGTGTGGGGAGTCAGTGGTGGCCTGGGGCTGGTGGGCAGTGAGAATGCCTTCCCTTCCCAGCCCCCTGTGTCTGTGTTGTCAGGTAGGTTTCCCAGGGGAAAGGGTGCGAATCTCTTTCCTGGGTAGTCACTGTCAGTCCTTGTTGTTTGTTTGGGTGTATTAATTAAATTATTAATTATTAATTATTGATTTGTTAATTGTTAATTATTAATTATTATGAGCATTTATATAGTGCCAGCAATGTACCTGGCGCTTTACGAAGAAGATGGTCCCACAAGGAGAGAGGCCACCCAGAGTGGGTGAGGGAACAGAGTTAGCTAGTTTTAGGATACCCATCAGGGTGACAATCAGGGGGAGGAGAGATTCGCTGTGGCTGCAGAAGGCACCCCATTTTAGAGGCCTTTGGAAAATTGCTCTGGAGCCCATGTACCTTGAAGAGCCAAGGGGGAATGGGCAAGTTGGATTCCTCCTGCATGAGGATCTGGATGGCTAATGCCAGGTCTGTGGTGAATAAAGCTGACACTCTGTGTGATTCTATGGCAGACTGTCACCCGGACCTGACATGTATCACCAAGACTTAGCTGGATGATACCACAGACCCTGTTTTGACACAGGTAATCCTGCTGGTCTTCTCAGCGATCCACCAACCTCAGGCAGAACAAAGAGGTGTGTGTGGGGGGGTGGCTTTAATTATCCTGCCTGTAATGCACGAGGTGGCCCACGTCAGATTCAGGGACATTAGATTTCCTTGCTGTGTCCTGTGCCGCTGGGGCAGGACCAAGATTTATGGTCCTGCTGGTGTATAGACCCCCTCAGGTAACATGGAGACTGCTGAAGCCGGTGGATTTCAGCAACCTCGTTATTCCTGATGGAGGCAATGCCCTTCCAATCAGGGGGCTGGCAGGATCATTGATTATTATTATTATTATTAAACATTTATAAAGCGCCAGTAACAACCTGGCGCTGTACAGAACATACAATCAGATGCGGTCCCTACCTGTGGCTTACAATCTAAAAGACAAGGAGGGGGAGACAAGGAGAGGGGACAGCGGGAGAGACATGGGAGAAGACAAACAAACATTCAGGCGGATGCGAAGTCTCAGGTGCGTGTACTTGGCTTGGTTACAAGGTGGTCGGTAGCAGCAGTCAGCAGAGGAGGGCTGACAGTAAGAGCAAGGGGAAAGACTAGAGGGCATTGGGAAAGGCAGCATGGAAAAGGTGGGTCTTGAGGAGGGATTTGAAGGAGCGGAGGGAGGAGGCGAGGCGGACGTCGGCAGGGAGGGAGTTCCAGGCATGCGGGGCAGCGAGGGAGAAGGGACGAAGGCGGTTGGGCGAGCAGGAGAAGCGAGGGAGAGCGAGGGAGGGGACAGCGGAAGAGCGGAGAGCGCGCGCAGGAGCGCGTAGGGCGATTAGGTCCGAGAGGTAAGGGGGAGCTTGGTCATGGAGCGATTTGAACGTGAAAACCAGGAGTTTGAACAGGATACGTTCAGGAAGGGGGAGCCAGTGAAGGGAGAGGAGGAGAGGCGTCACATGGTCGAAGCGACGGGCAGAGTGAATGACCTTGGCGGCAGAGTTTTGGATCGCCACAAGGGGGGACAGGTGGGAGCGAGGGAGGCCAGCAAGGAGGAGGTTGCAGTAGTCGAGGCGAGAGATAACCATGGCATGAACAAGGATTTTGGCCGAGGAGACAGATAGAAAGGGGCGAATGCGGGCAATGTTGAGGAGAGCGAATCGGCAGGATTTGGCCACAGAGTCAATGTAAGGTTTAAAGGAGAGGTGCGTGTCAAAAATGAAGCCCAAGCTGCGGGCACGGAGAACAGGACGGATGGTGACCCCATCAATGCAGATGGTCAGGTCAGAGGGAGAGGAGGGGGATGGAGGAAAAATGAGGAGTTCAGTCTTGGCCATGTTCAGTTTGAGTTGGCGTCGGGACATCCAGGCGGAGATATCAGAGAGGCAGTCGACGAGGCGTGAGCGGACAGAGGAGGAGAGAGAGGGGGTAGAGAGATAGAGTTGGGTGTCATCAGCATAGAGATGGTATTGGAACCCGTGGGAGGCAATAATTTCACCAAGGGACCGGGTGTAGATAGAGAAGAGGAGAGGGCCAAGGACAGAACCTTGGGGAACCCCAACCGAGAGGGGAAGGGAGGGGGAGGTCGACTCGGGGAGGGAGACATTAAAGGAGCGGTCAGAGAGGTAGGAGGAGAACCAGTCAAAGACAGAGCCACGGAAGCCCAAAGAGTAAAGCGAGTCCAAGAGGAGCGAGTGGTCGACAGTGTCAAAGGCAGCAGAGAGGTCAAGGAGGACAAGAACGGAGTAGTGGCGCTTCGATTTAGCGACAAGTAGATCATTGGTGATCTTGGCCAGGGCAGTTTCAGTAGAGTGGAGGGGGCGGAAGCCGGACTGGAGAGGGTCGAGGGAGGAGTTGGCAGAGAGGAGGTTCAGGCAGCGGGAGTAGACGACACGTTCCAGGAGCTTCGAAGCAAAGGGAAGGAGGGAGACCGGCCGGTAACTAGAGGGATCGAAAGGGTCCAGGGTAGGCTTTTTGAGGATGGGGGAGACAGTGGCATGTTTGAAGGCAGAGGGGAAGGAGCCTGTGGAAAGGGAGAGATTGACAACATGCAGAAGGGGGGGAGCGACAGTGGGAGCAATAGAGGTCAGGAGGCGGGAGGGGATCGGGTCAAGGGGGCAGGTGGAGGGGTTGGATGAAGAGAGAAGAGCAGAGATTTCCTGGAGAGAGGCAGGAGGGAAGGATGCGAGGAGGGAGGGGGGCGGGGGAGGGGGCGGGAGGGGAGCGGGGGGCGGAGGGGGGCGGGAGGCAATATCCCGACGGATCTTGTCAATCTTGGAGGTGAAGAACGACGCAAGATCCCGAGCAGCAAGGGAAGAGGGCGGGGGAGGGCAGGGGGGTTTGAGAAGGGAGTCGAAAGTAGAGAAAAGGCGGCGAGGGTCGCGGGAGAAAGATTCGATCCTAGAGGCATAATAGCGCTGCCTAGCTAGGGAGATAGCCGAGGAGAGGGAGGAGAGGGAGAATTTGTAATGGAGGAAGTCAGGGAGGGAGCGGGATTTGCGCCAGAGGCGTTCGGCAGCCCGGGCGCAGGAGCGGAGGTAGCGGATGGCAGGGGTAAGCCAGGGGCGGGGGTCGAGGGGGCGGACGGGGCGAGCAGAGGGGGGGGCAAGAGAGTCAAGGGTCGAGGAGAGAGAAGCGTTGAGAGCAGAGACAGCAGAGTCAGGGGAGGAGGAGGCGAAAACGGGGGGGAGAAGGGGGGAAAGATGTGAGGCAAACTCCGAGGGAGTAAGGGCCTGCATATTGCGGAAGGGGCGCATAGAGGGGGAGGCGGAGGGGGGTCGGTGGGAAAGGCTGAAGGAGGCGAGGAAGTGATCAGAACTAGGGAAGGGGTCAAAGGAGAGGTCAGTTGATGGCTATTTTCAGCTGTTAGAGGGGGTCCTTGATTCCCTGGCTCCTCGCCAGACCCTAGTTGTCTCAATGGTCCGTAGACGGCTGTGATATAACAGCAATCTGGCAGATTAAAGGAGCTGGGATGTAGACTGGAGAGGAGATGCTTGAGGAGCTGTCTGGAGGGTGATCTTCAGCTGTACAAAGAGTTTATACAGGCGTACAGAAGGGCTATCACTGAGGCCAAACGCTTGTACTTGTTCTGGGGCACAGACGCTGCTTCAGGGAACAGACCAGCACAACTGTTTCAGGCTGTGCGTGGCCTTGCGAATCCAGACTGTCTCAATCCATCTACAGTTGTTTTTTTAGTAGAACGCTGTGCTGTGAGAAATGTTCTACGTTCTTTGAAGAGAAGATGGAGGGGACTCTTGCGAGACTTGTTGGGCCTGTTGATGTGGAGAGCCAAGGGACTGTATTCCCCTGGTTGACCTCCATGTGGTTGATGATAAGGAAGTCCATGAGCTCCTAGGATTGTTGAGACTCACTACATGTACCTCCGACCTGTGCCGGTCCTGGTTGTTGAGGGCGAGTGCTGAGGCAGTGGTACCGTTATTGACAGACATTGCTAACTCCTCCTTTAAGGAGGGGAGGGTGCCGGATGCCCTCAAATGTAGGAGACCTTCCCCCTCCTCAAGAAATCATCTCTTGATGTTGGAGTGGTTGCCAGTTATTGACCAGTCTCCAGTCTGCCTTTCTTAGGGAAGGTGATTGAGGAGGCTATGGCTCTGGCTACAGAGACACTTGGACTCGAACAATATTTTGAGAAAACTCCAGTCTGGGTTCAGACCTTCCTATGGAGTACAGACCACACTTGTCAAGGTGTTGAATGATCTGCTGGTGATCTTAAAATCGAGGACAGATGGCCATTTTGGTCATGCGGGACCTCACTGCAGTGTTCAATACGATTTATTTTATTTTTTTATTTATTTCAGTATTTATCATCCTTCCCATTAACCATGGGTTGCTTCGTCAGCAGCTATGGGACATTGCTGGTATGAGAGGAGCTTCATCAGTACATTGATGATACACAACTGTATATCTCTTACCCCATGAACCCTGCCAACTTGGCCACTGTGTTGGAGGAATGCTTGAATGGTATAGCCACCTGGATGCATTGGAGCTACCTTGTGCTCAATCTGGGTAAGATGGAGGTGATGTTTGTGGGAAGGGGTAGCTGATATGAGGATGTGCTTGCCTCCCTCAGGCCCCTGAATGTGGAAGGTAGTGGGCCAGGTAAAGAACTTGGGTGTCATATTCAACCACGCTCTGTCTATGAAAGTCCAGGTGTCGGATATGGTGCCCTAGTGACTACGAGGCTTGGATTTTATCATTCCCCCTTCTCTGGGCTACCAGAAGTGCTTATTGGTCACTTGCAGCTTGTTCAGAACATGGCAGCATGGCAGCCATGGTCATATTATGCCCATCCTGCATTGGCTGCCTATGGAGTGACAGACTGAGTTTAAGATTGCGCTGCTGGGTTTTAGGGCCCTGAATGGTTTAGGCCCTGGCTATATTCAAGACCTACTTCTGGAGTCTCACACCAATGGATCTTTGCACTCAGGAACCACCCACTGTTTGGCGGTTCCACCATCATGTCTTAAGTCGGTGATCGGGCTTTTGCCGTGGCGGGTCCCTCAGTGTGGAACTCCTTCCCTGCAGATCTCCATCTCCGTTCCTCCCTCCTTACCTTTAAAAAGCACCTGAAAATATATTTATTTATAGGTGCTTTTAGGATCCACTGCTGGTTCCCTTAATGTACTGTGTCCTTCCTTTTTTCTTCCCCTATTTTAAAGTCTATTATTATTGTCTTAATTTGTCTTAAATTGTTTTAAAATTGTTTTATGTTGTTTAGATTGTTTTATACTTATGTAATAAGTGAATCACTCTGAGTGCCATGTAAGGAAGGGGGGCGCTATATAAATTAAAATATTTATCATCATCATCATCCTTAGTGGTTACACCCATATCAGAACCAAGCGTCATGTATGTAAAGTGAGTATTATTTTTCCCTATGTTCATCACCTTGCACTTATCAACACTGAATTTCATTTGCCATTTTATTGTCCATTCACCTAGTTGTGCAAGATCCCTCCATAGTTCCTCACAGTCTGCCTGGGTCTTAACTACCTTGAATAATTTGGTGTCATCTTCAAATTTAGCCACTTCATTCTTTACCTCTTTCTCCAGTTCATTAATGAATATGTTGAACAATACTGGTCCCAGTACTGACCCCTGAGGCACCCCATCGTTTACATCTCTCCACCTGGAAAAACGATCATTTATTCCTACCCTCTGTTTATCTTTTAATCAGCTACCAATCCATGACAGGACTCTTCTTCTTATCTCATGACTACTTAGTTTGCTCAGGAGTCTCTGATGAGGGACTTTGTCAAAAGCTTTTTGAAAATCCAAATATACTGTACCAGCTGGATCACCCCTATCCATGTGCTTATTAACAATCTCATAAAATTCTAATAGATTAGTGAGGCATGACTTCCCTTTGCTAAAACCATGCTGGTTTTTACCCATCAAATCATGCTTGTCAATGTGCCTGGTAATTCTGTTTTTAACAGTGGTCTCCAACTGTTTTCCCAGTACTGATGTCAGGCTTACCCAGGGTCATCTCCGCACCCCTTCTTAAAAACTGGGATTCCATTTGCTAACCTCCAATTCTCTGGCACAGAGGACAATTTTAGCAACAAGTTGCATATTTGGTCGATGATCTGCGCTGTGAACAGGATAAGGGCTGATCGACCCTTTTGGTCCTGTTAGATCTGTCGGTTGCATTTGATACCATTGACCACGAGATGTTGGTGGACAGTGCGGGGGTGGACAGGATCAGATGTTGGTGACCTGCAGGACAGTGCGGGGGTGGACAGGATCATTCTTGAATGGTTCCGCTCATTCCTGACTGGGAGAACTCAGCGGGTGGTGCTCAGTGATTATTTTTCATCACACCGAGACCTCTTGTGTGGGGTCCCACAGGGTTCTGTTTTGTCCCCTCTCCTGTTCAACATGTACATGCAGACACTCGGCGAGGTGATCAGGGGGTACGGGGTGAGGTGTCATCAGTATGCACATGACACCCAACTGTACCGCTCATTTTCAACCGACCCAGGCCCGGCTGTCTCGGTGCTTACCCGGTGTCTGGCAGCTGTGGCGGACTGGATGAGGGCTAATCGACTGCAACTGAATCCTGACAAGACGGAGGTGATGTTAGTGGGTAAGTCGATGGAGGTGGCAGCCCCCTCGATTGAGGGGGTTTGTCCTCCACTGACTTCCCAGGTTCGGAACCTGGGGGTGCTCCTCAATGTGCAGCTCTGCCTGGATCTCCAGGTGGAGGCTGTGGTGAGGAGTGCCTTCCGGCAGTCACATCTGGTGCGGCAGCTTCAGCCGCTGGTTTCGGTTCCAGATATGGCCACGATCATCCATGCTTTTATCACCTTTAGGTTAGACTACTGTAACGTGCTCTACGTGGGGCTACCTATGGTAACGGCTTGGAGGCTGCAGCTGGTGCAGAATGCGGCGGCCCGGCTCCTGTTGGGGTTGGGCCACCGGGACAACATTACACCAGTGCTCTGATCTCTGCACTGGCTACCAATAGTCTTCCAGGCCCAATTCAAAGTGTTGGTTTTAACCTATAAAGCCTTACACGGGCTGGGCCCTGCCTATTTGCGAGACCGCCTCACTCCCTGGGTTCGAGATCAACTCCTGCGGTCAGCCGGAGGCGCCATGTTGGAGGTCCCCTGTGTTTCCCGGGGGCCCACACAGGACAGGGCATTCTCGGTGGTCACACCGCGCCTCTGGAATTCCCTCCCGGTGGGGGCCTGTCTGACCCCGAACCTCCTGACTTTCTGTAAGAACTGTAAGACCTGGCTGTTCCATCAGGCTTTTGGCGAAGGAGAGGGGTAGGGTTGGGTTGGGGGGGGGGGTTGTGTTTTTCCCGTTTTGTTTATTATGTTTTTAAATGTTTAATTATTTCATATTATATTTTTATATTGTATTTTATTGTTGTTAGCCACTCTGGGCTGCCGTCAGGTAGGAAGAATGGGATACAAATATGTTAAATAAATAAATAATATTACTGATAGTAGTTCAGCAATTTCAAATTTGAGTTCGTTCAGTACCCTTGGGTGAATGAATACCATCAGGCCTGGATGACTTGCTACTGTTTAAATTATCAATATGCAATAAAACCCCTTCTGACATGACACTAATTTCAGCTAATTCCTCAGATTCCACGCAAACAAAAATAGTTCTGGTGTGGGTATCAGCCCAACATCCTCTGCAGTAAAAACTGATGCAAAGAACTGATTTAGTTTCTTAGTAACGGCCTTGTCATCTTTGAGCACCCCTTTGTTCCCTGAACATCTAGCGGACCAACTTGCTTCCCCAGTAAAGATACCAAATCCAATAGCAAATCCTGCCTCTGAAGGGGGGGGGGGGCAGGATTTGCTATTGGATTTGATGTCTTTAACAAGTTGTTCCTCAAATTTCCTCATGGCCTGTCTTACCACGGTTTTACACTTTCTCTGCCACTGTGTGTGCTCATTCCTATTTACCTCATTTTACACACACACACACACACACACACCTCCTTCTTCATGATTGGCTGGCAGAGTCAGAGCTCTGGCTCCTAAGACTCTGGGAGCAGCTGTAATTCAGCTGTTGAGACTCAGGTACAATGACGTAAAACACAGGATCATTAAGGCAAGACAGGGATCAGGTCCATCCCTAGCTGAAAGCCGAACAGCCCAAGAGTTTCACGGGGCTCTGAGCCACAGTCTGGTCACTCTTGATGTAGGATACCCTGCCTCAGGGCAGAGGGTTGGAGTACACTACTGTAGAGGTCCTTTCCAATTCTCCAGTTCTGGCATTCCATTATTCAATCAGAGCTCTATATTATCAACAATACTTCAGCTAAGATTCCTTTTGAGAATGACGGTGTTACTCAAGCGTTTCCTATTGGTAAAGGTTTACAGCAAAGTAGTATTCCCACCCCTTTTCTATATAAATATTTATATTATATTAGTTAATTTTCAAAAGGACTATTATTTCCCACCTAACATTGAGAAGCGTAGTTCACCATTATGGCTCTATGTGGATGAAAGATACATAAAAACTACGTACTTTCATCATTATAGAAACAAAGCCAAAATAACATATTCTACTGAATATTTCTCAAATCTACATTGGCAAAGTAGCTTTACAAAACCATAAGCAACATCGATAATGGTAAATGAAGTCAGAATCTCCCTGTAGAAAAGAAATGTGAAAATAAAAATAAGAAATCTTTTTGTTAAATGAGGAAAAAAATCTCTTCTCTCTGCAGTGGCTCAGATCTCAAAATTAAAACCTGTTGAAAACATTTTGGGATGTTGCATAAACAGTATTGCTAGATGCTATATTTTAACAGGAACTTTAATGGTAGCTCTATCAGAATGATTTCTTCTACACACACAAGGAACTTTTGGAATATTTCACAAAAACGGTCCAAGATCAACTATTTATTCAGCTATATTCCTTCAAACTATTTCAAAATCGGTATGGAATTTTTTATTATTTTTTTAAAATTAAATTAATGGACAAAGCGTTGACATTAAGATAATCCCCGAACACTTAGAGTTAATTAGGTGTTGAAACCTAAAGAAAATATTGCTCAATTACACAGAAGCCACAAACTTTCCAGAAGAGAGAAAAATAATAAGTTGAATCACTGACCTTTCCACACGGGTCCGGCACTAACTCGGTATCTCCTGCCCCATTCTCCATAGACTGGGGAAAGTGGGGGCTGAACACCATGAGGTCGTTCTTGACAACAGCAGCTTCACCCGTGCACAAATTCTGACTGTTGCGCTGGGAATACGACCAGCTCCCCACTTCACTCGCACACACCAGTGTGGGTTTCCCAACATTAAAGAGCACGGCTCCATTGGGCTGACATCTCACCACAACATACAGAACAATCACCAAGAGGAACAAACTATTGTTCATTTACACAGATGACACAACCTTTCGAGAATAGAAAAACGATGAATCACTAACCATTCCACAGAGATTAGGCACCAGCTGAGTCTCTCCTGCCCCATTCTCCATAGACTGCGGAAAATTGGGGGTGAACACCATGAGGTCATTCTTGGCAACAGCAGCTTCCCCTACACACAAGTTCCGGCTGTTGCGCTGGGAATACGACCAGCTCCCCACTTCGCTCGCACACACCAGTGTGGGTTTTCCAAAATCATAGACCATGGCTGCCTTCGGCTGACACCTCATGGCGATGTAGAGGATAATCACCAGCAAGAACAAACTCGACACCGAGCAAATGGCGATGATCAAAGAAACATTCATGTCAACCATGGGCCCCTCACTCACTCCCGTTTCCTGGGGATCCGGCTGCCCCGCTTGGGCGCTCTCCACCAGGGAGACACTCACGGTGGCTGTCGCTGACAGCGCCGGCTCCCCATGGTCCTTCACCACAATCACCAGACTCTGCATTCTCCCATCGGCCTCATCCAAGGGCCGGGTGGTGCGGATCTCCCCACTGTACCGCCCCACCCGGAAAGGCACCGCTGGGCTCCTCGGCTCCTGCAGCTCGTAGCGAAGCCAAGCGTTGTAGCCAGAATCCGCATCCACCGCCCGGAGCTTGGCCACCACGTGCCCTGTGCTCGCTGAGACCGGAACCAGCTGCAGGGGGCTGGTCTCTGCTGCTGCCCAGGATCGGATGCTGGAGGAGGAGGAGGAGGAGGAGTGATGAGGGGACACGATGGGCACGTTGTCATTCTCGTCGAGGATAAACACCTGCACGGTCACGTTCCCGCACAAGGGGGGCAGCCCCGCGTCCTTGGCGGTGACTTGGAACTCCAGCAGCTTCAGCTCCTCATAGTCAAAGGGCTGCAAGGCATAGAGCTTCCCGCTCTCCGACTGCACCGAGATGTAGCTCGAAAGGGGCTTCTCTGCCACACTTCGCTCCACCACCGAGTAGCTCACAAAGGCGTTTTCCTGCAGATCCGGGTCCCAGGCCGACACCGTGAAGATAGGAGCCCCGGGCGGGTTGTTTTCCTTCACAAAGACCGTGTAAACGGGCTGCGGGAAAGCAGGGGCGTTATCGTTCACATCCGCGATGGGCACCAAGATGCTGCTGGTGGCTGAGAGAGGGGGGAGCCCTTCATCTCGGGCTGTGATGAGCAGCTGATACTGAGAGACTCTTTCCCGATCCACAGCCTCCTCCAGCACCAGCGAGTAATAATTCTTAAAGGTGGAGAGGAGCTTAAAGGGGAGCCGCGGGGAGATGGAGCAGGTGACTTTGCCGTTGTCCCCGGAGTCCTTGTCGGAGACACTAATCAGGGCCACCACTGTCCCTGGGGGAGCGTCCTCTAGCACCGGCACCGAAAGGGAAGTCACTGACAGTTCTGGGATGTTGTCATTCACATCCAGAACCTCTACTAAAATATTACAGTGTCCGGACAAAGGAGGGTTCCCTTTATCTTCAGCTTCGATTTTTAGGTCATATAAATTAACGTCTTCAAAATCCAGTTTTCCTTTAACTCTCATCTCACCTGTATTAGGATCTAAGCTGAACACTGTTTTTACATTGAATGGTATATGATTACTAAAGGAATATGTAATATCTTTATTAACCCCTTCATCGAAGTCTGTGGCATTAAGTTTTATAACCAATGTCCCATTCATGGCATTTTCTAATGCTTTGATCCTATAAACTGACTGGTTAAACACAGGTGCATTGTCATTAGCATCCAGCACAGTGAACACAAGCTGGACGGTGCCTGTCAGCTCTGGTTTGCCCCAGTCAGTAGCAGTGAGTAATAAATGATGCTCGGGAGTGTCCTCTCTGTCTAGAGGTTTCTTTAACACTAGAGCTAAAGATTTACTTTGTTCATCATTCACTTTCTCTTCCACAATGAAATATTCATTCGGGATGAGCTTGTAGCTGAGCAGAGCGTTTGTACCGATATCTGCATCGGATGCGCCCTCTAGTGGGAAACGGGAGCCTGGCTGTGTTGTTAACTCTGCAATAAACAAATTATCTTCCTTCACTGGGAAAACGGGCTCATTGTCATTTATATCCTTAATCTCCACCTCGACATGAAATCCCCTCAGGGGTTTCTCCACCAGCACCTCCAGGTGAACGGCGCACACGGGGCTCTTGGCGCACAGCTCCTCCCTGTCTATCCGAGAATTAACAAACAGGATCCCGTTCTGCACATTTACCTCGAAATAGTCTCTCCTGCTGCCGCCGCCGCCGCCGCCGCCGCCTGTGGAGGAGGAGACCATCCGGAACCTGCGAGACACCAGCTCCCCGACCTCCAAGCCCAGATCCTGGGCGATGCGGCCCACAAAGGTGCCGTGTTTGGATTCCTCCGGCACGGAATAATGGAGCTGCCCGCTGCCCACCTCCCAAGCCGCCTGGAGCAGAACCAGCTGCAGCAGCTGCCTCGTCCCCATCAGGGAGTCTCCCCGCAAAACAGCCACGGCAAACGCAGGCTCCTGCCGGTTGGTAAATCAGCGTCTTAATCTCAGCCAAGAAGCAGAATCCGGGGAATTAAGAAGGTGCCATTTCTGGGGAAATCAGTTTCATTTAATCCAGTTCTCACACCCGGTGTCCGAGCCGGCAGATGCGCTGACAGGCAGGATTTTCAGCCGGGCGGAGGGAGGAGCTCGGATTGTTTTTCTTGTTAAAACGTCTCCTTATGCAACAGCGACACCTGGTGTCCGAGACCTTTCATTTCTTTGAAATGTCCAAACTAGCTCTGTAGAATAATTTCCTTATATTCTTTTTCTTTCAATAAATATCAGGAAAGAGACGCTTTGAAGATCTGATGGCAGAAATTATTTTGCAGTTAGGATGTCTTAAAGGTCTCTGAATATGGATTTATTTATTGTTTTCCACTATCAACCAATGCAGCTCACCATACCTGCTTAACACTGAATGCCCTTTTTACACACCCACGCACACGTACCCACGCACTGTTCATTATCTATATTTCCCCAAAAATTTTATTTTTATAGTCATATTTGTAGGAAAACCTCTAGCAACAATTTAACATTATTTTAGAACAGAATTGCATACATTTTTTCTCAGCTATTGGGCTGAATACTAATACTTTTATTGGCCAGTATGTACACACAGTGCAAGGACTCACCTACAGCTCTGGGATAGTCAATGCACAGATTAAAACAATATTGTTCAAGTTCATACTTGTTAATATATACCAGAAGAGGCAACGCTAATCAACATCATTGATATTAGACCAGCAAATTGTAAATTGCACTACACCTCCAAATTGCAATGGAATTCCTCCCAACATTCTTTCATCTGAAAAAATTAGACAAATCTACTGTTTCATATTTAGGTCATTTTTACACAGATGGGCGCTGGTGGGGGGTGGGTGTGCTGGCACGGTGGGTGGGTGCCCTTTCCCACAGACACCCACCCACCTCCACCCATTTCCACCCACAGAGCCTCCTCCATTTTTTTAAGGGATCCGTGGTTGGAGATGGGTGGGTGATGGGTGGAGGTGGGTGTTGTGTGGGAGAGCACACACACACTCTTCCATCGCCCGCAGTGTTCAAACGGATGAACACCGAGGGCACACCCACCCACCCCACACACTGCTGGCAATTTCAATGGATGCCCCCACCTACAGAACACCCTCCCATACACCCAGCCCGGGGGGGGGGGAGGAGGGGGAGAGTGTCCATGTGAAAACGGCCATTTTCCCATAGACATTTTCCATTATAATCTGGATTGGTAGACACTGCCTCTTGCTAATTATTATTTTTTTGATACAGCTGGTGATTTTCCTGAGAAACTGAACCATAGTATAATCACATTCATCTTTAAAAATGTGATTCATCTAATCCCACTTCTTATCCCACTAATAAACTTAAAGGACAGCATTTCTTAAATGTATGACCTCTATCTTCTGTATACGTTTGAATACAGGGATAGATCTAATGATATTATTGCTCCAGAGCAAGCTGGCCTCCGGGAAGGTTCTTCTATGATTAGAAAGTATTTCATTCTTTCTCATCTGGTTCATAAATATAGAAATTTGAGAGCCAATAAATTTGGGGTGATTTCAGAAGTGACGCGTTCCAATTCACCACAGTGAATCCCACCCCGGTGTGAATTGATTCACCGCGGGCTGTGGTGACACGTGCGGCCCCAACAGAAGTGACAGGCTCGTGACCACGACCCGGGGGCAATCAGAGAGAACATGGGCCGGGGGAACACAACAGACATGCAATTGGAGACGTGGACCGCGGTTCGAGCCCCAGAATGCACCGCGGCTGGGGTCAATTCCTTCCACTGCGGCTGCAGGTTTCCATTCAGAAGTTACTTTTAATTCACTCCTACCGTGGTCACCATTCAGCACACTTCTGGACCTCCTCCCACCCCGACCTCACGAAGCGTGGTTAGCTTTACCCCGGGCCGCGTTTGACTGTGGTGAACATCTGGATGCGAGCAAACAGACATGCACGGCGCTTTCACCACCACCCGCGCTTGACTGAGGTTGACTGTGGAGGACATTCACCACGTCACTTCTGAAATCACCCAGTGTATAGTTTTTTTAATCAATCTAAAAGCTGCATTTAATTCTATTGGCCAAGGCAGAGGCATGAATTATATGTGCTAAGACTAATTCAACATCTACTCAGGGTTTCTTTAGAGAATAGAATCCTAGAATTGGAGGGTCCCACGAGGGTCATCTAGTACAACCCCCTGCTTAGATTCAGGATGACGACAGCTACAACATTCACAACAGTTTGCTGTCCAGACTCTTTCTGAAAACCTCCAGTGACAGAGAGCCTACAACCTCCCTAGGAAGCGTCTTCCATTGCTGAAGAGCTCTGACTGTTTGGAAGTTTTTTCTGATATTTAACCAAAATCTACCTTCCTATAATTTGAGCCCATTGTTTCTGGGTCTGCCCTCCGTAGCAATGGAGAAACATTTCTTGCCTTCTCGGCAGCCCTTTATCCATTATGACTCCCCTTCATCTTCCCTTCATTAGGCTAAGCATGCCCAGTTCTTCAATCTTTCCTCATCAGACTTGCTTTCCAAACTGTTTGTCACCTTTCTTGACCTCCTCTGAGTCCATTCCAATTGGTCAGCATCTTTCTTAAAATGAGGTGCCCCAAACTGGGCACAATACTCCGGGTGAGTTCTGATCTGTGCCAAATAGTGTGGAATTATTTTTTCCGCTGAATTGGAAACAATACATCCGTTAATGCAGCCTAAAATTGCATTCACCTTTTTTGTAGCCACATCACATTGCTGACTCCTGTTCTGCTTGTGATCAACCACAATCCCTTGATAATTTTTACTGCTGCTGCTCCCAAGCCAGGTATCCCTCATCAATATCAATATCAATACATTTTTATTGCGTGGCCATTCGGTCCTTGCAAATGAATACAAACAACAGTAATATATAACACACTTTGAATGGAAAAAATACAAAATCTAAAGACCACATCCAAACACAGTGATATACCAAACACATAAAATCAGACCATTAAAGCATTAACCCTCCAAGGTATCCCTCATCTTATATTTGTGCATTTCATTTTTCTTCCCCAAATGCAGAATTTGACATTATCTCAGTTGAATTTAATTTTGTTAATTTCAGCCCAGATTTCCAACCTATCAAGATTTTTTTTAAAATTCTAATTCGATTTTTTCCAAGGTGTTAGCTGCCCCTCCCAGCTATGTATCATCTGAAAAATTGATAAGTTTTCCCTCCACTCCTTCATCCAAGTCATTAATAAAGAAGTAGAACAGCACCGGACCCAGGACAGAGACCTGCAGGACCCCACTCAACATGTCCCTCCAGTTCAATGATGAGCTATTGAGGTTCAGATGGATCTCTTTGAATGTGGTTCTTCAACCAGCCATGAATTCACCTTGTAGTGTCTTCCAGCCCTCATATGAGATCCTCAGTTAGGATCTCATATGAAACTTTGTCAAACACTTTGCTGAAATCAAGACAGGTTGTGTCCACAGCATTCCCCTCATCCACTAAGATAGTTGTTCTATCAAAGGAGACAAGATTAGTCTAGCATATATTGTTTCACACAAATCCATGCTGACTCTGAGCAATCACTGATTTGTCATCAAGTGTTTACAGACTGACTGTTTTATAATCTAGTCTAGTATCTTCCCTGGTATTGAAGTTAGGCTGACTGGTCTATAATTTCCCAGACTCTCCTTCCTCCTTTTTTTAAAAATAGAAACATTTGCCTGTCTCCAGTCTTCTGGTACCTCACCTGTTTTCCAAGAGTTCTCAAAAGATAATTGACAGAGGTCTTGAGACTACTTCAATGAGTTCTTTCAGTACCCTAGGGATGTAATTCATCTAGCTGGGAATACTGGTAGCCTTGCTGAAGCTTTTATTATTAGAAAAGAGGTACATCAAAGATGTATTCCGACCCCTTTTTGGTTTAATGTTTACATTAATGAATAGTAAATTTTCAAAATGACTATAGTTTTTTCCTGAAATTCACAAATATATAGTCTGCTAATATTGCTCTATGCAGGCAATATGATTTTACTCTTCTATTGCACTTAAGAGAACCCTAAAATATCTTTTAAACCATCTGAATGAAACATTAACTATTAATTACCAAAATTTTAAAATAATGATCTTTCAGAAGCAGAGATTCAAGCAATTTGTGTAGAATATTGAGGAAGATAACACAGAAAAAGTAGATAATGTTAATTACTTTTAGGGAGGGACGAACACGGTTCGGATGTTCGGAGTTCGGACCGAACTCGGTCTGTTCGGACGTCCGAACCAAATGACCAAACTGAACTCTCAAACGACTGAACAGTTCGGTCGTGTTCGGACGAGTTCGGATGAGTTTGGAGGCAGGAAAAACGTCTTTCCAGGGCCGAAAATTAGGTTACGGTTTTGATTTTGTTTCGGTTTCGATTTCACTATTTTTGAATGTTCGGCCAAGTTCGGCCAAACCGAACTTGGCTGAACCGAACCATCGAACCCGAACTCGGATTTCGAACCGAACGACCGAACATCCTAACTGCGTTCTGTTCACCCATCCTTAATTACCTTGGTATCTTTGTTTTGTTTTGGGGGTGGGTGAGGTTTTTTGTTTGTTTTTCTTCAATATCTTGAAATAAACATATTTTATGCTGTGGTTTATGACAAGCAAACAACTTATGGTATTTTATGATTTTGTAGTCTACGGTGGTTACAATGGTATTTTTGCCATAAAACGTAATAATGAAAAATAATTAATGCAAATTTTGTATGGAGCAGAACTATGCAACATTCTCTTGAAAAACAAATTGGATCTGATCCAAACCCAACCTGTAAAATGTTTTCTGATCTTTCCATGGTCAAATCCCACTGTTTCAATAAGAATGGAACTGGATTTGCTTCTGTTAATAAAATTACATCCTGGATTAGACTGAGATACTGGATGTACCTCCTTCTTCAGCCAAAGATATATTACTACACTGATGTTGTCAGAGGAATACAACACGGATCTTCAATCAGCTACTAAAATTTGATAGTCTTCAGAATGTCAGGTAACTGCTGAGAGGGCTTCATCTTTTTTTTAAAGTGTTCATGCTTTGTACATGGCATGTATGCGTTGCAGAAACACTGCATGCAGTGTCTGCATGCACCTTGGACTGGCCCCTTTGGTTTCAAGGGAAAGGTGCTTAAACAGCCCATGGTCTATCTCCCAGTTTAAGAAGACTGTATATCAGAGAAGACTGGCTATTTCAGTGAAGGAGGATATAGCCTTACCCTCTTCCTCACACATTGCTCCTTAATTTCAGTATGAAAAACAATTATTCAAAAGGAATCTTATTTGCATCATCTGATTCCTGCCTTAAGAACAACCTACATTAAGTTAAGGCTTTCTGTTTTCTATTCAAATGTTATAGTCGGAACATTTAATGCTATCCACACAGAGAGACAACTCTGTCCCTGTTGGCTTGGGGTGAAAGAGATCCTCCCTCATTATCTTCTGGATTGACCCTTATATACAAGAGATATTTATTTAGATTAAAGCTTTTTCCTACCCAGATTTTTCATATAGCCTATATCTGAAGGATGGAAACCTTTTTTAATCTCATAATTAAAAAAAATATATCACTTATCAGGTGGCAAGATTTCCCTCAATGGCAAATGCAATCAGAATTAGTATTAATAATGTTAATAATGACAAATAGTATTTATTTATTTATTGTACTACTACATTACTGATATCTCTTAGAAGCATATGTTTACTTAAATATTGTAACAGTTGAAAAACTAACAATAAAGTTGTTTCTTACTTTGTTACATTTACCAATCCAGAGGTAGGAAAAAATGATGTTTGCACAAAACTACAACTTAGGAGATCACACTGTACTTCTGATTCTCCCACACGTTTACAGCACACTTGGAGCAGTTCATTATTCCTGATCAGAAATATGCACCACACAGTGATGTGATAAAGGCAATTTCATTCAACAGAAGTATTTACCACAAATGCAAGATAGCAGTCAAAACTCCCTCTCTACACTTTGAACGCCCTATGATGAAATTAAGTCCTCCGCCAGCCTCTCTATTGGTAAGTTTTGCTCTTCTAATTTCAAGTGCTTTGATCTCCTCAGACAGAAGTTGAAAATATTGTTTAAAATGCTGCTATAATTGCAACCATTATCATCAGGGATAATTATAATCAGCCAAAGGATGAAGACTACAGGAAAGGTGACATTTTGGAAACCAGAGGCATCTAATTTTAATTGGTGTATAGGAGATAATCATTACAATTTTTTTCCCCACAGAACCTATCAATCAAATTTATTATTATGGCATGACCCACAGGTCGTTGCCCCAAATAGAAAGAAGCATCACATCATAAAATACTAAAAAAATGCTAAGAACATTTAACATCAAATATAAAATAATTAACTACCATTAAAAATAATCAAATGAATATTTTACAACTTAATATAAAACATAAAATAAAGCCAATTCAATGCACAAAACATCCCATGGCATAAAGCACGTAGGTGCAGTAAAAATAGGGACATGGTACATTCAGTTCATAAAATATGCAGCATGTCCCATAATTCCTAGGGCCGTCTTGTTCTTTCTTTGTTAGCACATTGGCCAGGACATCATTATTTACCTAAAGAGTATATATACGTTTTACTAAACCAGGGCTACACTCTTACTGTAGGGGTACTGTCCTCCCACAAGAAGACAACAGTCACTGTATACATACCTGTAATCACTAAAGGGAGAATGCCAAATCTCAGCCCTGTTTAGCCCTAGGCAGTTAAAGGGGCCCCTTACTCCAAGGGTAACCATCTCTCTGTCATTACTGGCCTTAACCCCTCCACCTATCCATGATTGTTCTTTTACTCTACTATAAAGCTCAGTACGGCAATCAAAATATGAAGTCATTGGTCCTGTTCCATTCCCCCTTGCTTAACTTATTTTGGGGGGCTGCATCTCAGTGCAGGTCAACTATGGTCATAATCAGAAGTGGTCAATGGTCATGGTCATATTCAATTTTCCTTTAGCGCATCCATTAAATTGGGTGTCCTTCAGTCGACTGCCTCTTCCCTGATCATTTGAAGCTGCCAGAGTTTCTTCTGGCCTGCAGCATAGAATATAGTATGCTAGCTATCACCCAGGCTTGCTCTGCCTTTCTTCCTGCCAGAAGAAATTGGAGGACAAATTTAGCCGGCCAGAACTTCTTTCCCCCCAATATCCTGCTCAGTTGGTTTGACCTCACAGTTTCCGTGAACCGGAAGGCTAATATTATGTGTTGTAGGTCATCTATTTGATCTAGTCCACAAGGGAATATACATAAGGGCCATGGCATCTGCTAATAACGACTCTCCAGTACTTTTGAGGGCATCAGTTGAAGTCGGCAAAGTGTATATGCCTTCCTGACTTTAAAGTTCCGCAGACTGGATAGATATTTCCCCCTACCCCATAGCTTTTTCAGCCTAGAATAGAAAGGAGCAATCTTGTTAGAGGCTGCCAAAACAAGCTGCTCCTGGCCAGCTACATCCTCCAGTCTTTGTAAAATATCAGCTCTATCATGTGCAGAGATAGATTGACACAATAGCAGGTATCTAGACCCCAGTTGACTGAGCAAAGTAGTCAGATCCTCTCTCCAGCGGAAACCCGAGTCAGCACTCATTGTTTCCAGCCAGCACAGTTTGGGAAGTGTATCCTCACCCATGTCCATTAGTTTAAACCAGTATCTAATAAGCCTCCCTTGGGCTTTAGTTGTAACTGGAAGAAGTGCCAGCTCCGTTCGCATCCGCGGAATCGGGGTAGCCTTTGGCACACCCAACAGAGTTCTCATAAATGAGTTCTGAAAGCCCTCCAAATGCAAATTTCTCTGACCACCCCAGACCTCTGCCCCATATAAAGTCTTGGGGATTAGCTTATGCTCTAGCAGTTTCAAGGCTGGTGCTAATCCTCCAAATTTTATCCAGAACTTAACAACTCCATTGGTTGCTTGCTGCATTTTCATACCAGTGATTTCCCAATGTTTATCCCAGGCCCCTGTCGCAGCGAACGTTATCCCTAGGTATCTATAACTATCTACTCGTTCCAGCCTTGCTGAACCCAACCTGTGTTTGCCATTTAGGAAAAAAAACAGCCTTTGTTTTATCACAATTAATGGCCAGTTTGTTTAGCCTGCAATACTCTACTAGCTGATTTATCGCTCTCCTCAGGACAAGCCGAGAGGTGGCTAAGAGGGCCATGTCATCTGCATACAATAACATGTTTGTTCTTCTACCAGTTACATAGGCTGGGTGAAATTTATCACCTGCCAGGTGGTCCACAATGTCGTTAATAAAGAAGTTAAATAGCATTGGTGCAAGAACGCATCCTTACTTTACACCCCCAGCCGTGACAATTGATCCTGACATGTCACCTTCGTGTGATATCTGAATTCTAATTTCGGTAAATTGGTACAGTCACTAGATTAACGCTAATAATCTTAGATCAATGCCTGCCTGCCTCAGCTTTCCCCACAAGAGGCATCTATCAATTGAGTCGAATGCCTGACGCAGATCGACAAAGATTGCATAAAGTTTCATGCTCTTTATCCTGACATACTTGTCTACCAAGTGTGCCAGAACAAAGCAATGGTCCAGTGTAGACTGGCCTTTTCTAAATCTTGCCTTCTCCATTTTAATGATTTTACCTCCTTCCAACCACTCTTCTAATCTAACTAGGAGAGTTTTAGCGTACAATTTGGCCAGGATGTCTATCAAGCTTATTGGTCTATAATTTGAGGGTAAAGACCTATCCCCCTTTTTATAAATGGGCACTATTATACTTAGATTCCATCTGTCATGGACTGCTCCGAAGAGATAATCATTACATTGCACCAAGCAAAGAAAATTGTTTGCACCAGATTAAAACTAATTTATATGCCATTATAAAATGAAATAATTATAAAGAGGAGGTAAATGTTGTCGCTGATCCCACACTTAAGAATTAAGGAAGCTCTAAAGAGGTGCAAAACATACAGCAATAGCATTCTATCCTACTTTTAAACCTGTGTACAAAAATATTCAGTGACTAAAGGAATTTATTAGCACTGTTGTTATAAACTGTTTAATTAAATTATCTTTTCACAGAGGAACTTAAAAAGATGTGTCTGCAGCAAGTTAAGTGAAGCAGAATGCCCTACCAATTGTTCTTCAAAATTACATTTGTCACAGATGCAATGTAGATTTACAGAAGTGTAAGCACCATTGTAGTGGATCAGTAAGTGGCCCCTTTAAGAAGCACCGGCTAGTGCCTTGGCCCCGCCCCCAAGGACTATAAGTACCCAGACTTGGGGAAGCTCAGGCAGTCAGTGTCTGATGGAGTACACACTTCAGCCAAAGTTAGCTAGCTCTGGGAAGTCTTCAGAGTGCTGATCCCACAGGCAGGCTGAGAGCCTGTACCTAGAGCTGGCCTGATGGCACACTGAGGAACAGACCATGCTATTCTCATTGTTTTCTGGAATAAAGAAGCCAGACTTGCTAAGACAGACCTAAGACTCAAGGATTTTGTGCTCACTGCTGCTATCACGACCCTAGGGGGCTGAGCTGACTACTCACAAATACAAATAAACCTGATTGAAGCTTGAATGTTGTTGTAGGAAAAACAAAAAACAAAAATTAAAAAATGTGAGGGGGGGGGGGAGAAATTAACTTCTTAGCCACAGGTTTCAAAATGAAGAACCCAGACGAAAGGATATTGGGACACTGCAGGAAAGGTGCTATTAGATGCAATATCATAATCAGGGATCCCTGTTCACTGCACCAAAAATCCTAAATTTTGCAGCCTGGGAAGCCAAATTCTGCAACTTCACTATGAGCATAAAATTTGCATCATTCACCATTTTTTGCCTCTGCAAATTTACTTTCCAGGATACAAATTCCCAGCAATAAAAACACTTCTTTGCCCCAAACCCTATTCTGCCAGAGCAATAGGCAGGGGGGAAGTCCACATTCCTCTTCTCTGCAAAAGCATGCGATAAATCACACACACCTTCAGCAAAAACACAGACCACTCCCCACATACTGGAACAACACCCCCTGCTCACCAGACACCCCCCACACAGACTGCCCCTTCTCCACGTGCCCCAGCCCCCCCCCCCCTTCCTCACTCCACACACAAAGGGAGGCGGTGTCCCTACTCCCCCCACGGCACAGAGAAACAGAACCAGGATGCGGGTCACCAATGAGCTGTCTCTCCTCAGCAGGGGAGGGTTGGGCTACAGCAGCTTCTATCCACCCTGCTCTGCTGAGATGACCCACCCTTTCAGCAGTGAACAGCGGGGGGGGAGTTGCGGGAGGCATTGGGTAAAACCAGAAGTAAACAGCGGGGCAAAGACCCGGTTCTAACCCCACGGCCTTTGCCCCGACTGACCCCAGGGAGGGGAGGGGAGGCAGTAGTCCGAGCTGTGACTTCAGCCCTTTGGCAAGTAACAGCCCGGTCTAGCCACCAACCATTCTGGGGCAAAAACATCCGGGGGCCCAAGCCCAAATGCGACAGTGACCCATGGGCCACAGCAGGACAAATATGACCAGAGCCCGTCGCTATCACCATTTGTTTTTAACCCAATGTTTCCTAAAGAGTTCGGAGCCTCTCCCTCCAAAACAACAGCCGCTTAATACGCCACTGAAGCTTTCTCACCCCGGAGCTCAGCTAACACCCAGAAAAGCAGCTCCCTCCAATCGCAGCTAGACAGTGAACACGGGTCCCAGGCCATAACAACGAGCAAGACACTTTCAGTTAAAAGCAGCAACAAAGACCATACCATCTGCATTGTAGTATTCATACATACAAGGGATTGATTCGCAGAGGTTGGTAGCTCCATCCGAATTTTTTCTCCCACATAAGCACATTTTTAAATATTTCACATAAAAGGCCTGCGGTCAGTTGCAACTGGCTCAGCTGTATTCCTTCAGACTATATAATAAACTCGGTACAAAGAATGCGTGTTTACTTCTAGTAAACTAAGACGGCGTTGAAATTAAGGTTCTCTCAAAATACTTGAAGTTAATGAGTTATTAATTACTATTCAGCAAAATAGTGTTCCTTTACACAGATGGCACAACCTTTCGACAATAGAAAAACGATGAATCACTAACCGTTCCACAGAGATTAGGCACCAGCTGAGTCTCTCCTGCCCCATTCTCGATAGACTGCGGGAAATTGGGGGTGAAAACCATGAGATCATTCTTGGCAGCAGCAGCTTCCCCTACACACAAGTTCCGGCTGTTGCGCTGGGAATACGACCAGCTCCCCACTTCGCTGGCACACACCAGTGTGTGATTCCCAGCAGAGTACATCAGAGCGGTGTCCGGCTGACACCTCATGGCGATGTAGAGGATAATCACCAGCAGGAACAAACTCGACACCGAGCAAATGGCGATGATCAAAGAAACATTCATGTCAACCATGGGCCCCTCACTCACTCCCGTTTCCTGGGGATCCGACTGCCCCGCTTGGGCGCTCTCCACCAGGGAGACACTCACGGTGGCTGTCGCTGACAGCGCCGGCTCCCCATGGTCCTTCACCACAATCACCAGACTCTGCATTCTCCCATCGGCCTCATCCAAGGGCCGGGTGGTGCGGATCTCCCCACTGTACCGCCCCACCCGGAAAGGCACCGCTGGGCTCCTCGGCTCCTGCAGCTCGTAGCGAAGCCAAGCGTTGTAGCCAGAATCCGCATCCACCGCCCGGAGCTTGGCCACCACGTGCCCTGTGCTCGCTGAGACCGGAACCAGCTGCAGGGGGCTGGTCTCTGCTGCTGCCCAGGATCGGATGCTGGAGGAGGTGGAGGAGGAGGAGTGATGAGGGGACACTATGGGCACGTTGTCATTCTCGTCGAGGATAAACACCTGCACGGTCACGTTCCCGCACAAGGGGGGCAGCCCCGCGTCCTTGGCGGTGACTTGGAACTCCAGCAGCTTCAGCTCCTCATAGTCAAAGGGCTGCAAGGCATAGAGCTTCCCGCTCTCCGACTGCACCGAGATGTAGCTCGAAAGGGGCTTCTCTGCCACACTTCGCTCCACCACCGAGTAGCTCACAAAGGCGTTTTCCTGCAGATCCGGGTCCCAGGCCGACACCGTGAAGATAGGAGCCCCGGGCGGGTTGTTTTCCTTCACAAAGACCGTGTAAACGGGCTGCGGGAAAGCAGGGGCGTTATCGTTCACATCCGCGATGGGCACCAAGATGCTGCTGGTGGCTGAGAGAGGGGGGAGCCCTTCATCTCGGGCTGTGATGAGCAGCTGATACTGAGAGACTCTTTCCCGATCCACAGCCTCCTCCAGCACCAGCGAGTAATAATTCTTAAAGGTGGAGAGGAGCTTAAAGGGGAGCCGCGGGGAGATGGAGCAGGTGACTTTGCCGTTGTCCCCGGAGTCCTTGTCGGAGACACTGATCAGGGCCACCACTGTCCCTGGGGGAGCGTCCTCCAGCACCGGCACCGAAAGGGAAGTCACTGACACCTCGGGGGGATTATCATTCACATCCAGAATCTCCACCAAAAGAGTACATTTTCCAACCATTGGGGGATGCCCTTTGTCCATAGCTTCAACTTGGGTTTCATACAAATTCACATCCTCAAAATCTAGTTTCTTCTTAAGCCTGATTTCCCCTGTATTTTGATCTATGATAAAAGTTTCCTTTAGTGCGGGAGCCACCACATTACTAAAGGAGTAGGAAAGGTCCTTATTAACTCCGTCATCCAAGTCTATGGCTTCCAGTTTAATGACCAATGTTCCATTCGCTACATTTTCTAACAAATGCACTTCATAAACCGACTGATTAAATACAGGTGCGTTATCATTTGTATCCAACACAGCGATCACCAGTTGTACTGTGCTTGTGAGCTCTGGTTTGCCTCCATCCGTGGCTGTGAGTAATAAATGGTGCACTGGGGACTCCTCCCTATCCAGAGAATTTTTAAGAACAAGTTCTGGTGGTTTGTTTTTCTCATGATTGCCTTGTGTATCTAAAGACAAATGGTCATTCGGGCTGAGCCTGTAGGTGATCAGGGAGTTAGTCCCGATATCTGCATCAGAAGCGCCCTCTAGTGGAAAACGCGAGCCCAGCGACCTTGATTCCCATATATCTAAGTTTTGTTCATTTACAGAAAAAACGGGCGCATTGTCATTTATATCCTTAATCTCCACCTCGACATGAAATCCCCTCAGGGGTTTCTCCACCAGCACCTCCAGGTGAACGGCGCACACGGGGCTCTTGGCGCACAGCTCCTCCCTGTCTATCCGAGAATTAACAAACAGGATCCCGTTCTGCACATTTACCTCGAAATAGTCTCTCCTGCCGCCGCCGCCGCCGCCTGTGGAGGAGGAGACCATCCGGAACCTGCGAGACACCAGCTCCCCGACCTCCAAGCCCAGATCCTGGGCGATGCGGCCCACAAAGGTGCCGTGTTTGGATTCCTCCGGCACGGAATAATGGAGCTGCCCGCTGCCCACCTCCCAAGCCGCCTGGAGCAGAACCAGCTGCAGCAGCTGCCTCGTCCCCATCAGGGAGTCTCCCCGCAAAACAGCCACGGCAAACGCAGGCTCCTGCCGGTTGGTAAATCAGCGTCTTAATCTCAGCCAAGAAGCAGAATCCGGGGAATTAAGAAGATGCCATTTCTGGGGAAATCAGTTTCATTTAATCCAGTTCTCACACCCGGTGTCCGAGCCGGCAGATGCGCTGACAGGCAGGATTTTCAGCCAAGCGGAGGGAGGAGCTCGATTTTCTTTCCTTTTAAAACGTCTCCTTATGCAACAGCGACACCTGGTGTCCGAGACCTTTCATTTCTTTGAAATGTCCAAATTAGATCTTAACATTAGATCCCTGTGTACAGCTGATACTGAGGTTCCAAGAAAGTGAAATTTAAATTGTGTATAGAAGCCTTCTGCTGAACAGGGGACTGGACAGGAAGAAGACAAATGCAGGTATCCCATGTATTCTTCGCTCAAACAACTCCAATTCTGCATCAAGGTAACCCATATTGTGTGAATTTCTGAGGGGTAGAATTCTTTCTGCAGAGTTTGGTTTGCCTTGCTTTTGAAAACAGTTGATGTGGTGGAGATAAAACATAGGGCCTTTTCACACAGACACTCTAAGACTGATAAAATGGGTGTTACATTTGATTATACATGTTGCAGGGCTGCACGTGTGTTCTATGGGTGCCCTGCGACATGTATAATAAAATGTAACCCATTTTATCAGTCTTAGAGTGTCTGTGTGAAAAAGGTCATAGAGTTTATATGTGTTGAAATATTGGGCAATGTGGGGCTACCTTTGCCCCAGAGAAAGGTAAGAAAATGCAGCAGAGTATGTGCAAGGTGTTATTTACCACAAATGTAGCAACAGATTTATTCAATGCGTAGCGAATTTAGTACATGAGTCTAGTAAGGTAGTAATTACTAATAGTAATGGTATAGTAATTTAACAAGATGAGTGCATTGGTATGTAGCAATGTAGCACGTGGTACCATCTTGGTGACAAGAAATATTGGACAACTCCTTTCCTAGCAAGAGCCATATGGGGAGCATGAAAATTCCTGTTCCCAGCTGAAGTAGATTAGGCACCTCTTCTCCTGTTCAAAGACTTTGGGTGAAAACAGATGAGCCAGTAGTCCAGATTAGCCCCCTCCAGATGGGTGGCAAGCTGCCTGTCTATTAGGTGATATTCGCCCACGCCCACCCTGGGACCCACATTCACAGCATAATTCCAGCAAATGTGGAGTCTGCCGTTCAGATGAATGCTAACTGATGTGGGCTAACTTATACCCACAAGACTGCCTCCAATCTGATAGGGTGCACAGCCTCTGCCCATGTGCAGGTCTGCCAGGACCATAGCATCCCCGACAGAGTGCCTAGAATAGCCCAGGGAGCAACCGCGTCTCAGTGCTTGGAAGGGGGGTTGTGTGCAAAGCCCAGCAGGGAGGGAAACCTGCCCATCTGTCAGGTTTGTTGTGCAAAATCTGTGAGTGGTGACTGAATGGGGGCTCCACAAAGTGACCCCGGACTCCAGTGGGCTAATATCTCATCTGTCAACACCATTTAATGTACTATGCAACATGTCAAACATCTGGATACTTGTAACATGCATGTATTATTGGTATATATTGTTAATCACTAAAGCTGATGGGAGTATTTATGCTAAAGTATTAATGTGATTTCACATATTCAGAATTGCAGGTGGTCACTCCTCACATGCGCTAAGATTTTGGGCCACAACTCTATGGAGCTGGTGGACCTGCACCTACAGGCGCTGCACGCAACCTAATTGACAGGACATGGACACGTGGGTGCCCATTAGCCCACATTCACTGGCACATTTGGCTCCACATTCTCTGAGACCCCATCATGAGTGGGGCCTGCGTGTCCAGTGGATAGAGGCCACGTGACCAGTGGAGGAGAACACCTAATAAATGGGTAGTCCACCTGGTGTGGACTATTGTGAGCTATTGTCTCCTTTTTAACACCCTGGATCAACACGATGAGTACTCGGTGAGTGTTCATTGTATGGTAACGTGTTTTAAAATAAGACAATACTCTACACCAGGAGGTTTTAGGAGTGTGCATGTCATTTTCATTATAGCAATAACGAAAATGAAATTTGTCATTTTTGTTGTCTTTGCAATAACAAAAATGACAAAAAACAACAACATTTCAATAATAACAAAAGTTGTTATTAATTTCATTATTTCCTATCAGCCCGGCAGGTGTTTTTTCGAGGGAAAGGGGAGGAGGGCACAGACATCTCAGAGTGAGAAAGAGTGTTGAACTCTTGAACTGGGAAGGGAAGGATCTGATGCATGTATTTCTGACTCTTGAACTGGGAGGGGAAGGATCTGATGCATGTATTTCTGACTCTTGAACTGGGAGGGGAAGGATCTGATGCATGTATTTCTGGCCAATGAGCCGTACAAGCAGATCCCAGCAGTTGAATGGCACCCTGTGATTGCGCAGTGCCTCCTGCCTCCCAGAACCAATCAGGGGAGCTCTGGGGGAGGGCACTGCAACCCTTTATACTTCAGGGTTAGGCTGCTTTACTCTGGTTCTGTGTTAGCTATTGCTCTGTCAGGATGCATTTGCAGAATCTGCTGGTGCTTGCGCTAAAAATCCTACCATATATATTCCTACCACCTTACCTTTCCAATCCTTATTCCTTACCCTTACATTTTACCTTTTTCCTTCTCCTGCCTATCCCCCCCTGTACACATATATAGAGTGATAGATACCAGTAGTATAGTTTAGATAGATAGATATATTAGATGATAGTTATAGAATACAGACAGATTAGAGATAACGGATATACCTCTGAGTTTTCTTTTTCCCTGCCCCTGTCTGTCTGCCACTGTCCGTATATTATATAGATATAGATATTAGTTGTATGTATATAATAAGTATTTAGATACTAGGTTGTTTTATTATATATATTAGGATTACAGGATAGGAATATTTTGTATTATACATAGGTTCGGTTTAGCTTAGATTCTGTATATCTATATCTATACAGAATTGTATATATAACTAGATATTGTATGTATACCAATACCAATAACATGTCCGATACCGATAACGATACCAAAACCAAAATCTTTGTTTGGAACTCGTACCGATACCGACAAAAATAATGAAAAATGACATTTTGTTATTAACAAAAATGAAACCACCACATTTTAATAACAAAAATGATAACGAAAAATGAAAAATGACATAGTGGCCTGGTGCCCACCCCTAGGAGGTTTTTCAGCCTGTGTTCACTGCCTGTTTATTCGGTGGCTGTAAGATTCATGCTCCTGTAAGTCACGGAGCCCCCACTCACAGCGGAGTACTGCGACAACAAAGGCCCACCATGTGGACCAATCCAGGCCAATTTTCACCCATGTGTCCACCCTAGGCTATTAGGGTGCATACAACGTCCATGCAGGCAAAGCACCTGGAGCTGTCGCAGCAGTCGGAGCTCACCGCTCTCGTTCTCCTTGGGGCTTCTGCGGTTTAATTTCACTTTGGAGCACACAAGAATGGCACTCCAAAAGACGTGGAGGGGGAACCAGGAAGCAAGCAGTGGGATGAGCTTCCTGCAACCAGAATTTCCCACCGCTCTGAGTCACGAGTGAGGGGGCTGGGTGGGCAGAGTGCCGTGCCTGTTCATGTATTGGGTTTGCCACGTGAAACCTGCTGAGTGGGGGCTGCCCAGGCCGAACATGGGACTCCTCTAGCCACATATTGAGTGATCCTGACCACCCAATAGACGACCATGATAAACCCCCTCACTTGTGGGGGGCTATCATGTCAATTGTTAACACGTCTAGTTTCCAAAACTGCTACCTCAATCCAAAAGGGGGTGGGGGAGAGACAAGGACAGTAAAACGTTAATTTACTTTTTAGTATATATTTCCTCCTCTACCATTTCTCAGCTTTGTTAGCCTGTACTTAAACTCATCACCAAGGATATCAGTACCTTTCTGCACCAGTGCTTCAAATGGAACACTTGTTGCCAGCAGAAGCTATTGCATTCATGCATCATTCATATCAGCTGAGTTTCCATGGGAGGGCAGAAAGTGGAAGTGCTTAAGGGCAGTATAGCCATTCCACTATGCTCCCTTGAGACTCTAGCCACTTGAACGAAAAAAGGAGTAAAACCCGGAAGCTCATATTCGACAATATCTTAAGAAAAGGGGAGTGGTAGAATACGCAGCCTGATCCAAGGTCCGCACACAGGCAGGCCAAAACGTGAAGTGCACATGTGAGCACTGTGCATGTGCAGGGGGGCCCATGGAAAATCCCCTGCCTCCTGCAGTGATGGGGAGAGGCAGGACATGACTGGCTGCTGCAGCAGAGTCAGGGGCTTTCCCTGGGTCCCCCACGCATGCACACTGCATGCGCGTACACAATTCCAGTTTTGGTCTGTGCACATGCCTGCGCAGACACTGGATTAGGGCTAAGGTGAATAGAAGAACTAGATATGTGATTGTATACACTCTCATCGGTTGCAGAAACACTTATCTGAATTATCCCACAAATGGGATATAATTTTTTTAAACAACTATCTCATCAAGAACAACAAACACCCACTGCTTGATATCAGTCTTCCTCTTGGCAAAAACGTACGCTGTTGTTAAGTTACTTACCTGACCAATATCAGGAAGAGAGACATTTCGGCTGAGGCCAATCTCTCTTACACTGAGGTAATCACATAAAAGAATAGAGAAACAAACTGTGTGTGGTATAAAACCATCCACAGCTACAAGCAAGGACTGTCCATAACTGGTGTGGTCAGTACAGACAGGCAGCCCTTCCTAAGATATGGCCTCTAGGGCTTCCTCTCACTAAGAGCCATTGCTTAGGAACACAATTTTTAAAATGTAACTGTAATAGTAGGAAAAAATATGTTACAGTCGTAATTTTGATATGATTAATCCTCTAGAACCTTGCATTAATTTTGTAATGGAAGATTAAGTAATATTTTTTAAATGTCCAGTGTCTAAAATAGAAGATCTCTGTACTGCTTATGGGGGTTGGGGGATTGTACTGTGTACAAGTTTGTTCTTGTCGTTGTTTGTTTTTGAAGGCAGTTTGTCCAGAGCTGGTGTGCAGAACTATGGTACATAAAGCAGAGATGGGAAAGCATTACATTGGGCCACGCTTGTNCCACACACAAAGGGAGGCGGTGTCCCTACTCCCCCCACGGCACAGAGAAACAGAACCAGGATGCGGGTCACCAATGAGCTGTCTCTCCTCAGCAGGGGAGGGTTGGGCTACAGCAGCTTCTATCCACCCTGCTCTGCTGAGATGACCCACCCTTTCAGCAGTGAACAGCGGGGGGGGAGTTGCGGGAGGCATTGGGTAAAACCAGAAGTAAACAGCGGGGCAAAGACCCGGTTCTAACCCCACGGCCTTTGCCCCGACTGACCCCAGGGAGGGGAGGGGAGGCAGTAGTCCGAGCTGTGACTTCAGCCCTTTGGCAAGTAACAGCCCGGTCTAGCCACCAACCATTCTGGGGCAAAAACATCCGGGGGCCCAAGCCCAAATGCGACAGTGACCCATGGGCCACAGCAGGACAAATATGACCAGAGCCCGTCGCTATCACCATTTGTTTTTAACCCAATGTTTCCTAAAGAGTTCGGAGCCTCTCCCTCCAAAACAACAGCCGCTTAATACGCCACTGAAGCTTTCTCACCCCGGAGCTCAGCTAACACCCAGAAAAGCAGCTCCCTCCAATCGCAGCTAGACAGTGAACACGGGTCCCAGGCCATAACAACGAGCAAGACACTTTCAGTTAAAAGCAGCAACAAAGACCATACCATCTGCATTGTAGTATTCATACATACAAGGGATTGATTCGCAGAGGTTGGTAGCTCCATCCGAATTTTTTCTCCCACATAAGCACATTTTTAAATATTTCACATAAAAGGCCTGCGGTCAGTTGCAACTGGCTCAGCTGTATTCCTTCAGACTATATAATAAACTCGGTACAAAGAATGCGTGTTTACTTCTAGTAAACTAAGACGGCGTTGAAATTAAGGTTCTCTCAAAATACTTGAAGTTAATGAGTTATTAATTACTATTCAGCAAAATAGTGTTCCTTTACACAGATGGCACAACCTTTCGACAATAGAAAAACGATGAATCACTAACCGTTCCACAGAGATTAGGCACCAGCTGAGTCTCTCCTGCCCCATTCTCGATAGACTGCGGGAAATTGGGGGTGAAAACCATGAGATCATTCTTGGCAGCAGCAGCTTCCCCTACACACAAGTTCCGGCTGTTGCGCTGGGAATACGACCAGCTCCCCACTTCGCTGGCACACACCAGTGTGTGATTCCCAGCAGAGTACATCAGAGCGGTGTCCGGCTGACACCTCATGGCGATGTAGAGGATAATCACCAGCAGGAACAAACTCGACACCGAGCAAATGGCGATGATCAAAGAAACATTCATGTCAACCATGGGCCCCTCACTCACTCCCGTTTCCTGGGGATCCGACTGCCCCGCTTGGGCGCTCTCCACCAGGGAGACACTCACGGTGGCTGTCGCTGACAGCGCCGGCTCCCCATGGTCCTTCACCACAATCACCAGACTCTGCATTCTCCCATCGGCCTCATCCAAGGGCCGGGTGGTGCGGATCTCCCCACTGTACCGCCCCACCCGGAAAGGCACCGCTGGGCTCCTCGGCTCCTGCAGCTCGTAGCGAAGCCAAGCGTTGTAGCCAGAATCCGCATCCACCGCCCGGAGCTTGGCCACCACGTGCCCTGTGCTCGCTGAGACCGGAACCAGCTGCAGGGGGCTGGTCTCTGCTGCTGCCCAGGATCGGATGCTGGAGGAGGTGGAGGAGGAGGAGTGATGAGGGGACACTATGGGCACGTTGTCATTCTCGTCGAGGATAAACACCTGCACGGTCACGTTCCCGCACAAGGGGGGCAGCCCCGCGTCCTTGGCGGTGACTTGGAACTCCAGCAGCTTCAGCTCCTCATAGTCAAAGGGCTGCAAGGCATAGAGCTTCCCGCTCTCCGACTGCACCGAGATGTAGCTCGAAAGGGGCTTCTCTGCCACACTTCGCTCCACCACCGAGTAGCTCACAAAGGCGTTTTCCTGCAGATCCGGGTCCCAGGCCGACACCGTGAAGATAGGAGCCCCGGGCGGGTTGTTTTCCTTCACAAAGACCGTGTAAACGGGCTGCGGGAAAGCAGGGGCGTTATCGTTCACATCCGCGATGGGCACCAAGATGCTGCTGGTGGCTGAGAGAGGGGGGAGCCCTTCATCTCGGGCTGTGATGAGCAGCTGATACTGAGAGACTCTTTCCCGATCCACAGCCTCCTCCAGCACCAGCGAGTAATAATTCTTAAAGGTGGAGAGGAGCTTAAAGGGGAGCCGCGGGGAGATGGAGCAGGTGACTTTGCCGTTGTCCCCGGAGTCCTTGTCGGAGACACTGATCAGGGCCACCACTGTCCCTGGGGGAGCGTCCTCCAGCACCGGCACCGAAAGGGAAGTCACTGACACCTCGGGGGGATTATCATTCACATCCAGAATCTCCACCAAAAGAGTACATTTTCCAACCATTGGGGGATGCCCTTTGTCCATAGCTTCAACTTGGGTTTCATACAAATTCACATCCTCAAAATCTAGTTTCTTCTTAAGCCTGATTTCCCCTGTATTTTGATCTATGATAAAAGTTTCCTTTAGTGCGGGAGCCACCACATTACTAAAGGAGTAGGAAAGGTCCTTATTAACTCCGTCATCCAAGTCTATGGCTTCCAGTTTAATGACCAATGTTCCATTCGCTACATTTTCTAACAAATGCACTTCATAAACCGACTGATTAAATACAGGTGCGTTATCATTTGTATCCAACACAGCGATCACCAGTTGTACTGTGCTTGTGAGCTCTGGTTTGCCTCCATCCGTGGCTGTGAGTAATAAATGGTGCACTGGGGACTCCTCCCTATCCAGAGAATTTTTAAGAACAAGTTCTGGTGGTTTGTTTTTCTCATGATTGCCTTGTGTATCTAAAGACAAATGGTCATTCGGGCTGAGCCTGTAGGTGATCAGGGAGTTAGTCCCGATATCTGCATCAGAAGCGCCCTCTAGTGGAAAACGCGAGCCCAGCGACCTTGATTCCCATATATCTAGGTTTTGCTCATTTACAGAGAAAACGGGCGCATTGTCATTTATATCCTTAATCTCCACCTCGACATGAAATCCCCTCAGGGGTTTCTCCACCAGCACCTCCAGGTGAACGGCGCACACGGGGCTCTTGGCGCACAGCTCCTCCCTGTCTATCCGAGAATTAACAAACAGGATCCCGTTCTGCACATTTACCTCGAAATAGTCTCTCCTGCCGCCGCCGCCGCCGCCGCCGCCTGTGGAGGAGGAGACCATCCGGAACCTGCGAGACACCAGCTCCCCGACCTCCAAGCCCAGATCCTGGGCGATGCGGCCCACAAAGGTGCCGTGTTTGGATTCCTCCGGCACGGAATAATGGAGCTGCCCGCTGCCCACCTCCCAAGCCGCCTGGAGCAGAACCAGCTGCAGCAGCTGCCGCGTCCCCATCAGGGAGTCTCCCCGCAAAACAGCCACGGCAAACGCAGGCTCCTGCCGGTTGGTAAATCAGCGTCTTAATCGCAGCCAAGAAGCAGAATCCGGGGAATTAAGAAGGTGCCATTTCTGGGGAAATCAGTTTCATTTAATCCAGTTCTCACACCCGGTGTCCGAGCCGGCAGATGCGCTGACAGGCAGGATTTTCAGCCGGGCGGAGGGAGGAGCTCGGATTTTCTTTCCTGTTAAAACGTCTCCTTATGCAACAGCGACACCTGGTGTCCGAGTCCTTGCATTTCTTTGAAATGTCCAAATTAGATCTTAATATTCGATCGCTGTGTACAGCTGATACTGAGGTTCCAAGAAAGTGAAATTTAAATTGTGTATTTAAAGCCTTCTGCTGAACAGGGGACTGGACAGGAAGAAGACAAATGCAGGTATCCCATGTATTCGCTCAAACAACTCCAATTCTGCATCAAGGTAACCCATATTGTGTGAATTTCTGAGGGATAGAATTCTTTCAGTTCAGTTCAGTTTATTAAGCGTGGCCAAAGACCATTGCGTCCTAAAATTCTTTCTGCAGAGTTTGGTTTGCCTTGCTTTTGAAAACAGTTGATGTGGTGGAGAGAAGACATAGGGCCTTTTCACACAGACACTCTAAGACTGATAAAATGGGTGTTACATTTGATTATACATGTTGCAGGGCTGCACGTGTGTTCTATGGGTGCCCTGCAACATGTATAATAAAATGAAACACCCATTTTATCAGTGTTAGTGTCTGTGTGAAAAGGGTCATCTGTTGAAATATTGGGGAATGTGCCCTTTGCCCCAGAGAAAGGTAAGAAAATGCAGCAGAGTATGTGCAAGGTGTTATTTACCACAAATGTAGCAACAGATTTATTCAATGCGTAGCGAATTTAGTACATGAGACTAGTAAGGTAGTCATTACTAATAGTAATGGTATAGTAATTTAACAAGATGAGTGCACTGGTATGTAGCAATGTAGCACGTGGTAACATCTTGGTGACAAGAAATATTGGACAACTGGTCAACTCCTTTCCTAGCAAGAGCCATATGGGGAGCGTGAAAATTCCTGTTCCCAGCTGAAGTAGATTAGGCACCTCTTCTCCTGTTCAAAGACTTTGGGTGAAAACAGATGAGCCAGTAGTCCAGATTAGCCCCCTCCAGATGGGTGGCAAGCTGCCTGTCTATTAGGTGATATTCGCCCACGCCCACCCTGGGACCCACATTCACAGCATAATTCCAGCAAATGTGGAGTCTGCCGTTCAGATGAATGCTAACTGATGTGGGCTAACTTATACCCACAAGACTGCCTCCAATCTGATAGGGTGCACAGCCTCTGCCCATGTGCAGGTCTGCCAGGACCATAGCATCCCCGGCAGAGTGCCTAGAATAGTCCAGGGAGCAACCGCGTCTCAGTGCTTGGAAGGGGGGTTGTGTGCAAAGCCCAGCAGGGAGGAAAACCTGCCCATCTGTCAGGTTTGTTGCTGTGAGTGGTGACTGAATGGGGGCTCCACAAAGTGACCCCGGACTCCAGTGGGCTAATATCTCATTTGTCAACACCATTTAATGTACTATCCAACATGTCAAACATCTGGATACTTGTAACATGCATGTATTATTGGTATATATTGTTAATCACTGAAGCTGATGGGAGTATTTATGCTAAAGTATGAATGTGATTTCACATATTCAGAATTGCAGGTGGTCACTCCTCACATGCGCTAAGATTTTGGGCCACAACTCTATGGAGCTGGTGGACCTGCACATACGGACGCTGCACGCAACCTAATTGACAGGACATGGACACGTGGGTGCACGTTAGCCCACATTCACTGGCACATTTGGCTTCACATTCTCCAAGACCCCTCCATGAGTGGGGCCTCTGTCTCCAGTGGATAGAGGCTACGTGACCAGTGGAGGAGAACACCTAATAAATGGGTAGTCCACCTGGTGTGAACTATTGTGAGCTATTGTCTCATTTTTAACACCCTGGATCAACACGATGAGTACTCGGTGAGTGTTCATTGCATGGTAACGTGTTTTAACATGAGACAATACTCTACACCAGGAGGTTTTAGGAGTGTGCATGTCATTTTCATTATAGCAATAACAAAAATGACAAAAAATAACAACATATCAATAATAACAAATGTTGTTATTAATTTCATTATTTCCTATCAGCCTGGCAGGTGTTTTTTCGAGGGAAAGGGGAGGAGGGCACAGACATCTCAGAGTGAGAAACAGTGTTGAACTCTTGAACTGGGAGGGGAAGGATCTGATGCATGTATTTCTGGCCAATGAGCCGCACAAGCAGATCCCAGCACTTGAATGGCACTGTGATTGCACAGTGCCTCCTGCCTTCCAGAACCAATCAGGAGAGCTCTGGGGGAGGACACTGCAACCCTTTATACTGCAGGGCTGGGCTGCTTTACTCTGGTTCTGTGTTAGCTATTGCTCTGTCAGGGGGCATTTGCAGAATCTGCTGGTGCTTGCGCTAAAAATCCTCCCATATATATCCCTACCACCTTACCTTTCCAATCCTTATTCCTTACCCTTACATTCTACCGTTTCCCTTCCCCTGCCTGTCTCCCTCTGTACACATCTATAGAGTGAGAGATATAGGTAGTATAGTTTAGATAGATAGCCATATTAGATGATAGATATAGAATACAGAGAGATTAGAGATAGTGGATATACCTCTGAGTTTTCCTTTTCCCTGCCCCTATCTGTCTGCTGCTGTCTGTATATTATATAGATATAAGTTGTATATATAGATTAAGTATTTAGATACTAGGTTGTTTTATGATATATATTAGGATTATAGGATAGGAATATTTTGTATTATACATAGGTTCGGTTTAGCTTAGATTCTGTATATATATATATATATATATATATATATATATATATACAGAATTGTATATATAGATATTGTATGTATACCAATACCAATAACATGTCTGATACCGATAATGACACCAAAACCAAAATCTTTGTTTGGAACTCGTACCGATACCATCAAGAATAATGAAAAATGATATTTTGTTATTAACAAAAATGAAAATACCACATTTTAATAACAAAAATGATAATGAAAAATGACATAGCGGCCTGGTGCCCACCCCTAGGAGGTTTTTCAGCCTGTGTTCACTGCCTGTTTATTCGGTGGCTGTAAGATTCATGCTCCTGTAAGTCACGGAGCCCCCACTCACAGCGGAGTACTGCGACAACAAAGGCCCACCATGTGGACCAGTCCAGGCCAATTTTCACCCATGTGTCCACCCTAGGCTATTAGGGTGCATACAACGTCCATGCAGGCAAAGCTCCTGGAGCTGTCGCAGCAGTCGGAGCTCACCGCTCTCGTTCTCCTTGGGGCTTCTGCGGTTTAATTTCACTTTGGAGCACACAAGAATGGCACTCCAAAAGACGTGGAGGGGGAACCAGGAAGCAAGCAGTGGGATGAGCTTCCTGCAACCAGAATTTCCCACCGCTCTGAGTCACGAGTGAGGGGGCTGGGTGGGCAGAGTGCCGTGCCTGTTCATGTATTGGGTTTGCCACGTGAAACCTGCTGAGTGGGGGCTGCCCAGGCCGAACATGGGACTCCTCTAGCCACATATTGAGTGATCCTGACCACCCAATAGACGACCATGATAAACCCCCTCACTTGTGGGGGGCTATCATGTCAATTGTTAACACGTCTAGTTTCCAAAACTGCTACCTCAATCCAAAAGGGGGTGGGGGAGAGACAAGGACAGTAAAACGTTAATTTACTTTTTAGTATATATTTCCTCCTCTACCATTTCTCAGCTTTGTTAGCCTGTACTTAAACTCATCACCAAGGATATCAGTACCTTTCTGCACCAGTGCTTCAAATGGAACACTTGTTGCCAGCAGAAGCTATTGCATTCATGCATCATTCATATCAGCTGAGTTTCCATGGGAGGGCAGAAAGTGGAAGTGCTTAAGGGCAGTATAGCCATTCCACTATGCTCCCTTGAGACTCTAGCCACTTGAACGAAAAAAGGAGTAAAACCCGGAAGCTCATATTCGACAATATCTTAAGAAAAGGGGAGTGGTAGAATACGCAGCCTGATCCAAGGTCCGCACACAGGCAGGCCAAAACGTGAAGTGCACATGTGAGCACTGTGCATGTGCAGGGGGGCCCATGGAAAATCCCCTGCCTCCTGCAGTGATGGGGAGAGGCAGGACATGACTGGCTGCTGCAGCAGAGTCAGGGGCTTTCCCTGGGTCCCCCACGCATGCACACTGCATGCGCGTACACAATTCCAGTTTTGGTCTGTGCACATGCCTGCGCAGACACTGGATTAGGGCTAAGGTGAATAGAAGAACTAGATATGTGATTGTATACACTCTCATCGGTTGCAGAAACACTTATCTGAATTATCCCACAAATGGGATATAATTTTTTTAAACAACTATCTCATCAAGAACAACAAACACCCACTGCTTGATATCAGTCTTCCTCTTGGCAAAAACGTACGCTGTTGTTAAGTTACTTACCTGACCAATATCAGGAAGAGAGACATTTCGGCTGAGGCCAATCTCTCTTACACTGAGGTAATCACATAAAAGAATAGAGAAACAAACTGTGTGTGGTATAAAACCATCCACAGCTACAAGCAAGGACTGTCCATAACTGGTGTGGTCAGTACAGACAGGCAGCCCTTCCTAAGATATGGCCTCTAGGGCTTCCTCTCACTAAGAGCCATTGCTTAGGAACACAATTTTTAAAATGTAACTGTAATAGTAGGAAAAAATATGTTACAGTCGTAATTTTGATATGATTAATCCTCTAGAACCTTGCATTAATTTTGTAATGGAAGATTAAGTAATATTTTTTAAATGTCCAGTGTCTAAAATAGAAGATCTCTGTACTGCTTATGGGGGTTGGGGGATTGTACTGTGTACAAGTTTGTTCTTGTCGTTGTTTGTTTTTGAAGGCAGTTTGTCCAGAGCTGGTGTGCAGAACTATGGTACATAAAGCAGAGATGGGAAAGCATTACATTGGGCCACGCTTGTGTTCAGCAATCCAATTGGCAAGGTACCCATTCACAGCTATGTGGAAGGAAGGAGGTAGCCCTTCCTGAAAGACCAAGCAGGAGCCCTTTGAGGACATACATAAGTGCTTTAACCACTGAGTCACCACACCTCTTACATCAGTGTTATGTTTTCCCAAATATTTTCAGATTGCAACTTCACTAAGACACAAAACCTTTGTAAGCTCAACCTTTGGAAATATCACATTATATAGATTCCAACTCATTGGGACCCCCATTTAGCAATATGAAGCTATCAGCTTGGGTCCTGATGACTAATATGGGAACACCTATTTTAAATAAGAGATAAAGAAAATATAAAAAGGGCCACTGAAATCAGTCGATATTGTGAGGAGATGTGAGGAGGAAGGTATGGTACAGATCTAGAAGCCAAGAGACTTAATGTGTTTCTGGCTCTACTAAACCTTCCAATGTTCCTGGAACAAGTGACTACTTTAAGTTCAGTTTTCCCATTAGGAATGGAAATCTGGACTACACGGTGGACTGATAAAGATGAGTTAACTCATTAGTAGCATTCTCCACACATTTAAAATGGTCTTCACAAGTGCCTATCCACATTTTGAGCTCCATGTAATCTCTGAAGTGCAGTCCTCCACTGACCTGCTCCATAAATGTTACAGTAATATCTTCAAGCACTTTGACTTCACACAATTTATTTTAAAAGTATTGATGTTTGGAGAACAAACTGCCATCAATCATCATTAGAGCTAGCTATACTCAATGAAGGGATGAAGCCCCAAGAAAAGTGGCATTTTCTAGTGAAAAGTAGTAACTAGAGGTTGGTAGCTCTAAACAAATTATTTCTCCAACATATGTACGCCACCTTTGGAATATTTCACATAAAACGTCTATGATCAATCAAAAAAATGTCCATCATACGCCTTCAGAATATTTTAAATGTTATGGGGGGGGGGGGGGGGAATTCGAATTAATGAACTAAGATTTTTTTTTTGTAATTAAATCTCAGACACTTAAAATTAATACGTCATTAAAAGTATCATGGAAAATACTGTTCATTTGTACAAAAGACACAATATTTCCAAATAGAAAAAAGAGTGAATTACTAACCGGTCCACAGGGATTAGGCACCAGCTGAGTCTCTCCTGCCCCATTCTCCACAGAGTGGGGGATGTTGGGGGTGAAAACCATGAGATCATTCTTGGCAACAGCAGCTTCCCCTACACACAAGTTCCGGCTGTTGCGCTGGGAATACGACCAGCTCCCCACTTCGCTGGCACACACCAGTGTGTGATTCCCAGCAGAGTACATCAGAGCGGTGTCCGGCTGACACCTCATGGCGATGTAGAGGATAATCACCAGCAGGAACAAACTCGACACCGAGCAAATGGCGATGATCAAAGAAACATTCATGTCAACCATGGGTCCCTCACTCACTCCCGTTTCCTGGGGATCCGGCTGCCCCGCTTGGGCGCTCTCCACCAGGGAGACACTCACGGTGGCTGTCGCTGACAGCGCCGGCTCCCCATGGTCCTTCACCACAATCACCAGACTCTGCATTCTCCCATCGGCCTCATCCAAGGGCCGGGTGGTGCGGATCTCCCCACTGTACCGCCCCACCCGGAAAGGCACCGCTGGGCTCCTCGGCTCCTGCAGCTCGTAGCGAAGCCAAGCGTTGTAGCCAGAATCCGCATCCACCGCCCGGAGCTTGGCCACCACGTGCCCTGTGCTCGCTGAGACCGGAACCAGCTGCAGGGGGCTGGTCTCTGCTGCTGC
>QEPC01008851.1:1631958-1651359 GCA_003113815.1 Sphenodon punctatus
TTGTATTTTTAAAACATTGTTTTAATGAACTTTATTGTGTGTTTTTATGCTGTAGGTCGCCCCGAGATGCCATAGGCATGAGGGGGTGGCTAACAAATATTTATAAATAAAATAAATAAATAAATAAAATTATGATGTGACAGTTCTGATGTCACATTATTTTTGGCATAACACAACAGTCATTGTTATAATAAGTTAAATCAAACAGGCACAGTAAATAGGAATACATTTTCCTGGTAGTCATAGTGCATGTTGAGATTATACTATATTGGCCATATCTAACATAGGAGCTTTTTTGTATTTGTATGTTTATATACACTGAATTTTATAAATCCATGCACACAATGTTTTGAGCACAGGGACAAAGATTTGCAGCAAAGTCCAAATAAAAATGATCTCAAACTCATCCAAAGAAAGATTCTCTCACCACTCACTTTCATTAACTCTTGTTTCCACGAACAACCTGAGAGACTACATTTTCTTTGCAGTGCAGCCTCTGTGGCAACATAACTCAAGAATTGTTGGGCTAAGAGAGAGCAAATTTGTGTTATGAACACGTCAGTGAAAATTCAAAACCACACTATACCATTCAAACACATTTCAGACTCCACAGCTAAAGTCAACTGCGGTGGTGCCTCATGGGAAGAAGGAACAAGAGCATCTCGCAGGTACACATGAGCCAAACATTATTTAGGGTTTTACATATTAGAATCTATACTTTCAGCTGAGCCTAGATATAATTTGTAAGATAATACATGTTGTGTAACAGAACTGTACTAGAATTCCTATCAAAAGCACTACTCAGCAGGGAAAAACAAACAAGCATTCATTGAAATTTCCGGAAGAGTTCAAGATATTATGAATGACACTACAGCTCAAAAAGAATTAAATGGATGGTTGAAAGTTGACAGCCCAGCAGTAACCCATATGGGCAGGCCAAGGAACTGATTATATATCTATCAAATACAACATACATTCTTAGGGTGCCTTCAAATGTAACAGTGGTCTGCTTTGCCACGGTTTTCCCTTCTTTAGCATGGAGACCACCATCACGTTTGAAAGCAGCTGCATCCCAGGCACCAGATGTTGGCATGGGATAGATCCCAGGCAGCTGTGGTGGCAGCTAGCCTTGGCTGTGATTCAGGGAAATTCCCCAAGTCACAACCTGGGCTAGCCATAAACATGGCTGCCCGACCAAAAGTAAAGTGGGATTTCCCATCGGAAAGCCCACTTAACCCAGTCGGGGTCCCCTCCTCCCTGGTGCAGGATGCCATCATTGGCCACCATGGTGCCCATCAAGTGCAGGGGCGGGGATGGGTGGTCGCCCATCCACCCTGTGCCCAACCCGCCAGGCCCCTGTCACATCAGTTTGGGCGGTGGGCCAAACCCCCCCCCCCCCCCCCCCCAGTGGTACGTCAGTCCAACCCCAGAGGGGTACGTCCATGGCAACACTTTGTCACCATCACCTCTGCAGACACCCTAGTCCTCTCACAGATAAACGATAAGAACATATCCACCTAACCCACTAGCATCCTTACCCATGTGAACAACATCTAATTTCTGCAATATAATAAATTCATCCAAAAAATCCACATGAGCACTTAACCACATCCACAGCCAGAGGGAGATTAGTCACCAACAAGAACAGAGAGGTCAAAACCATCTCTAAGCCTTGGTTCAATAGGGTCAAAATAAGCTGAGGATTTGGGATATCACAAAAGTTGTTTTAGCATCATCTTTTTATCATTTTCTCTGAGATTAAATGGGATTCATGAGATTATCCTAACCAAGTAATGGTGTTTTAAGTAAAAGCCTAAATATCACTTATTTTAGAAAGATGTTGCACCATACCTATTAGACAATGGCACCGTATCTCCACCAGTAGAGGAGACAATATCTGACAGGTGAATGTTATCAACCAACAAAGAAAAGCTGTAAGAAAATTAGATTATTGTTAGCATGTAAGGACATCAGAAGTGCCATACTGGATCAGAACAATTGTCCCTCCAAACCCAGCATCCTGTCTCTGACAGTGGCAGCTGCAGTTGCTTCAGGGAAATGCGCAAAAGGTTATAATAGAGTGGTCCATCTCCTGCTAGTCACTCCCAGCCCCTAACGGTAAGAAATCTTATCCCCTGACTTGTAGGTGCTTATAGCTTTTTATTAAACTTTATCTACGATAATATGCAGGCCCCAAACTCCCAAAGCGTGTTCACAATATCAGCAAACGACTTTGAAAAGTCCACTTTATTCCCTTAGAAATCACTCTCTCCTGAAGTGCCCAACAGCTACTTCTCAGCACATGCCATTTTGTTCATGAAAACTCACAGTACAGATAATTCAGTACTGATCAAGACAATAGCCTTGGTTATTCTTACCTATCAAGAATCTTTTTGGGCAGCCAGACTTGCTTTGGTAGGTACTAGGAACTGAGCCTACCTAGGTGTTAGGTCTACTGACGTTGGCAACTTCACAGGGTGGAGGGTTGGGGACCTCTTTCCCTCCCTTTCCTCACTTAGTTCCCCACCGCCAGCCCCCGTAAATTTGCAGGCAGGATCAGGATCCCTCAGGATATCACACATGATCAACGGCTTGGACACCTCTGTTTTAAATAGATCAGCAATTCATTTTCATTACTTTAATCTCCCATTAGCTCCTGACTAACTTCCTCTTTAAGAGTTTAGCATATTCCAAAACAGCAGAAACAAATTCACACACACATTCACAAAAATTATCTGATCTTCCATATTTTCATTTTCTATTCATGGTGTACTAATGTCACGGTGCAGTTTCAATATGGTTGTGTCCATTCTTGAGGAGTTTACAAGTTCTTTACAATTTATGTCCCAAAACCTTAGATATAAGACACATCTTTCTGGCAATTGCCATCCAATACAGTTCATTATCAAATTTGTTTATTTTATGAGTTGACTTTTTCTTCCATCCTGCAAATGAGTGACACATTCTTGGTCGCAGAATTAGAATGTCTTTATGACTAGTCTTAGAAAGGAGAAGGTGCTTCAAAGAGGGACAAGGATCAGTGGAGAACACAGAATGCCTCCATTTGCATCTTCATCTGAACTGGCATATCTGAAGCCTATTTTAATAATCTTTCTAATAAACTTGCAAACAGAATGATCAAGGAAAGATCCATCTTTCAGCAACATCCATGGGATCACATGCCTGAACACATCATGCCTGATCACATGCAAGGTTTGGCCACATCACACGTGGCTATATCCTGAGCAATTTTCATTTTCTAATTACAAAACCTCAAAATATAAAAGTTGTTCCCGACCAGCCAATAGTTATCATCAGGTTTTCCTCTACATTTTTCCGGTTCTGATTCCTGTCATCAGCAGTGGTTATGCTGACATTATACAACTGTATTGAAGTCCATGGGTCTACTTGTGGAGACAGGTAACATTTTATTATTAATGAAATATTACTATGCAATATTACTATAATGAAAAATACATATTCTTCCCGAGATGTAAATGTGGCAGAACTGTAATATAGAAAAGGAGAAGTGCAGCAGATTGCTGTACAAAGTTTTTTAAAAAAATAAGAGAGAAGGTTCATGGAAGTTTCATGTTATGAGTGGATAACAAGTGCGATGAGCAGGACAAAAGGGAAAAAAATTAAGGTCCCGATCCAAGGTCCGCATGTGTGCACTGCACGTGCCGCATGCACACAACACGTGCACAGTGTACATACGGGCACTCAGTGCAGACATTGTGCAGGCATCATGCAAACGTGTGTGTATGCAGGGTTCACATGGTGTGAACACCTGGCATGTGGACTTCGGATCGGGCCCCAAGAACCTTTCCGATGTTATGGCCAGATTTAGCTAAAGACACACTTAAACGGTGGTGCCACTGACCTACTAGCAGATAAAATTAAGTTATGATAAACAGTGCAAATAATAACTGCCACACACTAAAATACAGAAGTTCTTTAGTTTCATGGTACCAAAGTTTTCTATACAAAATGAATTTCGTTTTTCAGAATTGGATGTTACAATGGTCAACTACACCTCTGTTTTCTACTTTCAAAACACAGGTAATTTGGCAAAATACATTTTAAATGACAATTCATTCATTCCAGCTGCTTAATAAAGCTCAAAACACCAACTCTGCTCCAAGCTACTTGAAAACCTGAACACAAAAGACTCCTGTCTCTAAATTTGAAACAAATTTATTTCACAGATGTTACCTCTACGTTAAGCTTACCTCAAACAATTCAACTTTCTTATTCTAATTTGAGAACGCACATACTCCATTCTCACAAAAACATCTAATCCAATAACAACGTGATCCACTTTGATAATTTGAGAAAGAGAATTGGGAATAAGAGTTTTTGTAGAAAGGGTGGAAAGGGGAAATCATTTCCATAGGTTTATAATTTCCCAGCAAAGGAGAACTACATGTCTGTTAGCGTCTTTCAAATATATATACATTTCACTTTCAATGTCGAGGATAAAGGAAGTGTAATCGAAGCAAATTTCACCAAAAAACACCCACAATAATTGAGAAATAGCCAAAGAAAATGCAAATGGATATACTACAATTCACTGATGCAAATTGGACATTCTTCTGCTCCCCATGCTTGGAACAGTGGGGAAAGTTGAGACTGTGAGGTCTTTCTCAGGGCAAACCCAGTTTCCAGGGTTCCCCCCTATGACTCACCTGTCCAGATGCATCACACAGCAGCTGTTCCTGTTTTCCAATTCCATCATTCTTTGAAGCGGGGGGAAAGTTGGGGCTGAAAACTATGAGATCATTCTTGGCAATTTCCCCTACGCACAAGTTCCGGCTGTTCCGCTGAGAATATGACCAGCTCCCCACTTCGCTTGCGCAGACAAATGTCGGGTTCCCAGCATCGTACATCGCAACTGACTTCGGCTGACACCTCATGGCGATGTAGAGGACAATCACCAGCAGGAACAAACTCGACACCGAGCAAATGGCGATGATCAAAGAAACATTCATGTCAACCATGGGCCCCTCACTCACTCCCGTTTCCTGGGGATCCGGCTGCCCCGCTTGGGCGCTCTCCACCAGGGAGACACTCACGGTGGCTGTCGCTGACAGCGCCGGCTCCCCATGGTCCTTCACCACAATCACCAGACTCTGCATTCTCCCATCGGCCTCATCCAAGGGCCGGGTGGTGCGGATCTCCCCACTGTACCGCCCCACCCGGAAAGGCACCGCTGGGCTCCTCGGCTCCTGCAGCTCGTAGCGAAGCCAAGCGTTGTAGCCAGAATCCGCATCCACCGCCCGGAGCTTGGCCACCACGTGCCCTGTGCTCGCTGAGACCGGAACCAGCTGCAGGGGGCTGGTCTCTGCTGCTGCCCAGGATCGGATGCTGGAGGAGGAGGAGGAGGAGGAGTGATGAGGGGACACGATGGGCACGTTGTCATTCTCGTCGAGGATAAACACCTGCACGGTCACGTTCCCGCACAAGGGGGGCAGCCCCGCGTCCTTGGCGGTGACTTGGAACTCCAGCAGCTTCAGCTCCTCATAGTCAAAGGGCTGCAAGGCATAGAGCTTCCCGCTCTCCGACTGCACCGAGATGTAGCTCGAAAGGGGCTTCTCTGCCACACTTCGCTCCACCACCGAGTAGCTCACAAAGGCGTTTTCCTGCAGATCCGGGTCCCAGGCCGACACCGTGAAGATAGGAGCCCCGGGCGGGTTGTTTTCCTTCACAAAGACCGTGTAAACGGGCTGCGGGAAAGCAGGGGCGTTATCGTTCACATCCGCGATGGGCACCAAGATGCTGCTGGTGGCTGAGAGAGGGGGGAGCCCTTCATCTCGGGCTGTGATGAGCAGCTGATACTGAGAGACTCTTTCCCGATCCACAGCCTCCTCCAGCACCAGCGAGTAATAATTCTTAAAGGTGGAGAGGAGCTTAAAGGGGAGCCGCGGGGAGATGGAGCAGGTGACTTTGCCGTTGTCCCCGGAGTCCTTGTCGGAGACACTGATCAGGGCCACCACTGTCCCTGGGGGAGCGTCCTCCAGCACCGGCACCGAAAGGGAAGTCACTGACACCTCGGGGGGATTATCATTCACATCCAGAATCTCTACCAGAACTTGGCAGTGTCCGGCCATAGGAAATGCACTTTTATCTGTTGCTTTAATTTGAATTTCATATAAATTTCTGTCTTCGAAATCCAGGTTTCCTTTGACTCTGATCTCTCCAGTATTTAGATCTATATTATACATGTCTTTAATACTGGGAGGAACAAGGCTACTAAATGAATATGATATCTCCTTGTTTATTCCTTCATCCAGATCTGTGGCATTCAGTTTAATGACTAATGTCCCATTAGCTGCATTTTCTAATAATCGTATTTTATAAACTGACTGGTTAAACACAGGTGCATTGTCATTCGCATCCAGCACAGTGACCACCAGCTGGACGGTGCCTGTCAGCTCTGGTTTGCCCCCATCAGTAGCAGCGAGTAATAAACGATGCACGGGGGACTCCTCTCTGTCTAGAGGTTTCTTTAATACCAGGTCTAAGGATTTAGTGTGTTCGTCGTTCGGGTTCTCCTCTACAGAGAAATAGTCATTCGGGCTGAGCTTGTATGTTACCATTGAGTTTGTGCCAATATCTGCATCGGAGGCGCCCTCTAGTGGGAAACGGGAACCCTGTGTTCTCGATTCCAAAATGAATAAATTTTGCTTATTTAAAGAGAAAACGGGCGCATTGTCATTTATATCCTTAATCTCCACCTCGACATGAAATCCCCTCAGGGGTTTCTCCACCAGCACCTCCAGGTGAACGGCGCACACGGGGCTCTTGGCGCACAGCTCCTCCCTGTCTATCCGAGAATTAACAAACAGGATCCCGTTCTGCACATTTACCTCGAAATAGTCTCTCCTGCTGCCGCCGCCGCCGCCGCCGCCGGCGGTGGAGGAGGAGACCATCCGGAACCTGCGAGACACCAGCTCCCCGACCTCCAAGCCCAGATCCTGGGCGATGCGGCCCACAAAGGTGCCGTGTTTGGATTCCTCCGGCACGGAATAATGGAGCTGCCCGCTGCCCACCTCCCAAGCCGCCTGGAGCAGAACCAGCTGCAGCAGCTGCCGCGTCCCCATCAGGGAGTCTCCCCGCAAAACAGCCACGGCAAACGCAGGCTCCTGCCGGTTGGTAAATCAGCGTCTTAATCGCAGCCAGTGTGCGGGGTCCAGGGAATGAGGAGAAATCGGTTTCATTCAATCCAGTCCTTTCGCAGCTGCTGTTACAGCGGGGCCGGTCGATGCGCTGACAGGCAGGATTTTCCGTCAGGCGGAGGGAGGAGCTCTTTGATGCATTCCTGTTGGGAAGGTTCTTTAGGCAACAGTGACACCTTGTGGCTGAACGTATAAACTTGTTTTGGAGGAAAATTTGCTTTTCCTTTGCGTCCTGAAAATGAAGCCATTTTTCACTTTGATCCATTTCATTATCTTCTGACAGAATTCTGCTAAGAGTATTCATTTGTAAATGTGAACTTTTGACAAAAATGGAATCCATATTTAGGAGAATACCCCGTTTTCTGGCTTTTCCAATCAAATGCATGCAAGGATCGGCTGCTCTTCTTTATGGAACTTCCTTCCTGAAGCCACTTCAGATTAACTAACTGTCAGACCTTGCTCCACTGAGCCTATCCTAGTCTATTAAATTATCTCTCTCTCTCTCTCTCACACACACACACACACAAATGCTAATAACAAAAACAAAAACAAAGAAAAACAAAACAAAACAAAACAGTAATAATAAAATGATAATAATAATAATAATAATAATTAATGATCAATAATACTAATTTTGTTATTAGCAATGTGCATGATACGGAAAAGTCATGATTAAAAACAGATCTCTGCCCCAAGGGGTTTACAGTCTAGAATGGAAAAGGGGTGGAATGTAAGGGGAAGGGACAAAGGGAGAGAGGTTCATACATTCAGAAAACTGAGAAGTTGTAAATGCATGAGATTAGATTAGCTGCAAGGAGAAGAAGGGAATCCTGAAGAACAAGGCAATATGAGCAGAAGCATCAGTGAGCAATCTAACACCTGTCACTTGTGGTTCACTCTGGCCTTCTCTCCCAAGGGGAAATATGGTTTGTACAGTTAGTATAGCACAAGCAATAGACCTGGCACTGTATAATTATTAATCAGAGACAGGTCCCTACCCCAAGGTATCTTCAGGAGAGACAAGAGAGGGGGACAAAGGGAGAGAGAGGGATACATTCACACAGTGGAGAAGGCACAGTTGAGCAATCTTAGCTTAAGGTAGTGTTTTGTTTGATATGGTCTTTAATGCTGGTGATGTAGTAGTTTTATGTTTATTTTGGTTCATGTGTAATCTGCATACTCTGCATAATCTGTGTTGGTTTATAATAGTGAAGGCAAAGTTAAAGAAGAGGGCTTTGTAAATTGAATAGAAGGTGGTGACGTCTGTGATGGGTCTTAGTTCCTATAAGAATTCATCTCATAATTTTGGAAAGATACTGCATCCTGCACAGAGAAGCTTTCCCTCTGCTGTAGGCAGTTCTGCTTTGCCTGAGAAGTGGAGGTAATAGCTCCTCCTGAGGCCATGCCTTGATAGCTCGAAGCTTGATAGCTTGATAGCCTTGAAGGTGAGGACAGCAACTGGAATTTGCCTTTATACTGTAGTCTATGGAAATCAAGTGTGCAAACAAGAACACATATTCTTGTTTAATATTCTCACATTTGTTCAGCGGTTCACAAAATTTTGTGATCCATGCCCCCCTTCTGCTTGTTGGTGGCAACTGAGGTCCCACCACCACGACAAACACACCTTACTCCCACTAATCCTCTCCCCCGTCCTCTTCCTTCCCCTTCTTCTCCCCTGTTCTTTGACTCTGCCCCTTCCCACCCCGTTATTTTGGAGATTCCACCTAGCTCAGTGAGAGTGTATCTGCCAACTATGATCCTACTTGCACCCTCACAGAATATCTCCCATGCCACCCCCTACCCAGGAGGTCAGCCCGCCAGTTTGAGAACCAGGGCATTGTACTGTGCTGCTGAGGAGACACGTTGCTGCATTCAGGGTTAGCTGGAGTTTCTTACAGGGACATCTGGCTTAATGCCCAGGATGGCATGTTTTGTTACTGTGCTCCTGTTCAGAGTTAATCAAGTCGTGCTAGGTTGGTGTTGTTCCCCTGTCCTTCTCTCCCCGCAGGAGGGGATCAAATAGTCTTGCCAAGCGGAGGTGGCTGAAAAACTGTTTACCCTGCTTCAATCTCTCAACCAACATAATGTTTCTCTTACTCAGGCTCAGCTTCAAACAGCTGTCCTTCACCCATGAACTCACCTTGCCCCATCAATGGGTCATCTCTCAATGATAGCAGCACAACTATACATTGTAGGGATCTATCATCAGCATATTGTCAATACTTGAGTCCAGGCCATCACTGCATATAGATGTTAATTAGGACAGGAGATAATTAATTCTTGTGGGACTTCACAGCTGAATAGAGTTGTGATGTTTTATTTTATTTTATTTTATTTACATTTCCACACCATCCTTCTCTAAAGGCTCAGGGTAGCTTACAATATCAGAAGCACAAAATACAATTAAAAAACAATGACGATCCCTTAAAACTCCAACATCATCCCAAATACACACCCACCCCACCCTCTAATATCAGAAGCACAAAATACAATTAAAAAACAATGACGATCCCTTAAAACTCCAACATCATCCCAAATACACACCCACCCCACCCTCTATCCCCAACAATCACCCACCAATCTTTCTTCCCGAACCCAATCCCACCCAACCCTATCCCTGCCTTCCAAATGTCTTGTCAAAGAAAAAGGTCTTCCATCTCTTCCAGAAGATGAGCAGACTCATGCTTAGGTGGGTCTCCAAAGGGAGGGGGTTCCACAAATGTGGGGCAGTGCCCGAGAATGCCTCCCTGCATGTCCTCGTTGTAGCAACTTCATGGACAGTTGACACTTACAAGAAGGTGCCCTCAGCTGACCTCAGAGGCTGCACCAGGATGTAGGGGGAGAGGCAATCTTTCAGTTAATTGGGGCACAAGCCATTATCAGATGCAGTTTCCCACTATTAATCTTTGGGTGTGTCCTACAGATAAGGCCTCAATTCATTCTAATGCTTTCTCTAGGAACTCTGCATCCTGTCTCTGTTGGGACAGCAGTCTCAAAAGTCTGCAATAGCAGAAGAATAACTTCTTCCAGAAGTCTGGAATAGCACTAAGAGCCAAAAATATTGAAATTAAATCCTCATTCAACCAAGCACTTTAAGCGCATGCTTTGCCAGACCAAGGCCTAGACGTCTTTATTCCTCAGAGCCCACTAACACAAAGCACTTTGAAAAAAGAAAAAAAAATCAATTAATGAGAAGGTGAGAACTCAATCACACATGGAAAACAAATTATTTATTTCTATTTCTACCCTGCCCTTCCCAAAAGGTTCACGGCAGCTTACAAAACTAATAAAAACAATTCATATAAAGCAACATAAAAACATCCCCCAACCTTTCCCTCACCGTCCCCAACCTCACCACAAAACCCTCCCCAAACACCCCCTCACTCCTTTACCCAAACCCCCATTCCCATCCCTGCCCACCAAATGCCTTAACAACAAAAGTCTTACACCGTTTCCAGAAGTTGCCCAGGCAAGGGCTCAAATGAACTTCAGGGGGCAGGGAGTTCCATAGCATCGGGGCAGCTCACTCCCCCTGCGAGCCCTCACCGTATGAACAAGACTAACAGATGGTACCCACAGGGAGGTGCTCCCGGCCACTCGCAGGGGCCCCAGAAGGACAGGCGGTCTCTCAGACATGTGGGACCCAGACCATTTAGGGCTTTAAAGGTCAAAACCAGCACCTTGAATTGTGGCTGGAAAGCTATAGGGAGCCAGTGCAGACTTCAGAGCATCGGTGTAATGTGCTCCTAGCTCCTCACCCCTGAAAGGTGGCGAGCCGTCGCATTCTGCACCAGCTGTAGCTTCCAAAAAGTCATCAAGGGCAGCCTCATGTAGAGCGTTGTAGTAATCTAGCCTCGAGGTGATGAAGCATGGATCATGTTGGCCAGGTCTGAATCAGAAAGAAAAGGCTGCAGCCTCCTCACCAGATAGAGTTGGTGAAAAGGCACTCCTGGCCACCGCCGCAACCCAACAATCCAGGTGCAACAAGAGATCCAGAAGCACCCAGAGGCTGCTAACCTGATTGACCAGAGGGGGCCAGATTCCCATCAATAAGAGGAGTCCCAATCCCACCCACCCACCCACCCCAGGTCACAAGGCTGGCAAACCCTCTTCACTTCATCCTTTTCTGGATTCAGTTTCAATAAGCTCATCCTCATCCAGTCCCCGACAGCAACCAGGCAATAAAACAGTGCTTTGAGGAAAAATGGCTGCAGTAGTTTCAGGGAGAACAAGAAAATGGAAATTGAAAGAAAATACTGAATAATTTATATTTTTAAATATTGATATTTCAATATTCTACATGTGGGAATACCTATCAAGCTCTGGGCTTTGTGTTGGACTCCCCCACCCCATCTTGTCCTGATTCTGAAAGGCACAAGTAGTGCAAAATCCAAGACTGATATATGTGGGGACAAAGAGAAATAAACCCATAGCCAGAGATCTCCTGTAGCCTTGAGGAATGTTCCCAAGCAAAGGTTGTGAGTTTGAATTGCACTCCCATTGACTGCTTTCTAAACACCTCACCCTTTTTTCTTTTTCAGTCTGCTCGACAAGGTAAGAGGTGGAGACAAAGTAGTTTGAATTATATCTTTTATTGGACCAACTGTTGTTGGTGGAAATGTGCAAGCTTTCAGACCTCACAGGGTCCTTCCTCAGGCAAGTAGGAGTCAGAACTGAAGATTTTTCCTACTTCCCTAAGGACAGACCCTGTGAGGTCTGAAAGCTTGCACATTTCCACCAGCAGTAGTTGGTCCAATTTACATGGAAGCCCCCCCCCCGGTTGCCCACATGTGTGGGTGGGAGTGGGGGGGCATCCACGTGACCGCCATTGCAGGTTGGTAGGGGTGCGTGTGTGCTTCCGCGCTCCACCCACCTCCACGCATCACCCACTCACAGAGGCATTGGAGAAACGGAGGTTCCTCCATGTGTGGAGGTGGGTGGAGATGGGTGTGCAATCCCACCCACCATGGCCCATTTGGAAAGGGCCAGTAACACTATTAATGCTGCAGCAGCATTGGGCATCCTAACTAACACCTGTTTAACTACTGGACAACAGATAAAATCCTTCTCTTGTTGATAAATCAAAATATCAACCTGAAATTACTGATGTAGCTCAAATGATAAATTTTGAAAAGGAAATAGGAAGATCAAAGGTTCAGATTTGCTGTAAATGATGGGTGATTGTATGTAAGTGTGATTTCTTTCCTTTTTATGTTTACTTTTTTAAAAAAAATAATCCATCACAGTTACAAAGTTAGGAAATGGGCTATTTTAAATGTGCATAAATTTACATTAATCAACCCATGAAAATTAATGCAAAACAAACATGATGTCCCATATTGTCCCTCATTTCATGGTGAATTGTTCCTCAGTCTCCCTGGTTTTTGGTGTGTTGTTGATGGGAGTTTTTTGGGGGGAGGGGGTTGTACTATTGTGCCTCATTTAAAAATCTGAGTACTGAGAGGTGTTCATGTAGGATGATTCCCTCCCCCCCCCTAAATAAGCAACGTTCAAGAGGCAGTTTATGGTTTTACTTTTACAAGCTCACTATAAGTAAAAGCTGTGTTACTGTGAAAAGACCAGTAAAGCTCCAAAATATTTCATTTCTAATTTGGGATAAGACCACAAAAAATAGATTAATATTTGCAATAAAGAATGGTTGAATAAGAATAAGAATAAAGCTGGTCCCTGAATTACCTAAAATGCAGAAAATAGACAAGTTTCCAGCAACAATTCAAGAAGCCTCCCCATTGTGTTAATGCATTAGGAAGGGAAACCTATAGAAGATTGCAGCTCATATGGGCCAATATCCCTACTTAGCATGTATTTTGGCATCCATGGGTAATTTTAGACATGATGGGCCTGGAGGTCTGCCACACTCAGTCATGGACCAGGATCCGTTTTGGATTCCGGTCAGGAATCAGTCCAGCCATCCTTCAGACATGCTGACCTGATTCCTAGCGGGGATTGGGGAGGGGGCAGGGCTGCGTGGCATGGCGTGAAGCCGCACAGCCCCGTACCACCACCCCCTGCTCCCCCGGCCCTCCAGGAAACGAGCGGGTGCAGTGGCGAATCTGGCCGCTGCACCTGATCCCGTCCCATGGTCTGGGCCACGATCCGGGCCATCTGAAGGTAACAGATGTTACTTTCAGCCGATCCCAGATCGTGGTCACCATGATCATGGTTGGGACCCAATCCCACCATGATTCTGGATCTCTGGGCAGCTGGAGGTCCAGAATTGTGGTCAATTTTATTCCCGCCAGTGGTTCACTGTGGTGAACATCTGGCGGGGAGCAAATAGACGTTACAGGACAAACAGCCACCACAGGGGATTCACTGTGGTTGACCGTGGTCTCGTAATGTCTAAAATTACCCCATATTAACACTTTATCTATAAGACTGGAACAGGTGATTAAACAAATTGTGCGATGTGTGTGTGTGTAATGTGAGTCTCCCTGAACCTTAGGGGATAGGGCAGGGTAAAAAGCTAAATAAATAATAATACATGGATCAAGCAGACTTTATTAAGGGAAGATTTTCAGCAGGTGATATACAAAGATATTTCAGCTGGGCCCATCTTGCTCAATCTAACCAACAAGAATTAGTGTTATTCTCATTAGATACAGAAAAGGTATTTGATTGGATGGAATTGCCCTTTATGTTAGAAACACTGAAATGCAATGGTTTTGGATCTATATCATAAACTCAAAATGTGTATCTTAATTAATGGGGTATTAAAGAGGAACTTGAATTACATAGAGGCACTAGAGAGGATTGGCCTCCTTCACCTCTCTTCTTTGCCTTAGCCTAGAGCCTCTTGATCCAAAGATCATACTAAACCACAGCATGCAACCCTACTAAGACCCTTTTCACATGGATGTGGGTGTGTGGGGAAATGGGTGGGTGGCTCAGCGGGTGAATGGTGTGTGGGGGTGCATTCCCACAGACCCCCACCCACCTCCACCCACCTCTATCCATCTTTGTGCATGGAGTAACTAGCATTGGCACCAGTTGCTCCGTGTGTGGGTGATGGGTGGAGGTGGGTAGAGCACAGGAGCATGCACCACCACACACCACCAGCGGTGTTCCCACGGGCATACACACACACACGTGCAAGAGACGGGTGTCCATGTGAAAACGGCCTAAGTAAAAAACATACAGAACAAAAAGTTGAATTATATGCAAAAGATATTCTACTATATCTTATACATTTTGATGAATCTATCCCCCAGGTACTTCTGAAATGAAGCAGTTTGAATGCTTAGGTTACAAAGCAAATGTACAAAAGGCAGATGCCCTTTGTAAATGGGACGTGGCTGTTGGGGGGATTGGTGTGCTTGCCACAGTGTGGATGGGTGGGGGGGGGAGCTGGTGCATATGGGTTCACACCAAACCCCCATACATCCCCACACATCCCCATGAATGGAGCAACTGCCATTATGGCCTATTGTTCCATGCATGGGCAATGGGTGGAGGTGGGTGGGCATGCATGGTTCACGGGAGCACGCACACACACACACACACACACATGCCATGGCATTCACACAGGAGGTACCCACTCATGCCTACACAGCACACCTGCATGAGCATGTGTGGGTGCATCTTGTCAAAAAGGGCAAGAGATGTTACCAATTGGCTTAAAACCAGAAGCTGGCAGGATGGGGGAAGCTATGGGTGTTTTTAGACAAGCACCTGCCCATCTATTGTTCACCAATCACCCACCCATCATGCACATTCCAGGGCTTCATAGCATGCCAAATGCGGCCCTGTACCATGCATGATGGGTGGATAATAGGTGGGGCAGTGCTTGTCTGAAAACACCCTATGGCTGTTCCTGAGATTCAAATAAAATATCTGAGTGTATGTATAACAAAATGCATAGCAGCTTTATATGATGCCAGCTTTCCTCCATTGCTACAGAAATTAAGAAAACACCCCCCAAAAATGGGGGGAGGGGGGACAAAAAACTTGTATGTAATTGCTTTGGTAGGTGATCAGCTATAAAAACAAACAGGTTCCATAGAATATTTTATCCGTTGTACATACTACCAATATTTGTCCCAGACTCATTATTTTCTGACGTCCAGAAGTTTTTTCTCTAGTTTCTTATGGGCATCCCAAAAATCTAGAATTTGGGAGCATGCACCTCAGCTCCCCACCTTTGAGGGTAGAATTGGATTGCCAAATCTATGACAGTACTACTGGCCAGCTAATTTAAGAATAATCATCACTTGGAACAAAGGCCATTTTCATGGACGCCCCCCTCCCCCCCCATGTGTGTGTGTGTGGGGCGTGCTTTGAATCAAGGCCGTGAGTGTGGGGGGTGGGGGGTGTACATATGAATGCCATGGGCAGTGAGTGGGGGTGCATGCGTGCTACACCCACCTCCACCCATCGCCCAGGCACGAAGCAACCAGTGACCCTTTTCACACAGACACTCTAACATTGATTAAGTTGGTGTTACATTTTATTATACATGTTGCAGGACACCCATAGAGCACATCTGCAGCCCTGCAACATATATAATAAAATGTAACATATTTTATTGGTGTTAGAGTGTCTATGTAAAAAGGACCTTAGTTTATATGACCCTAAAGTTTATATGATCTGAGGTGGGAGGACTTAGGGATGAGGGTGGGTTTTTTAATGAGGGTTTTAAATGAAGTTTTATTGAACTTTTATTGTGTTTGTTTTTGGTCTGTAAGCCACCTGAGCCTTAGGAGAAGGGTGGGGTGGAAATTTGAATGAATAACTAAATAAATCTGGTTCTAGGTTAAAAAAAAACAGACTAAAGGATTATTAAGGGAAATTACTCCAGTGACACAATGATAGTGATGTCCTGGTCTCTCCTCTCAGACTATGCTTTGGGGAGAAAAAAATATCGAATTCAAACGTTAGGTTTTATAGTGACCTCTGAGCCATTTATAAACGTTGCCCCCTGACACAGCTATCATTGACAGAGTATATAGGAAACTGTGTATACAAAAACATTCAGAAAATGGGCAGTGCCATAAAAGCAAATGCAGGAGAGCTGGAGTCATCTCAGTATCATTTAATTTTTACTTGTACTAGATGCTCAAAAGTTAGTGGCACAGACTGATCTTTCCATTCTTTGTCTCCCTCTTGTACTTCCATCTTGCCATCTATTATTTCCATATTTTCTCAGATAATAGATGCATACACTACAGCAACAACATCCTGTGTGTTTAAGTTTATTAGATTTCTAATATCCCTCCTAAATCATTGCATTATTTCCCCCCCCCCCCACTTTCCCCCAAGTCTGGGCAGTTTCATTCATGCTGTCAAGAGTGAGGGGAGAGGTGTTAGCAGGGAAACTGACTAGCTTTAGGGGAAAGTATAAGAAAGCAAAACATGATCGGAGTGGAAATTACATGGGGCTGGGATCCCAAATCAGTCCCTTGCATGAAGACAGCCAGTTCTTCCTAGAGCTTGGCAGTCCCAGGACCAATGTTCAGGTCATCATGACAGAGAACAGGGTTTCCAGAGCTTCGAGCACCAGGGTGCAGGGATGGTGGGAGCAGCATCTCCAGACAGCAAGTTAGACAGAGTCTGGGAAATTTCTTGAGAGCTGTTGACTGGGAGCCAGGTCAAAGTGTGGGGAAGGGCCTTTGGACTGCCTAGAGTACCAGGTCTATGGAACATAGAGAAGTCTCTCCCTTTACCTCTGACCCAAAGGAAGCTCATGTCCAAACATCATAATAATTATATATGTTGTGCAACAACATTTTACACAACAAATATATCAAATATATCAAACAAATATATCCCCTCATCTCTGTCCAAAACTCTGCTGCCAGGGTCATCTACCTCGCCCGTCGCTTCGACCATGTGCAGCCCCTCCTCTCTTCGCTTCACTGGCTTCCCCTTCCTGAACGAATCCTGCACAAGCTCCTAGTCTTCACCTATAAAGCTCTTCACAACCTCGCTCCCCCCTACCTCTCTGCACTTATCGCCCTCCATACTCCAGCCCGTGCACTTCGCTCCTCCTCTGTCCCTTCTCTCACCCTTCCACGCCTTCCCTGCTCCCCTAAGCGCCTTCGTCCCTTCTCACTTGCTGCCCCCCATGCCTGGAACTCCCTCCCTGTCCACATCCGCCTTGCCCCCTCCCTTCATACCTTCAAATCTCTCCTTAAAACTCACCTCTTTCGCTCTGCTCTGTCTGACTCTTTATCCTGCTGAGCCACTATTCCTATACCTACGATCGGTTTACCCTTATCCTTGCCACATGGACCTGCCTGCTGTCATTCTCATCGTAACCAAGCCAAGTACGTGCACTTGAGACCTCGCATCTTCATGAATGTTAGACCCCTTGTCTCTCCCTCTGTTCCCCTTCCTAAGTCTCTCCCCCAGCTCCTGTCTCTCAGATTGTAAGCCCTAGGGGCAGGGACCGTGTCTATTTTATTACTTTGTAAAGTGCCATGTACACTGCTGGCACTATATAAATGTTTGTTAATAATAATAATAATAATAATAATCAAACAATAGAGCAGTTGTGCAATGAAAATTATGGTCATTGTGCAACTCCTATGAAAAAAAAGGTAGAGAAAATAATTCACAAAAACTAGGTAGATTAGAATAGGAGTTAAGTTTGCTTTTCAGCTCCCATAATCTCTCTCTGTATCTGAACAAGTGCTAACTTGCAGGTTAGATCCATGCACAAGAAAATCCTTCCTGACTCCTCATCTCTTCCTCTATAATTCCATTCCAGCTCTCCCATTCACCATCAAAACCTAAACTACAGCCACATAATTTTAACCCTGCCATTATTATTTTTTACAAAAATGTGGGAGGGGCTGTACAGCCAATGCATTCTACATTTTAAATAAATGAAAAATATCTTTAAAAGCTGGTGTGGTGCAGAGACAGCTCAGTTATGGAGTAAATGGGAAGCTTTGGGACAAGTAATGAACTCAGATGTTGTGAGGATTAAGAAGGGAGTAAGATATAACTTACTCCTCACAACATCGGAGGTAGGTAAATTGAATTTCTCTCTCTCTCTCTCTCTCTCTCTCTCTCTCTCTCTCTCTCCATATATATATATATATATATAATTACAGAAAAATTCATCCTACAACCCAAAGAGAATATCAGTTACAACAGATATTCATATCATTCTACTTTATATTGAAATCTACCCGAATAAATACAAAAATATGAGATTAAAACGCCCCCCAGAATTGAAATATTCAACCAGGATACAAGATATTGAATTTGATATGTGAATTATATGCAATTAACAAGAAATAACAAGGGGAAAATATAGCTACCATTTATGTCAAATGCAGAAAGGGATAATTACTAGAAAATTCAGAACACTCTCCATTAAAAAATCTGTATATTGGTGATTTATGTCATTAAAAAGATTTAATTCATACTACAAATGTTTAACTCCAAAAATAGCACTTATCCGTGAAAGCAGGAAAACATATCTTAAACAGTATAATGCAAATTAATCCTATAGTCACAACAACAAAGACCAGGAAACAGCTTGAAACCCAGGTTTCCAAGATTCTCTTCCATGACTTACCTCACCAGATGTATCACATACCAGCTGCTCCTTTTTACAAGTTCCCTCGTTCCTTGAAGCGGGGGGAAAGTTGGGGGTGAAAACCATGAGATCATTCTTGGCGGCAACAGCTTCCCCTACACACAAGTTCCGGCTGTTGCGCTGGGAATACGACCAGCTCCCCACTTCGCTGGCACACACCAGTGTGTGATTCCCAGCAGAGTACATCAGAGCGGTGTCCGGCTGACACCTCATGGCGATGTAGAGGATAATCACCAGCAGGAACAAACTCGACACCGAGCAAATGGCGATGATTAAAGAAACATTCATGTCAACCATGGGTCCCTCACTCACTCCCGTTTCCTGGGGATCCGGCTGCCCCGCTTGGGCGCTCTCCACCAGGGAGACACTCACGGTGGCTGTCGCTGACAGCGCCGGCTCCCCATGGTCCTTCACCACAATCACCAGACTCTGCATTCTCCCATCGGCCTCATCCAAGGGCCGGGTGGTGCGGATCTCCCCACTGTACCGCCCCACCCGGAAAGGCACCGCTGGGCTCCTCGGCTCCTGCAGCTCGTAGCGAAGCCAAGCGTTGTAGCCAGAATCCGCATCCACCGCCCGGAGCTTGGCCACCACGTGCCCTGTGCTCGCTGAGACCGGAACCAGCTGCAGGGGGCTGGTCTCTGCTGCTGC
>QEPC01008851.1:1654422-1672261 GCA_003113815.1 Sphenodon punctatus
GCTACTAAGAGGGAGAGTCAGGTAAGCCCTCCCCCTCCCCTCCAACACAACACAACCCTACAGGGGTCAGGACCAACAATTTTTTGGGTTTGTTTGTTAAGAATAATTTTTTAAAAGACAGCATGACCGGCCCCCAGCCCGGCCCCGGCCCACCGGGAATCCTCCCGGTGCATTCAATGGCCAATCCGCCCCTGGCCATTTGCTCCATGTGTGGAGATGGGTATGCGCCCATGGGAATGGATGCACACCCGCCTCCACCCACCGTGGGTGCATACCTATCCCACCACCCACCGCATCCCATTGGGAAGGAGCCTTAGACTCTTGATCACTTCACTGTTCTCTTCTGAATCCTCGTCATCATCATTGTTGAAATGCAGAGCCCAAATCCGAACACAGCACTCCAAGAGAGGTGTGAACAGCGTTGAGGAGAAAGGTTCTATAACTTTCTGAGTCTTGGATAGGATGCCTCTGTTAATACAATCCCAAATGGCAGTGGTATTTTTTGCAACTGCATGACACTGTTCACTCATGTCCAGTTTGTGATCCACTAGAGTCCCCAAATTCTTCCCACATTGGGACTACCTGGCTAGTTACCTCTCATTTTGTACGTGTACATTTGGGTTTTCTTTTTTATGTGTAATACTTTACATTTCTCTTTGTTGAACTTTATTTTATCGTTGTGACATAGAGCCAGTTTATGAGCTTATGCCATGGCTTTGTGGGCAGCAAAGAAGGAAGCATCTGCGAAGTCTCATCCAGCTGAGCTTTTCTGGATGTTGAGGGGACTGATCTGTTGCACCTCCCTCCACCTGGAATCTGAACCATTGGATGCCCGCTGTGACTTGTTTGTTGTCTATTTCATGGATAAAATCACCCAGATTCACCGCAACTTCGACGCCGTGCTTCATACCATGGGAGAACCAGAGGCTCTGGAAGTCCCACCTTGTCTGGTTTCATGGGATCAGTTTCAGTGGGTGTCACCCTCTAATGCGGAGGATGCTATTGGGGAGGTCACAGAGCCAACTTTTGTGAACTGCATCCGTGCCCGTCCTGGCTGGGTAAGGCCAGCCGGGAGATGTTAGGGCCATTGCTGGCTTGGGAGGGTAGAGTGCCAAGCGGCCTCAAGGAGGCGGTGGTGCGGCCTCTGCTCAAGAAACCATCGTTTGATGTTGACGCCCTCACCGGTTATTGGCCTGTCTCTAATCTTCCCTTTTCAGGGAAGTTTATTAAACAGGTTGTGGCTCAGCAGTTGCAGGAGCATCTGACTGGCATCAGTTTCCTGGATCCCTCGCCGTCTGGCTTTCATCCGGGTTTTGGTACTGAGACTGCACTTGTGGCTTTGGTCAACGACCTCCGCCGAGAATTGGATTGGGGTCGATCAGCCTTGCTGATTCTATTAGATCTGTCGGCTGCTTTTGATACCGTTGACCACAAGGTGTTGGTGACTTGCCTGCGGGACCAGGCCAGGGTGGGCAGAGTTGTCCTTGACTGGTTCCACTCATTTCTGGCTGGAAGAACTCAGAGAGTGGTGCTCAGGGATTGGTCTTCATCTCCTTGGGACCTCTCCTGCTGATGACACCCAGCTCTACCTCTCATTTTCATCTGACCCAGACCCCACAGTCTCGGTGCTTACCCAATGCTTGATGGCTGTGGGGGACTGGATGAGAGCAAGCCGACTGAAACTGAATCCCGACAAGACGGAGATGATGCTAGTGGGTAAGGCAATTGGTGTGATGTCCCCTGTTATTGATGGGGTTCATCCCCCATTGGATTCTTCCCAGGTTCGCAGTCTGGGAGTGCTCCTTGATACCCAGCTCCGGCTGGATGTCCATGTGAATGCTGTGGTGAGGAGCACGTTCCACCAATTACATCTGGTGTGGTGGTTTCGGCAATATATCGCAGACTCTGACCTGGCTACTATAATTCATTACCTCGAGATTGGACTGTTGTAATGCGGTCTATGTGGGGCTACCCATAGTGACGGTCTGGAAGGTGCAGCTGGTGCAAAATGCGGCAACCCATCTCCTTATGGGGACAGGTCACTGTGAGCACATTACACCAGTGCTCCGTTCGCTGGACTGGCTGCCTATAGTTTTCCGGGCCTGATTCAAGGTGTTGGTTTTGATCTATAAATCCCTAAATGGCTTGGGCCCTGCCTACTTGTAGGACCGCCTCATTCCCCAGGCCTTGGAGCAGCCCCTGCGGTCCTTGTCTGAGATCCCCCGCGTATCCTGGAGGGCCACTCTGGAGAGGGCGTTCTTGGTGACCGCACCTAGGCTATGGAACTCCTTCCCGGCAGAGGCCCGGTTGACTCTGGACCTCCCTTCCTTTTGACAAAGATGCAAGACCAGGCATTTGGTGAGGAAGATGGGTGATGGGATGGGTTAGGGTGGTTGCGACTGATCATTCCCACTAGTTTTAGATGACTTTTATATAGTTTTTAATTTATTTTTATTGGTGTATTTTTGTATTTTGTGTTTTTATTGTTAGCCACCTTGAGCTGCTTGGAGCAGAAGAGGTGGGATATACATATTTTAATAAATAAATCAAATCAATCAATATTTTAAATCCAAATATCCAATTTATCAAGGTTGTTTTGAATTTTACCCCCTGACATGCCTGCAATCCCTTTCAGTTTTGTATCATCAGCAAATATAAATATACTCTCCAACTCATTAATCAAGGGTTATGGACCCTTGCAGAGCCCCACTTTATACTCCCTTGCCCCAGTTCTCAGTTAACTATTTATCTTTGAAAGCCATTTTCCAACCAGTTCTATACACACATTATGGTAGTGCCTTTTAGACCACATTTCTCTATTCTGTTTTGGAGAATGTAATGGGAGACTAAATCAAAAACCTAGCAGAGAACAAGGTATATTAGGTATATATTCCACTGTATCCGTCAATCTAAGGTTACCTTATCAAAAAAAGGAAACTCGGTTGGTCTGGCATGACTTACTATTAATAAATCCTTGTTGGCTACTAGCAAAAGCAGCTTTCCCCAACCCCTTTCCTCTAGGTGCTTACAAATCATTTGTTATTATGTTTTACTCTAATATCTTCCCTGGTGCTGAAGTCAAGATGCCCGGACTATAATTCTTGGGTCTTCCTTCTTTCTTATTTGAAAGATAGGCACTAAATTTGTACTATTCCAGTCCCCTGGAACATCACCAACTCCCCATGAGTCCTCAAATACTATAGCTAGCAGCTGCAAGATTTGCCTTCTAGCTCCTTCATAGGACCATATAATGGTAATGTTAGTGGCAGCTGACCAATTAGGGCAGGGTGGGCGTGGTCCTCTTTCCAGAGGCCAACCACCTCCACGCTCCTCATCTGACTTGTTCCTGAGGGAGCCGGGGAGTGGAACTCTAGTGCTCCTGTGATAGCTTACACACACACACACACACACGCACAGCCGCACTACAGCATAGAGGAGGGCTTGGAAGTGGGGCACAGAGGCTTTGGTTCCCATAGAGGGAACCAGCCATTTACAGAGATCTGGGGTTGGGGGGCGCTGATCCACGCCACCCCAGTCAGTAGCAGAATGGAAGCCCCTAGTGGCCCTGCCTCACTGGGGACTGCATCATCGTCATGTTTGCTCATCCCTCTGTCTCTACCTGCTGCGGGCTTGCAGACACCCAGCTGCTTCCTCTGAGCCGTGGAGACTCTGGGGTAAGTGGCTCCCTCTGCTCGGGGTTATGGGGATCAAGCTCAGCTTGCAGGTCAGGACTCCGGGGGCTCCCCCAGCCTCTCTGCACCGTCCTCTCCCTGCAGGGCCGTTTGCAGGGAGGGTGCAGCTAGGAACTGCTGCCACCTGTGCAAGTTCTTCGCCCCAGGGAGTTGGAGACGGCAGCTGCAGCACGGTCCCTTTCCCAGTGCCCCCATCCACCCGAGCCCAATCTCAAGCCCCGTCAGCAGTGGCACTGACAGTGCGGCAGAGCCCGGAAAGTAAGTGCAGAGGAATGGGCTGGGCTGCTCCGATCTAACTTCCAGGAGACGGTTTCCTTCCAGGTATGAATTCCCCATGAGAAATCCATGCCTCCTTGGTAGGAAAGCAGCGCAGGGGAGGGGAGCAGAACTGGGCAGGCAGCCCCCCCCCCCTCCCGCTCCTGTCCACAAATGAGAGAAAGACCCCACCTTTCTGTGTGAGTGTGAAAGAGAGAGGGGGCGAAACCACAGGAGACGCCTTGGGCCGCAGAACCCCTATCGGCCGCCAGCTGCCACATCTTCACCCCATCGCGGGGGGGAAAGGCCGAGATCACAGCGCACAGCATCCTTACCCAGAATGGGGTCAGGCTCCCCAAGGCACAACGCGTGCGCCCGGTTGCCCTCTGCCCCCACCACTCGGGGCTTTGAGCAGCGCCCACTAACTCCAGTCCTGCGTGACCGCATCGCAGCTGGGGCAGAAGAGGGGGGGGGGGAGGAAGGGGGGGCACGGCCAGGTGCCCACTCCTCTGGCTCGTGCCTCGGCCCACACTGTCCTAGGACAGAAGAACCAGCCAACTGCCCATGCTGGGTCCCCAGTGCGTGGCTGTGCCTGGAGCTGCACAGGGATCAGGCCATATGGCTTCACCCAGAGAGATCCTGACCCCCGCTTCCCCCAGGGGGATCGGTGTGGGCGTGCGTGATCCCCTCTTTCCCCCAGGGGGAATGACCTCGATTCCCTCTTTTCCCCCTGGAAGTTTTGTGTGTGAGACCCATGTGTGTGTGCGCCCCTTTTCCTCTTGGTTTTTGTTGGGGTTTTTTTTTTGTATGAGTGAATGAGAGAAAGGTGTGTGTGTGTGTGTGTGTGTGTGTGTGTTCCTGTGCTCCACTCCCCCTGGGCGGATTGGTATGAGAGTGAATGGAGAATGATCCCCTTTGGGGACCAGTGTGGTGTAGTGGATAAGATGCTGGGCTTAGAGACCAGGGTTCAAATCTCACCCTAGCCAATGAACTCACTAGGTGGCCTTTGGCAAGTCTCAACCTCAGTTCCCCCTCTGTAAAATGGGAATATGTGTGTGCCTGTCTTTTCCTCTGTGTGTTCCCCTCAACTTTGTCCATCTTAGATTGCAAGCTCGCTGTGTATGCCTAGTAGCACTATAGAAATTATTAGTAGTAATCGTTTTTCCCTTCGGCGGTTATGTGAGTGAGAGAGAGATTTAGTGTGGGGGATAATTGGATGCTGCCCACCACCACCACAACCCAGATACATCACATGGGAGGCTGCCTGTTTGCTGGGCTCCCCACACTTTCCATACATGTGGCTGCTGGAGGGTGGGGGTGCCTCAGGGCTTTAGGAATCTCCCATCTCGTGTGAAAACATGCTATGACTCTCCTGAATTGACTTATGGAGTCACTCAAATACTTACTAACATTTTGGGGATTGCCACTGTTATTCTCATATATATGGGGACAGGATTAATTCATTCATTCACCTGCTGATATAATTTTAGACATAATTTGATAGACATAGTTTGATATAGTTTTACACACCGCCTACCAAGATGGTACCCTGAACCAGGGCTGGACTCTTCCTAACATTTCTAGTAGTATTACTAGTACTAGATATAAATATTCACTAGTAGAGAGCAAAAGGAGATGCAAACTAGCCACATCAGCCTATAAAATTAGGAATCAAAAAGACAAAATGGAAACGGTTACCCATTTAAGGAACATAAGCAATGATTTCTTGCTGTTACTCTCTTTATCTTCTGTAAATGTCTTGACACAGCAGATAGTCCAGTATATTTGATAAATAAATAAAAATTAGATGCCAGAAAAGGAATTGATAGGGTTGAGTGGAATAATGAAAAATAACACTAAATGTCCTGGAATTTGTCTCTGATGAATGAATGACAGAAGATCGTCGTTCAGCCTAAATTCAGCCTAGGATCCCGATCTATGGTCCCCACGTGTGTGACATGAGACCAACCCGACACTGCATACGCACATTTTGTGAACACACACATTTACCTCGCTGCCTGACAGCCTAGTCCGCCACTGCAGCCCTGCCTCTTCTGAACTCCCCAACTGCCACCGCAATCACAACTCTCTCTCCACTTCCCTTCCAGAAATGGGAAGGAGGAGAGGGATGCGAGCATGGGGGCAGTTGGGCAGCTTAGTAGGAGCATGGCTTCGGCAGCAGACTTGGGGAGGCAGCAGCAGACTTGAGCCCCAAACAATAGTTGTGGTTGGTTCGGCTTCTTGCAGCAGCTACGGGAAACATCAATGTTAGCTTTAGAATTTCTCTTATAGCATAGGTTTTAACCCTAGGATATTTGTGCCTTTATATATACTTTTAAATATAATTTTTATTCTTACCTTGTGCCTCTTGTGAAAGAGAATCTATCATAGATAACTAATTTTATAAGAATCACTTAGATGTATTAGTTTAGGGGCAAGTCAAGGCTTTAGTGACTGGACCGTCACAATGTTCACCGGATGTACATGCAGGCAGCATGGTGCTGTGTGCTGGCAGTGACACCAAAAGCAGCTGGGAAATAGCTCAAGGCCCCCCTCCCCTCCCATCTCAGACCCCCCTCCTTATGCTACAATAGAAACTTATGCTATGATGGACATTCTAACACTAACTGTTAAAGTTCTGGTTTTCCTATTTGTTGCAATAAGCCCAACCAACCAGAAATATTGGTATGGAAGTAGTAAACAAATTCAACAGATAAAAAGGACATCCTGTGCAATTCTCCTTTCAGGATTTCAGGGAAGGTACTCTCGAATACAACTGCCAGAGCTGAGATCATCATCTTTTTGTGGCAGCCAAGATACTTGGCTGCCACATTTTGGAAGAAAGAACACTTCCTATTCCAAGGAAACATTTGCAACAGATTTGGGAAGTGATATTAATGAAAAAAAACTACCTACTGTAAAAATGTGTGAAAGATACAGATGACAGAATAATGCACAACTGGAAAAAGGACTCTAAGGGCAGTACCAATTAGTTGTCAGTAGAGAATCAAAGAACAATTACTGCTGACCAAAGAGTCTCACTACCTAACAAGATATCCAGATACCTTTCGGGATGGTTAAATTGACAGAACAAATGCAGAGAAGAGCACTGCAGCTAAATGGATTTCAGGTTCTTTTAGCGAAACATCAAATATTATTTAATTTCACTCTCTTCTTTCCTTTGGGATACTTTGTATTATTTCACATAAAACTAAGAGGGTTCCTCAGTGAAAGAAACAACTTGAAGTATCCACCTCTGCTATAAAGATACAGTACTTAGAAATTCTAACTACAAAAGTCGACATGGCAAAGGAATTCTAACACACACATAAACTGTAGCGATAAAGGCTGAAAGTCCCTAAATCACATTACACAGATCGTTCTACTCTGATACATAAATAATGGAGGGTAAGAAAGTTGGACTGAATGGATCTGTATACTCCACAATTATTCCAAAATTCAGTACAGCAATCATGAACATCAGAAACCTTTCTTCTCCCCTGTGAAAAGAAAATACTATATCACGTCAGGAAAGGAAGACCCTAGGGGACCCTCACTGCCTAACAATATTTCAATATAGGCAATGTCTGTTATACCTGAGAGTAGTTACCACAATTCCTGTGAACTCATGAAGATATAAACTATCCCTTGGCTTTGTAAAGAAGTAAATCAACAGTAAAAGTAATATGATTTCTCAAGATACATATTGACGCCAATATTGCCACACTCTGGCTCAAGAAAGACCAAAATCCATTATTATGCTTATACGTTATTCATGATAAAAACTTAGCTTACACTGCAAGTAATATTCAAAACCCAAATTTGAACCCATACATAGGAAACCATTTAATTTTTTAAAAAAACCAGTACTGAACAAAACGTCATTATATTGTGGAAAACAAGGGAACACCACTCCTGCTTGGCAATACCACAGTCCTGATGGAAATATATTGTTGAAGTAGTCAAAAGAATTACCTGCCCGGATGGATCTGGGGTGGGTATCTGAGATTTTCCTACATCCCCATTCTCAGAAGAGTGGGGAAAGTTGGGGGTGAAAACCATGAGATCATTCTTGGCAGCAGCAGCTTCCCCTACACCCAAGTTCCGGCTGTTGCGCTGGGAATAGGACCAGCTCCCCACTTCGCTGGCACACACCAGTGTGTGATTCCCAGCAGAGTACATCAGAGCGGTGTCCGGCTGACACCTCATGGCGATGTAGAGGATAATCACCAGCAGGAACAAACTCGACACCGAGCAAATGGCGATGATTAAAGAAACATTCATGTCAACCATGGGCCCCTCACTCACTCCCGTTTCCTGGGGATCCGGCTGCCCCGCTTGGGCGCTCTCCACCAGGGAGACACTCACGGTGGCTGTCGCTGACAGCGCCGGCTCCCCATGGTCCTTCACCACAATCACCAGACTCTGCATTCTCCCATCGGCCTCATCCAAGGGCCGGGTGGTGCGGATCTCCCCACTGTACCGCCCCACCCGGAAAGGCACCGCTGGGCTCCTCGGCTCCTGCAGCTCGTAGCGAAGCCAAGCGTTGTAGCCAGAATCCGCATCCACCGCCCGGAGCTTGGCCACCACGTGCCCTGTGCTCGCTGAGACCGGAACCAGCTGCAGGGGGCTGGTCTCTGCTGCTGCCCAGGATCGGATGCTGGAGGAGGAGGAGGAGGAGGAGTGATGAGGGGACACTATGGGCACGTTGTCATTCTCGTCGAGGATAAACACCTGCACGGTCACGTTCCCGCACAAGGGGGGCAGCCCCGCGTCCTTGGCGGTGACTTGGAACTCCAGCAGCTTCAGCTCCTCATAGTCAAAGGGCTGCAAGGCATAGAGCTTCCCGCTCTCCGACTGCACCGAGATGTAGCTCGAAAGGGGCTTCTCTGCCACACTTCGCTCCACCACCGAGTAGCTCACAAAGGCGTTTTCCTGCAGATCCGGGTCCCAGGCCGACACCGTGAAGATAGGAGCCCCGGGCGGGTTGTTTTCCTTCACAAAGACCGTGTAAACGGGCTGCGGGAAAGCAGGGGCGTTATCGTTCACATCCGCGATGGGCACCAAGATGCTGCTGGTGGCTGAGAGAGGGGGGAGCCCTTCATCTCGGGCTGTGATGAGCAGCTGATACTGAGAGACTCTTTCCCGATCCACAGCCTCCTCCAGCACCAGCGAGTAATAATTCTTAAAGGTGGAGAGGAGCTTAAAGGGGAGCCGCGGGGAGATGGAGCAGGTGACTTTGCCGTTGTCCCCGGAGTCCTTGTCGGAGACACTGATCAGGGCCACCACTGTCCCTGGGGGAGCGTCCTCTAGCACCGGCACCGAAAGGGAAGTCACAGACACCTCGGGGGGATTATCATTCACATCCAGAATCTCTACCAGAACTTGGCAGTGTCCGGCCATAGGAAATGTACTTTTATCTGTTGCTTTAACTTGAATTTCATATAAATTTCTGTCTTCGAAATCCAGGTTTCCTTTGACTCTGATCTCTCCAGTATTTAGATCTATATTATACATGTCTTTAATACTGGGAGGAACAAGGCTACTAAATGAATATGATATCTCCTTGTTTATTCCTTCATCCAGATCTGTGGCATTCAGTTTAATTACTAATGTCCCATTAGCTGCATTTTCTAATAATCGGATTTTATAAACTGACTGGTTAAACACAGGTGCATTGTCATTCGCATCCAGCACAGTAATCACCAGCTGGACGGTGCCTGTCAGCTCTGGTTTGCCCCCGTCAGTGGCTGTGAGTAATAAACGATGCACAGGGGACTCCTCTCTGTCTAGAGGTTTCTTTAATACCATGTCTAAGGATTTACTGTGTTCATCATTAGGCTTCTCAGCTACAGAGAAATAATCATTCCGGCTGAGCTTGTATGTTACCATTGAGTTTGTGCCAATATCTGCATCAGAGGCGCCCTCTAGTGGGAAACGGGAACCCTGTGTTCTCGATTCCAAAATGAATAAATTTTGCTTATTTAAAGAGAAAACGGGCGCATTGTCATTTATATCCTTAATCTCCACCTCGACATGAAATCCCCTCAGGGGTTTCTCCACCAGCACCTCCAGGTGAACGGCGCACACGGGGCTCTTGGCGCACAGCTCCTCCCTGTCTATCCGAGAATTAACAAACAGGATCCCGTTCTGCACATTTACCTCGAAATAGTCTCTCCTGCTGCCGCCGCCGCCGCCGCCGCCTGTGGAGGAGGAGACCATCCGGAACCTGCGAGACACCAGCTCCCCGACCTCCAAGCCCAGATCCTGGGCGATGCGGCCCACAAAGGTGCCGTGTTTGGATTCCTCCGGCACGGAATAATGGAGCTGCCCGCTGCCCACCTCCCAAGCCGCCTGGAGCAGAACCAGCTGCAGCAGCTGCCTCGTCCCCATCAGGGAGTCTCCCCGCAAAACAGCCACGGCAAACGCAGGTGTTTGTCCGCTGAAAACTCCTTCGTTTACTGAAGTCAAAATGGTACGATCTTTTCTTTAAATATCTGGTTATTCCTTTGAAAGAGCAGGGGCGTATCTGGCATCAGGCGGTCTTTCCTTTGCAGGGTTTGGCTCGTTGAAGTCTCTAATGCAGATAATGGAGACGCTGTATTTTCCCTTTTCTGTGGATATGTATTTGTTAGCAGACAGCGCCACCTTGTGGCAGATTAAGGTAACCTCTTCAATACCACTTTGCACTTGTGGAAAAAACAGATGAGAGTTTTTTTCTAAATTGGATTTTTTTTTAAAAAAAGTTGTATTCTAGAGCCTTTAATGGATTTTCATACCAAGTAAGTGTATGTATCCATCTTTCTTTTTTATCTATTCATTGGGTGCAATTTTTGACACCTTGAGACAAAAGTTTTCTATGCTAGAGCATATCGTGTTATACGTTACATATCCTCTAGGCTAGTGATAGATCATTCTTCATGTGGAACATTTGGTTATTTTGCCCTGTTTCTGCTATCCTGATACTTATTTTATATATTTACAAAATTATTTGATTTTAGGAAGTGATTATATTTTAAGGTATCCTTTTAATCCCATAGGGCAAAAGAAACTTTTAAATTTACATTTCCATTGCTGGTTTTTTTTCTAGTCTGAATCCTCATCATCTTGAAATGCAGAGCCCAAATCTGAACACAGTCATGGCCGGACTTAGGAATTTTGCACCCCTAGGCCCTTCTCTGGCTGCTGCCCCAAAGCCAAACCAAGCCCTGCCCCGAATCCAAGCCCAGGATCCGCATGCGAATGACATGGCACATGTGCCCATGGTGAGTGGGGGTGCGTGTGTGCACTCACCTAACACTCATCCCCACTCACCCCCCACTCATCCCCATTCACAGAGCAACCAGGGTAAATGGAGGTTTCTCCGTGGGTGCAGATGAGTGGGGGGTTCGTGTGCGGCTGTGTGCATGCCCTGCCCATGCACCGGCACACCCACAGACCCACCCACACACACACACACCTGGGGAAGCTGTGTAAAAAGGGCCTGTGAGGAGCCACTGGAAGAACAGACAGTTGCTACCTTGTAAACAAGGTTCTTCAAGATGACTCCGAACATTCTCACAACACCCACCCTTCCAGCCCCGCATGGAATTTTTTTCTTATATTCCTAGAAAGGGTTGGAAGGAAATCTCATTTTGAGGGGGAAGAGTGCTTTTTATAGAGCTCGACACCATCACGTCATCTATTATTTGAATATCCTGAGCATGCCATGCACAACACAGTCATAAGAATGCGAGGAGCCATCTCGAAGAACCTTCTTTACAAGGTAACAACCTTCTGATCACTCAGTGGGGAGGAGTTGTTTCTAAACAAACATCTTTATCTCCCAGCCCCATGGATCATGTCCTGATGTCTCCCTGCTGCTGCTGCTCCTCCTGCAGCACTACTAGCAGGCAGATGACTGAGGCAGGTGAGCGATGGGGACCCAGGCAGCAGACTGTGGGCAGCAGCCTCCAGCCGTGCAGGGAGAAAAGGGAAAAAACTGGAGGAGAGTGCCGCCAGGGCCAGGATTGCCACCCCCAGAAAACCAGCCCAAGGCCCAGGCCTAGGGAGCCTGCCCCTAAGTCCTGTCCTGGACACAGTATGCCAAGCGAGGCCTAACCAGTGCTGAGGACAGAGGTACTATAGTTTTCTGAGTCTTTGATATGATCCCGCTGTTAATACAATCCCAAATGGCACTGGTCTTTTTTGCAGCCACATCACACTGTTGACTCATGTTCAGTTTATGATCCACTATAATCCCCAAATTCTTCTCACAGTGTACCTGGCCAGCTATTTCCCATTTTGTACTTGTGCATTTGGGTTTTCTCGGTTATGTGAAATACTTTGCATTTCTCTTTGTTGAACTTCATTTTATACTTTTCATCCCAGATATTCAATTTATCAAGGTTGTTTTTAATTTGAATCCTATCCCCTGACATATGTGCAATCCCTCTCAATTTTGTATCATGAGCAAATAACTATACTGTCCACTCATTCATCTAAACTCATTAATGAAGATATTGAACAGCACTGGACCCGGGACTGACCCTTGCAGAACCACACTTTATACTCCTTCCCTCCCACCCCAGTTCAAAGTTCACTATTTCTTTTTGAATGCCATTTCCCACACATTATGGTCATTACTTTTAGACCACATTTCTGTACCTGAGGCATCTGGGTGAGGTCGAGGTTTGGAGTGACCTGTCCTGAATATGCTGTCCACCTCCCACAAGCTACACCACATGGGAGGCTGCCTGTTTGCTGGGCTCCCCACACTTTCCATGCATGTGGCTGCTGGTGGCTGGGGGTGCCGTGGAGTAACTCAGGGCTCTAGGACTTTCCCATCTCATGTGAAAACACCCTATGACTCTCCTGAATTCGCTTATGGAATCACACAAAGACCTACTAAAATTTCGGGAATTGCCAATGTCATTTTCATATATATGGGGACAAGATTCATTCATTCATCCAGATGTATAAGTTCTTACATACTACAAAGTATCACATTCATTATACACTAGTCCCATAAATATAAACGAGTCATTTCATAACATCCATTACAACAAAGTAGCAACAGGATGGTACAAAAAGGAGACAGACTGGCTGTGCTGGTGGTTCTAATCTCCTAAACTTCTAGTATACTTCCTGTTCCCAGGAATATACAAGACCACATGTAGGTGTGTTTTCACAGCCACTGAATGGAGTCCTTATTTCCAGTAAATGACTCCTGTTTGAGTTTCAACCCCTTCTGCTAAATACAACTGTCAGAGCTGAGATAATCATCTNCCGCCTGTGGAGGAGGAGACCATCCGGAACCTGCGAGACACCAGCTCCCCGACCTCCAAGCCCAGATCCTGGGCGATGCGGCCCACAAAGGTGCCGTGTTTGGATTCCTCCGGCACGGAATAATGGAGCTGCCCGCTGCCCACCTCCCAAGCCGCCTGGAGCAGAACCAGCTGCAGCAGCTGCTTCGTCCCCATCAGGGAGTCTCCCCGCAAAACAGCCGTGCGAAATGCCAGTTTTCTTCCTGTTTTCTTAAATGAACACTCTTCTATAGCTATTCAATTCTAACATGCTAATAGATCCAATTGTTTGTCTCCGATACCTGGCAGCCTCTTGCTCTTCTGACAGTGCAATTCTAAATCCAAATCGGGGAGGAGCTCTCTTATGCCTTGGCTAAGAAAAATGCCTTTTTAAGTGGACAGCGACATCTTGTGACCAAATGTATAAATGTAATAAAACATTCTTTCAACATTTAATTTTCCTTTTCCCCCATTCGTTAGACGAAATTTTAATTTGGGTAAAATAATTGTATCTTAAAACACATTTAATGATGTTTTAAAAGATTTTTATCAATAGATAGCTTTTAAATATATAGTCAAATTGCAAAGACATAGGACCTGTTTGGCAGAAGTTCCGATTTCTTAAAATCGCTGAAATGTTTTGCATGGGACTGGTAACATGGATGTTTTTGGTTTTTTATTTTAAAAGAGCTCATTCTGAATGCTTGGGATTCACAACAAATGGTGTTCTGTTATAGTACCACAGCAGGCAAGATCCAGGTATATGTAGACTGTGATCACACAGGGACCAATGTATTTGATGTTGTCCCTGCAAGGATCCCCCAGTCCCTTAGATCCATTAATCAATATGAAATGACACAACCAGTGACACAGCTATAATGGGAATAGGCAGTGCATCTGCACTAGAGCCAATCAACCTGGGAGGCTCACACTCCCAGCTGCAGCTGTATTCCCTGCTGAATGGTGGTGGGGTTCTTAGTGCCATTCCATCTTCTCTATCAAAGGCCCATTTTAACCTAGCTACACCCCTGATGACAGCATGAGTGCGAGAAACACTAACATGAATTAGAGGAATACAGATGCTCAAATATGGGAAACCCAGTTCACAGAGTGCTCTGATGACTTGGAAATCCCCATCCCACATACAACACATGGGGATCATGAATACAAATATTGTATTTATTGTATTTTTAAATTGTTTTCTAAAAATTTGATTGTTTTATTGATTATTGTTGTTCACCGCCCCAGGCTGCCCTGTGGGCAGGAGGGGTGGGATATACATTTTACATAAATAAATAACAACAACACTGGAATTCTGATTTCTTAATATCCTCCATATTGTTTGTGTGATGCAGTGGTAGTCCAGGAGGATGGGAATCTTCCCAACATAACGTTCCAAATCATACTTTTCTTCCCAAGTTTTGTGNTCGTGAGAATGTTAGATGCCATCTTGAAGAACCTTCTTTACAAGGTAACAACCTTCTGCTCACTCAGTGGGGAGGAGTTGTTTATAAACAAACAGCTTTATCTCCCAGTCCCATGTCCCAGTGCCTCTCTGTTGCTTCTGCTGCTCCTGCAGCACTACTAGCAGGCAGATGGCAGAGGCAGGTGAGGGATGGTGAACCAGGCAGCAGGCTGTGGCTGCAGGCAGCAGCCTCCAGCCATGCAGGGAGAAAAGGGGGGGGGGGAACAGAGCAGGGTGCCACCAGGGCCAGGATTGCCAGCCCCCATAAAACACAGCCCAAGGCCTGGGCCTAGGGAGCCTGCCCCTAAGTCCTGTCCTGGACACAGTACGCCAAGCGAGGTCTAACCAGTGCTGAGGACAGAGGCACTATAGTTTTCTGAGTCTTTGATATGAATCATATGATGCCTCTGTTAATACAATCCCAAATGGCACTGGCCTTTTTTGCAGTGACAGCACATTGTTGACTCATGTTCAGTTTATGATGCACTATAATCCACAAATTCTTCTCACAGTGTACCTGGCCAGCTATTTCCCTTGTTGTACTTGTGCATTTGCGTTTTATTTGTTATTTGTAATACCTTGCATTTCTCTTTGTTGAACTTCATTTTATAGTTTTCATCCCAGATATTCAATTTATCAAGGTTGTTTTTAATTTGAATCCTATCCTCTGACATATTTGCAATCCCTCTCAATTTTGTATCATTAGCAAATATAACTATACTGTCCCCTCGTTCATCTAACTCATTAGTGAAGATATTGAACAACACTGGACCCGGGACTGACCCTTGCAGAACCACACTTTATACTCACTCACTCCCACCCCAGTTCAAAGTTAACTATTTCTTTTTTAACGCCATCTTCCAACCAGTTATATACACACATTATGGTTGCTCTTTTTATACCACAGTTCTGTATCTGAGGCCTCTGGATGAGGTCGAGGTTTGGGATGAGGTGTCCTGAATATGGGGTCCACCACCCCCAAGCTACACCACATGGGAAGCTGCTGGTTTGCTGGGCTCCCCACACTTTCCATACATGTGGATGCTGGTGGGTGGGGGTGCCGTGGAGTAGCTCAGGGCTCTAGGACTTTCGATCTCATGTGAAAACACCCTATGACTCTCCTGAATTCGCTTACGGGGTCACTCAAAGACTTACCAACATTTTGGGGGTTGCCAATGTGATTTTCATACATATGGGGACAAGATTCATTCATTCATCCATCCACCTGCTGATTTTAGACATATTTAATTTGATATGGTTCTGCACATTGCCTACCGAGATGATACCCTGAACCAGGGCTGGATTCTCCCTAACATTTCTTGGATTACTAGACCCCACTCAGGGGTGATGGCTTGACAGCTAGACCATAAAGGGGTGAAGGTACAGAGATAGTCACAGGGAAATGTCAAAGTAAAAGAAGGTTTACGGGTAGAACAGTCGATTCTCTCCAGCGCTGGGAGATACAAAACTGGTTGGCTGGAACAGAGTATCTGGCGTCACAGCATCCCCCCACGTGTTTTATAAAGGTTCAGACAAAGAACTCAGCCCTGTCCAATGAGGTGAAAGTGCATTTGAATATTCATCCCGATGTATAAGTTCTTACATTCTACAAAGTATCACATTCATCATACACTAGTCCCATAAATATAAACGAGTCATTTCATAACATCCATTACAACAAAGTAGCAACAGGATGGTACAGAAAGGAGACAGACTGGCTGTGCTGGTGGTTCTAATCTCCTAAACTTCTAGTATACTTCCTGTTCCCAGGAATATACAAGGCCACATGTAGGTGTGTTTTCACAGCCACTGAATGGAGTCATTATTTCCAGTAAATGACTCCTGTTTGAGTTTCAACCCCTTCTGCTAAATACAACTGTCAGAGCTGAGATAATCATCTCTTTGTGGTAGTCAGAACACTAGGATAAATTTTGGAATAAAGAACACTTCCTACTCCAAGGAAACATTTGCAACAGATTTAGGAGGTGAAATTAATACCTATATATATAAACTACTGCGGGAAATGTATACAAGATACAGATGACAGGAAAATGCACAACTGGAAAAGGACTCTAAGGGCAGTACCAATTAGTTACCAGTAGAGAATCAAAGTACAATGACTGCTGAGAAAAGAGCCTCGCCAGAGCACGGCAGCTAAAACTCTTTCAAGCTCTTTTAACAAAACATCAAATCTTATTTGATTCCATTCGGTTTTCTTTCCTTGGGGGTATTTTTGTATTATTTCACACAAAACTAAGAGGGTTCCTCAGTGAAAAAAACAATTTGAAGTGCCCACCGCTGTTAAAAAGATGCAGTATTTAGAAATCCTAAGTACAAAAGTCGACAAGGCAAAGGAATTAAAACACATATATACAATAGAGATAAAGACTTGGACTTCCTAAATCACATTACAAACATCTTTCTAGTCTGATAAATAACTAATAGAGGTTAAGAAAACTGGAGTGAAGGGATCTGCATACTCCACAATTATTCTAAAACTGAATACAGAAATCATGAACATCAGAAACCTTCTATCGCTAGACTTTGAAAATACTATAACAGATCAGAAACGGAAGACACTCGCGGTTCACTGCCTAACAGAATTTCAATTCTATGCAATATGTTTTATACTGTTACCAAAATTACTGTGAACTGATGAAAATATAAAAGGTTCACTTGGATTTGTAAAGAAGTAAATCAACAGTAAAAGTAATAAAAATTTCTCAAGAGACGTATTGACACAAATATTGTCACAGTTCTACACTTTAGCTCAAGAAATACCAAACAGCATGATTCTGCTTCTACACTATTTATGATGAAAACTTCACTTACACTGCAAGTAATATGCAAAGACCATATTTGAAACCATACACATGAAATCATTCACTTAAAAACACAGTGCCATACAAAAAAGTATTATATTGGGCAAATTAACAGGACACCACTCCTGCTTGGAAACACAACAGTCCTGGTCGAAATATAAGGCTACTGTTGTAGCAGTTAAAACGATTCGAAACACTCACCTGGCCGGATGGATCCGGGGTGGGTATCTGAGATTTTCCTACATCCCCATTCTCAGAAGAGTGGATGAAGTTGGGGGTGAAAACCATGAGATCATTCTTGATGGCGGCAGCAGCTTCCCC
>QEPC01008851.1:1672721-1683018 GCA_003113815.1 Sphenodon punctatus
ATGGGCACGTTGTCATTCTCGTCGAGGATAAACACCTGCACGGTCACGTTCCCGCACAAGGGGGGCAGCCCCGCGTCCTTGGCGGTGACTTGGAACTCCAGCAGCTTCAGCTCCTCATAGTCAAAGGGCTGCAAGGCATAGAGCTTCCCGCTCTCCGACTGCACCGAGATGTAGCTCGAAAGGGGCTTCTCTGCCACACTTCGCTCCACCACCGAGTAGCTCACAAAGGCGTTTTCCTGCAGATCCGGGTCCCAGGCCGACACCGTGAAGATAGGAGCCCCGGGCGGGTTGTTTTCCTTCACAAAGACCGTGTAAACGGGCTGCGGGAAAGCAGGGGCGTTATCGTTCACATCCGCGATGGGCACCAAGATGCTGCTGGTGGCTGAGAGAGGGGGGAGCCCTTCATCTCGGGCTGTGATGAGCAGCTGATACTGAGAGACTCTTTCCCGATCCACAGCCTCCTCCAGCACCAGCGAGTAATAATTCTTAAAGGTGGAGAGGAGCTTAAAGGGGAGCCGCGGGGAGATGGAGCAGGTGACTTTGCCGTTGTCCCCGGAGTCCTTGTCGGAGACACTGATCAGGGCCACCACTGTCCCCGGGGGAGCGTCCTCCAGCACCGGCACCGAAAGGGAAGTCACTGACAATTCTGGGATGTTGTCATTCACATCCAGAATCTCTACCAGAACTTTGCAGTGTCCGGCCATTGGGGGGTTCCCTTTATCTTCAGCTTCGACTTGAAGATCATACAAATTAATATCTTCAAAATCCAGTTTTCCTTGGATCCTTATCTCTCCTGTGCTGGCGTCTATGTTGAACACTTTTCTCACACTGGGTGGTGTATGGTGATCAAAAGAATATGAAATATCCTTATTAATTCCTTCATCTACGTCTGTTGCATTTGGTGTAAAGACCAATGTTCCATTACTGGCATTTTCCAGCACTCTGATCCTATAAACTGACTGGTTAAACGCAGGTGCATTGTCATTCACATCCAGCACAGTGACCACCAGCTGGACGGTGCCTGTCAGCTCTGGTTTGCCCCCGTCAGTAGCAGTGAGTAATAAATGATGCACGGGGGACTCCTCTCTGTCTAGAGGTTTCTTTAACACCAGGTCTAAAGATTTACTGAGTTCGTCGTTCATCTTCTCTTCTACAATGAAATATTCATTCGGGCTGAGCTTGTAGCTGAGCAGAGCGTTTGTGCCAATATCCGCATCAGAGGCGCCCTCTAGTGGGAAACGGGAACCCGGCAGCCTAGATTCCCATAGATCGATATTTTCCTCATTTAGAGAAAAAACGGGCGCATTGTCATTTATATCCTTAATCTCCACCTCGACATGAAATACCCTCAGGGGTTTCTCCACCAGCACCTCCAGGTGAACGGCGCACACGGGGCTCTTGGCGCACAGCTCCTCCCTGTCTATCCGAGAATTAACAAACAGGATCCCGTTCTGCACATTTACCTCGAAATAGTCTCTCCTGCTGCCGCCGCCGCCGCCGCCGCCGCCTGTGGAGGAGGAGACCATCCGGAACCTGCGAGACACCAGCTCCCCGACCTCCAAGCCCAGATCCTGGGCGATGCGGCCCACAAAGGTGCCGTGTTTGGATTCCTCCGGCACGGAGTAATGGAGCTGCCCGCTGCCCACCTCCCAAGCCGCCTGGAGCAGAACCAGCTGCAGCAGCTGCTTCGTCCCCATCAGGGAGTCTCCCCGCAAAACAGCCGTGCGAAATGCCAGTTTTCTTCCTGTTTTCTTAAATGAACACTCTTCTATAGCTATTCAATTCTAACATGCTAATAGATCCAATTGTTTGTCTCCGATACCTGGCAGCCTCTTGCTCTTCTGACAGTGCAATTCTAAATCCAAATCGGGGAGGAGCTCTCTTATGCCTTGGCTAAGAAAAATGCCTTTTTAAGTGGACAGCGACATCTTGTGACCAAATGTATAAATGTAATAAAACATTCTTTCAACATTTAATTTTCCTTTTCCCCCATTCGTTAGACGAAATTTTAATTTGGGTAAAATAATTGTATCTTAAAACACATTTAATGATGTTTTAAAAGATTTTTATCAATAGATAGCTTTTAAATATATAGTCAAATTGCAAAGACATAGGACCTGTTTGGCAGAAGTTCCGATTTCTTAAAATCGCTGAAATGTTTTGCATGGGACTGGTAACATGGATGTTGTTGGTTTTTTATTTTAAAAGAGCTCATTCTGAATGCTTGGGATTCACAACAAATGGTGTTCTGTTATAGTACCACAGCAGGCAAGATCCAGGTATATGTAGACTGTGATCACACAGGGACCAATGTATTTGATGTTGTCCCTGCAAGGATCCCCCAGTCCCTTAGATCCATTAATCAATATGAAATGACACAACCAGTGACACAGCTATAATGGGAATAGGCAGTGCATCTGCACTAGAGCCAATCAACCTGGGAGGCTCACACTCCCAGCTGCAGCTGTATTCCCTGCTGAATGGTGGTGGGGTTCTTAGTGCCATTCCATCTTCTCTATCAAAGGCCCATTTTAACCTAGCTACACCCCTGATGACAGCATGAGTGCGAGAAACACTAACATGAATTAGAGGAATACAGATGCTCAAATATGGGAAACCCAGTTCACAGAGTGCTCTGATGACTTGGAAATCCCCATCCCACATACAACACATGGGGATCATGAATACAAATATTGTATTTATTGTATTTTTAAATTGTTTTCTAAAAATTTGATTGTTTTATTGATTATTGTTGTTCACCGCCCCAGGCTGCCCTGTGGGCAGGAGGGGTGGGATATACATTTTACATAAATAAATAACAACAACACTGGAATTCTGATTTCTTAATCTCCTCCATATTGTTTGTGTGATGCAGTGGTAGTCCAGGAGGATGGGAATCTTCCCAACATAACGTTCCAAATCATACTTTTCTTCCCAAGTTTTGTGTTTGGTTTGTTCTGGTCTTGAAAGAACTCTTAGTGATTTCTAATATCTTTGAAGACTATAATGAGAGTCCTATCGGGTCCCAATTATGATTCCTCTGGCACATAAATACACCCAACTGCTTTTTTTAAACACAGGCTTAAGGAATACCTTTGATGTGCCCATTGACTCTTCTCATTTATTTGTTTCCCTGGAATGTCTATAGCTGCCCCGATTCCTCTAGTATTAAGAGAGTGTGTCTGAGTTGATGGATAGCACTGGTTAGCCAATATGGTGTTGTTTTGGGTCCAAATCTCAGTGCAGAATGCAGCTTCAGGAGAGATAACTGGAGGACCTTAATCAGTTTCTCCATCCGCCTCTTGTGTTGCTCATCTCATTTCTTCTGATAAACAGGATGCCACTTCTCACTTTGGAAATTCCCATGGGAGGCATAGGTACTTGCCAAATACCTCTTTAGGTGGAAGTTTGACTGCTATGTTGGAGAGGGTGCAGAGGAGAGCAACAAGTTGATAACGGGTGTGGAACACAAATCATAAGAGGAGAGGCTGAAGGACCTGGGTATGTTCTGCTTGGAGAAAAGAAGATTTAAGGGGGAATATGAGCACAGGTTACAGATACTTGAAAAGCTGCCATAAAGAATATGGAGAAGCTATGGAGGGCAGGAGGACAGGCAATGGGTACATGCGACACCAATGGTACCAGTGCAGCAACTTTTAGAGGTATATAAGCTAAAAGTTATTCCCTGTTTAACATATGGAGCAGAGATTACTATCTCTGGCTACAAGAGTTCCTTGGAATTCCCCCAAAATCACTTCCTTAGAGCTCTTTTGAAAGCCCCAAGAGCAACCCCATTAGCTAAGAGCTGAAGTAGGTGTCATCTCAGTTTATGCACAGCTAGTCCTCCGTATGTTGTCTTTTTGGTGGACAGTGGCTTTTGGAGATCCTGCTCCTCTTCTGAAAGAGTGTTATAGAGAGCAAAGGGAGTATCTTGGAGTCCCGCGCTATGCATGGATAAGGCATGTTAAAAATTATGCAAAGGAACTGGCACTCTCAGTAGATGGAGAGGAGTTACCACTTGTGACAATCATGAAGCACGATCTTAAGCTTAGAATAAGAGATTGGGCTCACAACAAGGACCTCCACCTTCTTACCGTAAACAAGATTTCCCAATTGTATCCCAAGATCAAAACCACAGTGGAATTGGAAAGCTATTTAGAACAACTCCAGGATCCCAGGCTCAGAAGAGTAATAACTCTGTTTAGATTTAACCTCCTGGAGACATCAGAGGTGAGGGGCAGGAGGGATTCAATACCCTGTGATGAACGGGTGTGTAGCTATTGCTCGCACGTGGTTGAGACTCTTTTCCACGTGATGTTAGAATGCCCAAGATATGAAACCCTATGATATGTATGGATTAATCCGATCTTCGAGAATTCAAATTTAGACAGCGCTAATAAAATTGAATGTCTAGCTAAGCTCACTGAGATAAGCCAGATAACACGACTAGCAATGTTTCTTTTGTTAGCTGAAAGGGAGATGAAACGTGCTATAGTAGATATCGTTGATACTGACAGTACTCTCAACTAAACTGGAGGGTTTCCCTTTCTTTCCTCGCTTTTTGTATTGTATTATTATAATTATCTTGCGAGTCATTGATTTTTGTATTGTTAAATTCTTGAATTGTTTTTAAATTGTTAAAGCAAATTTGCTGATCAATAAATCTTACATACAAACATAGGCAATGGGTACAAGCTGCAAAAGGGGAGATTGAATAATAAATAATAATAAGAAGAGGCTAGATGAACATATGTTGGGGATAATGTAGGTATGGCAAATCTTGCACTAAGTAGAGGGCTGGACTTGATCAGGGCCCGAACATGGGAGGGGGGGTGTCTAGCCTCAGCTGCAAGACCATTACCATGAGGAAAAAACTGAGGCTAAATTGTAGCTCATGCTTGATACATTTATGCAAACTTATTTCCCTGTATCTATTTACATATGGAGTGCAGGGTGGGTCCGAGGATGGAGCCCAACCAAGGTGTCCAGATCTTGTGAGGTTTGCTGGAGCCAATCAGGAGCTGTGTTAGACCAGAACAAGCAACATTCTGAACAGGGAGCTGCTGGCCCACGGCCTCCTCTAGTCTAGAGAGACAGAGGCCCTTTTCACACAGACACTCTAACACTGATAACATGGGCGTTACATTTTATTATACATGTTGCGGGGCTGCAGGTGTGCTCTATGGGTGCCCTGAAACATGTATAATAAAATGTAACACCCATTTTATCAGTGTTAAAGTGTCTGTGTGAAAAAGGCCAATGAGAGAGAGAGAGATTGACTATAGGAAGAGATTGTGGCCGAGGACCCCATGTCCCCATGTTGCAAGTTTGTACCAGACCAAGAGAAATTATGCTTGGGCCCTGGACTCTGTGACCTCACAGCCCCTTCCAGCTCTATGATTCTGTATCCAAAGGAGGGGGGGACAGACCTCACCAAGCAGCAGCACATTGTTAATGGAGCTGCTTTGTTCAGAAAACCCTACCCTAAAAGTAGCTTTTTGTTTGTTTAGCCTTTAACATAAATGCTCCATATACATTAATGCTTAATTCAACTACTATTTCCAAAAAATGGTATTATCATTATTATTAAGCATTTATGCAGCACCAAGCAGCGTTGGCTAGTATCGTTCTCAAAGTATCAAGATACTAGGATCTTATATTTACTCTTTTGGGGAGGGCACTCGGGTTGAGGGGGGATATCTGGTCAGAGAAAAGGTACTTTTTGCAGTCAATTTCTTTATCTTTAAAAAAATTATTTCCACATGGTAACTTTTATGATTTTAATAAGATACAAGGAAAAAGATACTTTTGACTCCAAGAAAGTTTAGAGAAACAAAAATCGGGCATACACAGTATAAGTATTTGGATGGGTAACGTATTGTTGGCTACTAGGTCCACCCATGAGGGAGTCATTTTGGCTGCAATTTTCTGGGCCTGGAGGTATTTGGTTCTATACAAGCAGGGGGAAAGTCTGGGATTAGAGTGTTTGCCCTATGGTGCTGTGCATCTGTGGGGTTGGAAGTCCCTGGGGTGCTTGGAGATTACCGAATTGGGAAGGGAAAACAGGGGAAATGAAGAAATGTGTGAAGGTGTAACCAAACCTGAAAAGCAAATCAAACTGGATCATTTGGAGGTAGGGACTATATTATGAAATGTTCACAACTAAATTCCATAACAGAAAACAAAGATATAGTTTATATACTGAATCGGTACTCTGTAAGACAGTACTGAAATCAGAATATGTTAAAGCTATTAATGATTTCATGCTCACATGTTAATGCTAACAATACTAATAAGTTGTTAGATTTTTGTTTGTTTGTTTGTTCTACATATGTTGTTAGACACTAAGAAAACATCCGCTGACAGACTGCATAATATTATGCACTGTTTTTTGTTTGTTCGTTTGTTCTTTAATTTTTCAAATGCCTGAGTGTCTTTTAAAGTATCTCAAATACCTGGATTTTGTATCTGCTGTCTTTCCAAGATACTATGCTGTTCCTATATCTTAATGTTTTTAAAATATATTTTACAACTCCAGTAGCTTATGTTTTTATAAGATATTTTCCAATGTCATCTTAGGGTGAAAACAGACATGACGCTAACCACCCTTTAACCACCCTTGGTGGTCATTTATGCATCTTTCAGGGCTGCATAGGGCACCAATGCAGCCCTGNCTTTGAAAGAGCAGGGGCGTATCTGGCATCAGGCGGTCTTTCCTTTGCAGGGTTTGGCTCGTTGAAGTCTCTAATGCAGATAATGGAGATGCTGTAGTTTTCCTTTTCTGTGGATATGTATTTGTTAGCAGACAGCGCCACCGTGTGGCAGAAAGCGGTAACCTCTTCAATACCACTTTGCACTTGTGGAAAAAACAGATGAGATTTTTTTTTCTAAATTCGAAAAAATCATAGTAATTAGATCTAATTTTAAGAAGTTTTATTCTAGAGCCTTTAATGGATTTTCAGAGCAAGTAAGTGTATTCATCTTTCTTTTTTATCTATTCATTGGGTGCAATTTTTGACACCTTGAGACAAAAGTTTTCTATGCTACAGCATATCGTGTTATATGTTACATATCCTCTGGGCTAGTGATAGATCATTCTTCATGTGAAACATTGGGTTATTTTGCCCTGTTTGTGCTATCCTGATACTTATTTTATAAATTTACAGAATTATTTTATTTTAAGAAGTGATTATATTTTAAGGTATCCTTTTATTCCCATAGGGCAAAAGCAACTTTTAAATTTACATTTCCATTGCTGGTTTTTTTTTTCTTTCGCATGAACACATGAATAATGAAGATGAAATGGTTCATTTTATTTGACTTACTGTATAATTTCTGAAGACTAAATGCCTTGTAGGCTCCACTTACACCCAAAGCATCCATAATACATGTCTTTCTGGTTGTTCCTTGAGGAGTTCCAGGGAAGGAGATTCTACATCTTCCCTAGGCATAACTTCCACTGTTGAACTGTTCTAAGTTTTAAAAGGTGAAGATTTTAAGGACATTAATGTTTAATCTAAGTCCACTGGCTTGTAATTGCAACACATTGCTTCTTATCCTGTCTGCAGTAGCAATGGAGAATAATCATTCTCCCTCTTTTTATGGGATTTTTAGATATTTGAAAACTGTCAACCAGTCACCCCTACGTTTTCTTTTCTCGAGGTTAAACAAGCCCAGTTCCTTCTGCCTTTCTTCATACAATTTGTATATTAGATTCTTGATCACATCACTGTTTTAGTCTGAATCCTCATCATCTTGAAATGCAGAGCCCAAATCTGAACACAATAATGGCCGGACTTAGGAAATTTGCACCCCTAGGCCCTTCTCAGGCTGCTGCCCCAAAGCCAAACCAAGCCCTTCCCCCAAGCCAAGCCCGGAATCCCCATGTGAATGACATGGCACATGTGCCCGTGGTGAGTTGGGGTGCATGCATGCACCCACCTAACACTCATCCCCACTCACCCCCCACTCATCCCCATGCATGGAGCAACCGGGGAAAACGGTTGCTCTGTGGGTGCAGATGAGGGGGGTCAGGGGGGTTGCATGGACCCACACACACACAGAGTTGGGGAAGCCCTGTAAAAAAGGCCTGTGAGGAGCCACTCGAAGAAGAACAGAAGGTTGATACCTTGTAAACAAGGTTCTTCAAGATGGCTCCGAACATTCTCACAACACCCACCCTTCCAGCCCCGCATGGAAATTTGTTCTGTATTCCTAGAAAGGGTTGGAAGGAACTGTCATTTTGAGGGGGAGAGTGCTTTTTATAGAGCTCAACACCATCACGGGGTCTATTATTTGACTATCGTGAGCATGCCATGCACAACACAATCGTGAGAATGTTAGATGCCATCTTGAAGAACCTTCTTTACAAGGTAACAACCTTCTGCTCACTCAGTGGGGAGGAGTTGTTTATAAACAAACAGCTTTATCTCCCAGTCCCATGTCCCAGTGCCTCTCTGTTGCTTCTGCTGCTCCTGCAGCACTACTAGCAGGCAGATGGCAGAGGCAGGTGAGGGATGGTGAACCAGGCAGCAGGCTGTGGCTGCAGGCAGCAGCCTCCAGCCATGCAGGGAGAAAAGGGGGGGGGGGAACAGAGCAGGGTGCCACCAGGGCCAGGATTGCCAGCCCCCATAAAACACAGCCCAAGGCCTGGGCCTAGGGAGCCTGCCCCTAAGTNAAAAAAATCTACATAAAGAGTTTTTAGAAATACTTATAGAATTCCAGGAGTTACACAAATTTATAGCATTTCTTCTGTCTCAGCTTCTATCGGGTAAATCATGGATTCCTAGAGCTGGGAGGGATCCTAAGGATTATCTCGTCTAGCCGTCTGACATTAAGCAGGTGGCTGGACTGCACCTACGCCATCCCTGCATAACGTCTAATTTATTTTTAATAGCCAGCAGTGATGGAGGCTCCGCAACCTTCCTTTGCAAATTATTCCACTGTCTTAAGTGTTCTGGTAGTTAGAATTTTTTTTTGAATGTTTCATTTAAATCTTTTCTCCTCCAGTGTGTCCATTATCTCTACTCCTATCCTAAGTGCCCAGAGAGAATTACTGGTCACCATTCTGCTTATAGAAGTCTTTATATATTTAAAGAAAACAACCCTCTGATCTTCTTTTTTCTCGGCTAAACATTCTTAGTTCCTTCAACCTCTTCTCACAGGTCTTTCCCTCCATTCGCTTTGTCATCTTTGGGTGAAAACAGACATGATGCTAACCACCCTTTAACCACCCTTGGTGGTTATTTATGCATGTTCCAGGGTTGTATTGCTGTCTCTTATACACATCTAGATGTGTATTGTGTGTGTGTGTGTGTGTGTGTGTGTGTCTGTGTAAAAATGGCCATGGAGTTTCTATTTATTTCTGCATAACAGAATATCCATAAGCAGCTTCCAAATGCTTTTATAAAAAGTATTTCATAAAATGTGAAATTTCAAGGTCAGTATGTTGCTTTTTTCCTCTACAAGCAATAAGGAAATATATGTTTATTTTACTTTTTCCAATAACACAATTTGAATAGATTTCAACATTATTCTGGTTCTCAATAAGCAAGTTTTCTAACTTCTCTAAAGACAATACAGTTTTTAAGAAGCCTGCTGAATTGGTACATTTTAAACAAAAGAAAATGTGACTACTGATACTAACAAGATGGTTCAATTAAACATTGTATTTCAGCCAATTTGACTTCTTCTTTACTATCCAGGCAGAATTATCCATCAATATGCACAATCAAGATTAAATCCCTGCTTTTTTATTATTTCCTGCATAAATGGATCACAATGGGTGATCACAGCCATACTCAGGGCACCAGTATGAAGCAGAATTACTGTCTATCTGCTCAGCAGACCCATGCTGCAGCTCCGCGTTTGGCCAGCCGTTGCCCTGGGTAACACACCACAGGGTTATGGGAGCCAGCCTAGAGTGATGGGCAGTTCACTTACAACTCTATGGTGTGGGTGGACCGCGGGGCCGGGGAAATGGCAGGGTCCATCTAAAATGGACCCAGGTGAGGCTGCAAGCAAGCGGATGCAGAAGTGCACCTGGAAGCATCTGTCCGTTGACCCAATGGGTACTTTCAGACGTTACGGGGCCCTTTGGCCCCGTACCGTAACGAACATCTTCGTTCCCCGCCGGGGTCACCCCTGCACGGCCCAACAGACGTGCCGGGGGGATCCCGGCGGGGAAAGTGGGAGGGGCCGGGGCCGCGCGGCGCAACGTGCGGCCGCACGGCCCCGCCCCCTCCACGCACCCCGCCGCCCGCCCTCCGAGGAGACGGGCGGGCGGCGGGGCCAATGC
>QEPC01008851.1:1690148-1709817 GCA_003113815.1 Sphenodon punctatus
GCCGCCGCCGCCGCCGCCGCCGCCTGTGGAGGAGGAGACCATCCGGAACCTGCGAGACACCAGCTCCCCGACCTCCAAGCCCAGATCCTGGGCGATGCGGCCCACAAAGGTGCCGTGTTTGGATTCCTCCGGCACGGAGTAATGGAGCTGCCCGCTGCCCACCTCCCAAGCCGCCTGGAGCAGAACCAGCTGCAGCAGCTGCCTCGTCCCCATCAGGGAGTCTCCCCGCAAAACAGCCACGGCAAACGCAGTTCTTCTCCAGTGAAAACTCTCCAGTTTCTTACAATCAAAATGTATATAATTTTGTTATAAATATCATGTTATTCCTTTGAAACACGGGGTGTTATATCCGCGTCAGACACTCATTCCCTGTTTTGATCTGTTGAAGTCTCCAGTGCAGATAAGGGAGGGGCTGTATTTTTCCTTTATTGTAGAATCATATTTTTTAGGAACCAGCACCACCGTGTGGCGGTATTCTGTAAGCACATCCATACCAGTGAAAGACGGATGGGAAAAATAGATTAGAAAATTGTTTTCTCTAAGTCTAAAAAAGTTCATAGACTGCTGCCTGTAAAACTGGATCATATTTCAAGCATATTGTGAATTCACTGGGACTTCACAATAAGAACATAAGAAATGCCATACTGAGGCAGACAAATTGTGCATCAAGCCCAGCATCCTGTCTCCAACTGTGGCCATTCTTGGTCGCTTTGGAGACTCACTCAAGGTCTCATAATGGAGTCATCCATTCCCTGCCGTTCACTCCCGGCTCCCCACAGCTGGAGTTACATCCCCCAACCGACTCAGCTAAAACCCTTAATAGACTTGTCCTCAGAGAACTTATCCAATCCTTTTTTAGACCCAGCTGTGCTACTGGATATGACCACAGCCTTTGGCAACAAATTCCACAAGTTAATTGTGCAGTGTGTGTGTGTGTGTGTGTGTGGGGGGGGGGGGATACTTTTATTTGTATTGAATCTGCTGTCAGTTACTTTTATGGACTGTCCCCTAGTTCCAGTACGTTTGAGAGGGTAAACAACAACTCCTTGTTCTTCTCCACTCATGATTTTATAAACGTCTGTCATATCCTCTCTCAGTCATCTTGTCTCCAAGCTGAACAGCCCTAACCTATCAATCCTCTCCTGCTATGGAAACTGTTCCATACCCTTGATCATTTTTGTTGTCTTCTCTGGACCTTTTCCAGATCTACTGTATCTTTTTTCACATGGATAACCACAACTGCACACTTTATTCAAGGTGCAGTCGCACCATAGATTTATATAGTGGCATTATATTTTTTGTTTTATTCTCTGTACCTTTCCAAATTTATTTATTTATTTATTCATTTTGTATCCCGCCCCTCCTGCGAACAGCTCGGGGTGGCTAACAAATTAGTTATAAAACAATTTATAAATTTATAAACAATATAATAAAACAATCCATAAAAACACTACAATAAAACAGGCTGGGATAATAAATAAGGGTGGGGGAAGATAAAAACACCCCCTCCCCCACCTCACCCCCCTCCCCAAAGGCCTGGGTGAACAGCCAGGTCTTACAGATTCACTGAAATGTCAAAAGGCTTCATAACATTTTATTTGCCTTTTTGACCACCACTGCACACTGAATTGGGGATTTCAATTAATTGTCCACAATGGGTGTTTTCAGATGTTACGGGGCCAGTTGGCCCCATACCGAAAACAACCAAATCATCCCCCACTGGGATAACCCCGTCACGCCGTATCAGACGTGCCGAGGGATCCTGGCGGGGAATCTGGGAGGGGCCGGGCCACGCGGCGCAACGTGTGGCCACACAGCCCCGCCCCCTCCACACTCCCCACCGCCCACCCTCTGGGGAGACGGGTGGGCAGCGGGGCCAATGCGGCTGCAGCATCTGGCCGAATTCGCCACGGCCCGGGATCCCGCCGGTGATCCCGGGCCGTGGCACCCGACCAGACGTGATTTTTTTTTGGTCCCCGCCAGGGATCACTTTCACCACGCTTCCTGGGAAATTCCCCCAGGGAGCCCGGGAAGCATGGTTGAAAATGACCCCGTGTGGGTATTGACCATGGCGAACATCTGGCGGCCGCCAAACAGATGTTCGAGGCACAGTGACCACAGGTGGGTATTCACCATGGTTCACTGTGATCTCATAAAGTCTGAAATCACCCAATGACTCTAAGATTCTTTTCCAGAGTTGTAACCCCTAATTTAGAACCATTATTTTTACCTATGTGCATCATTTTGCACTTGTCAGCATTAAATTTCATCTGCCATTTAACTAAATTTCCAAGTCTTAAAAGAACCCCCTGTAATTCCTCACAGTCCAGCCCAGACTTCAATATCATGAATAACTTCGTGTCATCTGCAGATTTGATCTCTTCACTCTTTATTCCCTTTTCCAGGTAATTAATGAATATATTAAACAATAGGTGCCAGTACAGACCCCTGGAGTACCACACTATTTACTTACCTCCATTGTGAAAATTGAAGATAGGTGGGAAAGAATATAGTTGTGTGTTTTTATCCCTTTAAAAGCCTTATGCACAATTGGAGACATCTTAAAATAAGTTTGTTTATACAAAATACCATATCAAACCTCCTTTTCATTTGCAACCAATTATGAGCCCAATCCAAGGTGCATGCATGCACTAAGTGCTGGTTGTGTGCGTGCACCAAGCAGACATGCCATATGCACCAGTGCAACTGTGCAGGATGCATGTGGTGTTCCAACATCCTGTACTTAGTACACAAGCACTGGCCCCCAATTATTAATGGGTTTTTGACTGACTTCTTCTAACCTAAATGTTCTATTCCTTTATTATTTACAGAACTTGTTAGTTCTGAGAATGATTATATTTTTAGATCTACTTCATTCTCATTGGGGATAAAAAAATAATTCTACATTTGTATGCTTTATGGGTTTGGATTCAGTAAATTTTTATGTCAAATTACAAGCATTAAGTGGAATAATGGAGATTAAATTTCATTGATTACATCTGAATTACTGAATAATTTTCAAGATGAACAGTCTTTGAGAGACGCAATTTTATTTTGAATCACAAGCAGAAAAATGAAAAGATCACAAATTTGATCAGAAAAGGCACCAGAAAAACCTTATTACATTATCATTTATTTCTATCTCCAGTGTATGATTTTTTAAAAAAAATAGTATTCAGATACCTAGAAAATACCTTGCTAATATTATCTCAAAACGTTTTAAAACCAACACTGACACATTCATTTTCTTACAAATTAAGAACACCATCCAGCTACTCAGCTTGCATTTACATTTCAGCTGCCTAACTTCTTAGAGGATCAAGCCTTTTGTGTTTGATGTAGTAGGTCACATGCATATTGAACTATCTCAAGTGGGACAGAGGCAGATGAAGGAGAGAAAATTAAAGGCATCATACACTGGTGGTTTCCTAACTATACACAATACATATTTTTTGGTGTATAGAAGAACAGTAGCACTCAGAGCAGATTAACCTTTTGAAAATCTGACAAAATGGTGATGTCTGATGAGCTGTGATTTTTTTCTGATTACTATTATAAAAAATATTTATTTTTCATTCCATGTTCTACCATCTTAACTTTCAAAGGAAAAAAAATCAACACAGAAAAGGTTATTTCAAGTTGGCGATGTTATAATTAGGGACCTGTGTTCCCTCCCTTTCCCCTATTGCTGCCAATGGGGAAAAGGGGCCAGCAGTGATGGGTCCTCCCTGGTTATAATACTAGATTAGATGCTGACATATGCAGAAAGCTTTACACTGACCTACAGCTACCATTAAATGTATGTACTGCTCTTACAGAAGAGTTGCAAGATGGGAACCAAACGATTAAAGATGTTGTAGTATTTTGTTTTAAGTATCTTCACAATAGACCCATGGTTTTGAACAAATATATATAAAAAAGAAAATTTCACAATCGAACAGACCAAAAACAGTCTCCACACCAAATCTCGCTGCTCAATCTCATTCCCTGCATTAGTTATGCCTGCATAAAAAAGTCACAAAAGGAAACATGCTCCACAAAATTTCAATTGCCTATAACTCTGATCTCCTTTAACTGATTTTCATCAAATGTGTACAGGTTGCACATCATCCCAATATATGTACCCAAATTCCAACCATTAACTTGTTTGGTTCCAATTTTATAAGGGATAGAACATTTGTGATTATAATGGGACAGTGTCCTCACCTTGACTATAAGAGCAACTCTATAAAAACCTGTGTGGCTGTTTATAAATAGTACAAATCAAACATTTTGACATAAAAAACAATTTGATATTTACAATTTAAAGTGGCACTTTCTTAATTTTACCTAAATGAATATTAGAAGAATGAATAATGTCCAAATCAATCAGCAGTACCCTATGTAACAATAACATTATCACTATGAATTGGGGTGGTCAGGTCTTCTGGACCTTGGGTAGAGAGGACAGGAGGGGGGCCAAATTGGGTCCCCAGCAGCTTCCCCAAATGCCAGGCTCTGTATGGTCCCCCTTTCTAGTTCTCAGAGCGGTCTCGGACCGGGCTGGGAGGAGGAGGCAGTGCGCACAGGGCAGTGGAGGGGAAGCAACCTAAATGTGCTGTGGCGGAGGTGCTCTTAGGGATGCCACCGATCTTTAATTTGGGGGGGGGGGCTGTTGGTGGGACAGGTAGCTGCAAAACTGCATTAAAATGAAAATATTCCAATCGAATGTGGTGTTCTAACTCATATCAATATATATTCTGGTACGGGAAAGTCAACTAGCATTTACGTTTAATTACAGAAAAACAGAGATTTGGGGTTTTTAAATAGAGAATATATGGGGGGTTTAATCAGTGTCTTGTCTGAAAACACCCTAACAGCTCTACCAATTTAGAATGAATTTTTGGCTTTATTGGAGTCAGTGACCATTTTAAAATGAGCAGGGCAGGAGGGGTTGTGTCCACTGAGTTGAACAAGCACAGAGCGCCCACTCGGGTGGAGTGTGTGGGGAGGGGTTCTAACAGGCAGCTCCCTGGGTGGGTGCCATGACAGACCCTACACACTCCCCCTGCTATGGACCTTGGGGGAGGGGGAAGGGCTGGCCTTTGAAATTGACATGTCCCGCCATGGGCTCCCTAGTGCTCCAATTTCTGAGCCTTGCAAAGGCTGCCCCCACCCCCCTGAAGTGCCTCTGAAAGAAGGACCACTCCTCTGACAAGGGGTATTTTCAGACGTTACGAGATCACAGTGAACCACGGTGAATACCCACCTGTGGTCAATGTGTCTCGAACGTCTGTTTGGCGGCCGCCAGATGTTCGCCACGGTCAATCTGCACATGGGGTCAATTTGAACCACGTTTCCAGGGCTAGCCAGGGGAATATCTTGGGAAGCATGGTCAAACAGACCCCCGGCAGGGACCAAAAAAAAGTAACGTCTGGCCGCTCGCCACGGCCCGGGATCACCGGCGGGATCCCGGGCCGTGGCGCATTCAGCCGGACACGGCGGCCGCATTGGCCCCGCCGCCCGCCCATCTCCTTGGAGGGCGGGTGGCGGGATGCATGGAGGGGGCGGGGCCGTGCTGCCGCACGTTGCACCGCACGGCCCCGCCCCCTCCCGGATTCCCCGCCGGGATCCCCCCGGCACGTCTGATATGGCGTGATGGGGTGACCCCGGCGGGGAATGAATGGGTTGATTTCAGTACGGGGCCAACGGGCCCCGTAACGTCTGAAATCACCCCATGGCTGCCTGCTGCTGTTCATATGGGCTGGGGGATAGTGGGCGTGGGCTGCCCTCACGCAGCGCACTACAGATTTTTTGCCAGTGCTTCATGAGTGGGCGTTTCTCTGGGTCACCGCTGTGCACATTCACCCACACCACCTTCACATGCTCATTCGGGTGGGTGGTCATGAATGGTTGCATCTCGTATAAAAATGACCAAAGGCACAATGGCCATTCATTTCAATGGAAACAGAGTTTCCCCATTAGCTTTCATAATATTTCAAGTGCAGTTTGCTATTCCTAACAAATAGTCTCCTAAACCTAAAAATCTATTCAAGATATTATTACTGTTTTCAATTCTCTTCAGCTGTTTTAAATTGTTCTATACATTTTATATTGTTTTATACTTTGTGAAGCACTCCGAGGGCCTACAAGGCAGGGGATGCTATATAAATAAAACAGGAGGAGGAGGAGGAGGAGGAGATGGATGGATGAAACACATAAAAGAGCTTTGCAGCTACAAAAAAGTTTAACTTGTTTCAGCAAAACACTGAATAGTAATTTCATATCCTACTTTATTTCCCTTTGGGTTTTTTTTTTTTAATCCCATAAAATTTAGAGATTTCGTGCTTCAGTGTTTCAAAGGAAGATGAGGTGTCCACCTAGGTGGGTGGAATAATTAATAGGTATTCTAATTATAATAACAGGGGGGTGGGGGGAACTGACTGTAGAGGTAAAGGCTGAACAGCCAAAACATGTTATTACAAGCAGTCAAGTATTTTATTAAGGATTAGCTTTCGCCATTTCCAACATGTTATTACAATACTCTCCTCTAGCAGTTTACTAAAGCAACTGAAGACAACTGGGCTGAAGTAGCTTTAATTATTGTATAAATACACACAGTAATTGTAAACAGTAGAACTCTTCAGTCCACCAAAGTGAAAAAGTTGCATGAATATGAAAATACAGTAATAAATCATACTCACTATCTGCTTTTTAAAATGCCAAATCATTCCAATATGATTTAAGGGAAATTGTTTAGTGCTCTTACAAAAAAAACCCACACCACCACTTATCTTCAAAGAAAAGAGAATCAACTATAAAAGCAACGCCGCCTCTCCTCACGGATCTATTAACATTTAAATGTCAAACAATTACACTTCTTTTGATACAAGACGAAAGTAATACTATTGTACCCCAAAGGTTCCATAATATTAAAAAAAAATAAAACCCCTGGAGTTTGCTCAGACAGTATTGCTATTTTGTTTTTATTCTAAATCCTAATGATTAAAGAGCCATTCTGTGTTTTAAAATATTTACGAAGAAAACTTTCCTCATTTAAAAAAATGAGATCATCTTCATAAGAACTAAGTAAAAGACTAACCTGCCCAGATGTGATTGGGGTTAACTCTGGCTGTTGCTCCATGTTGTCTACAGGGAAGGTAAGATTGGGGGTAAAAACCATGAGATCATTCTTGGCAGCAGCAGCAGTTTCCCCTACACACAAGTTCCGGCTGTTGCGCTGGGAATAGGACCAGCTCCCCACTTCGCTGGCACACACCAGTGTGTGATTCCCAGCAGAGTACATCAGAGCGGTGTCCGGCTGACACCTCATGGCGATGTAGAGGATAATCACCAGCAGGAACAAACTCGACACCGAGCAAATGGCGATGATCAAAGAAACATTCATGTCAACCATGGGCCCCTCACTCACTCCCGTTTCCTGGGGATCCGGCTGCCCCGCTTGGGCGCTCTCCACCAGGGAGACACTCACGGTGGCTGTCGCTGACAGCGCCGGCTCCCCATGGTCCTTCACCACAATCACCAGACTCTGCATTCTCCCATCGGCCTCATCCAAGGGCCGGGTGGTGCGGATCTCCCCACTGTACCGCCCCACCCGGAAAGGCACCGCTGGGCTCCTCGGCTCCTGCAGCTCGTAGCGAAGCCAAGCGTTGTAGCCAGAATCCGCATCCACCGCCCGGAGCTTGGCCACCACGTGCCCTGTGCTCGCTGAGACCGGAACCAGCTGCAGGGGGCTGGTCTCTGCTGCTGCCCAGGATCGGATGCTGGAGGAGGAGGAGGAGGAGGAGTGATGAGGGGACACGATGGGCACGTTGTCATTCTCGTCGAGGATAAACACCTGCACGGTCACGTTCCCGCACAAGGGGGGCAGCCCCGCGTCCTTGGCGGTGACTTGGAACTCCAGCAGCTTCAGCTCCTCATAGTCAAAGGGCTGCAAGGCATAGAGCTTCCCGCTCTCCGACTGCACCGAGATGTAGCTCGAAAGGGGCTTCTCTGCCACACTTCGCTCCACCACCGAGTAGCTCACAAAGGCGTTTTCCTGCAGATCCGGGTCCCAGGCCGACACCGTGAAGATAGGAGCCCCGGGCGGGTTGTTTTCCTTCACAAAGACCGTGTAAACGGGCTGCGGGAAAGCAGGGGCGTTATCGTTCACATCCGCGATGGGCACCAAGATGCTGCTGGTGGCTGAGAGAGGGGGGAGCCCTTCATCTCGGGCTGTGATGAGCAGCTGATACTGAGAGACTCTTTCCCGATCCACAGCCTCCTCCAGCACCAGCGAGTAATAATTCTTAAAGGTGGAGAGGAGCTTAAAGGGGAGCCGCGGGGAGATGGAGCAGGTGACTTTGCCGTTGTCCCCGGAGTCCTTGTCGGAGACACTGATCAGGGCCACCACTGTCCCTGGGGGAGCGTCCTCCAGCACCGGCACCGAAAGGGAAGTCACAGACACCTCGGGGGGATTATCATTCACATCCAGAATCTCTACCAGAACTTGGCAGTGTCCGGCCATAGGAAATGTACTTTTATCTGTTGCTTTAACTTGAATTTCATATAAATTTCTGTCTTCGAAATCCAGGTTTCCTTTGACTCTGATCTCTCCAGTATTTAGATCTATATTATACATGTCTTTAATACTGGGAGGAACAAGGCTACTAAATGAATATGATATCTCCTTGTTTATTCCTTCATCCAGATCTGTGGCATTCAGTTTAATTACTAATGTCCCATTAGCTGCATTTTCTAATAATCGGATTTTATAAACTGACTGGTTAAACACAGGTGCATTGTCATTCGCATCCAGCACAGTAATCACCAGCTGGACGGTGCCTGTCAGCTCTGGTTTGCCCCCGTCAGTGGCTGTGAGTAATAAACGATGCACAGGGGACTCCTCTCTGTCTAGAGGTTTCTTTAATACCATGTCTAAGGATTTACTGTGTTCATCATTAGGCTTCTCAGCTACAGAGAAATAATCATTCCGGCTGAGCTTGTATGTTACCATTGAGTTTGTGCCAATATCTGCATCAGAGGCGCCCTCTAGTGGGAAACGGGAACCCTGTGTTCTCGATTCCAAAATGAATAAATTTTGCTTATTTAAAGAGAAAACGGGCGCATTGTCATTTATATCCTTAATCTCCACCTCGACATGAAATCCCCTCAGGGGTTTCTCCACCAGCACCTCCAGGTGAACGGCGCACACGGGGCTCTTGGCGCACAGCTCCTCCCTGTCTATCCGAGAATTAACAAACAGGATCCCGTTCTGCACATTTACCTCGAAATAGTCTCTCCTGCTGCCGCCGCCGCCGCCGCCGCCTGTGGAGGAGGAGACCATCCGGAACCTGCGAGACACCAGCTCCCCGACCTCCAAGCCCAGATCCTGGGCGATGCGGCCCACAAAGGTGCCGTGTTTGGATTCCTCCGGCACGGAATAATGGAGCTGCCCGCTGCCCACCTCCCAAGCCGCCTGGAGCAGAACCAGCTGCAGCAGCTGCCTCGTCCCCATCAGCAAAGCGGTTTCAAAATGCATCGTTGTAAAGCAGGTCAATGGGGGTGGGGTGGTAAGGAATGCTTTATTTTTCCAAAGTGTTAAATCCAGTCCGCTGGCGTCTGGTTTTCTCCTTCAGTTCCAACAGCCGAATGGTTTCTGATACAGATCAAAGAGCTTTTAGTTTCCGGTCTCCCCAAAAGCGCTTTTCGTAGTCAAGAGCGACATCATGTGACGAAATTAAGAACTGCAATTAAGCCTGTATTTTTTTCCTTTCCATTACTTATCAAAGTACAGATTATTCTTGTTTCTTTTTCCGATAACATGCGATTGTTCATGTTAATATTTATATTTTAAATTATGATAACCAGATGATGGTGAATCAATTTTCTTTCCTTTGAAATAGGGCTCCACACTGCTCCAAATGCTCGCTCTCTCTAGGACTTATTTTACATCAGTCCTCGTTTTTGAAAACTGTGATGTTTAAATATCTGGATTATCTACAATATTGATCACCTATTCTGTAAGATAACAGTGTAATTATTGGCATCCTTTTCACATACAGCGTGTTCTACTGTTAACGTGTATATTTAGCGCACATATCAATCTCCAAAAAACTCTGTTTCAGTTGTTTTTTCTTCAGAAATGTTATCATGCCCTTTTTGAGACAATTGCTTCTAGAATAATGATCTCTGAGCATCTCTCTCAAATCGTTTAATAATTGTCTCATCTTTGGGTTAAGGAGATACAAATAAGTTATCTGGTCTTTTGAGAATGGGAATCAGACTCCAAAGTTCTTCAGATCCAAATTCAGATGTCACTGTTAAGCTGATCAGCATCTTGCATAATGGCAAAGAAGGTGCCATCTTTGATATCCTTGTTCCTTGGTGAAAAATATCCTGCCTGACCATAGGAATCTTGTTTTACTTGAGGTGATACACGAGACTCTTTTGACAAAAATACAGAAGAATGGGTCAAAAGGAGTGCTCCGGAGTCATTTTCATCAGATGAATATCAGTCCAGTCCACTCCAGGGTGGAGAGCAAGCGGGGGAATTATTGTAATTTAAATTCATATGTGCTGGTCTTAGATCTCTGAGTCAGCACATGCGCATCAGCATTCCTTTTTCCTTCTGGAGTTGGCTATAGAGCCAGGAGAGATCAAAACTGCCCACTTTGTTCAGCCACAGTCAGCCCAGAATGAACATGCATTTGTCTGTGGCCATCTCTGAAGGTGGCCCATGAGAAATGAGTTGCTGGTGGTCCATTGGTCCAAAACATCTGGAAACCACTGCTCTGAGTTTTCATACTTTCCCCATAACCATGTTCTTAAAAAAATCTCTGCAAAGTTCATCTATATAAGAGGGTCACAAGCACCAGCTGTTTTGATCATCTCCCATGTTCAGAAGCTGGTAGGGTTCAACTTAATTTCTCCCTCTTTCTGTTCTTCTACTCTTCTCCCTTTTTCTCTAAGGAGCTGACATTGATTGGAAGATGACATTATTTTACTTTCATTTGTATTGTGTGGGTACATATAATAATGTGAGTGTGGCTTCAATGAGTGACTTTCTTGTGTTAAAAGAAGGTTCTATCAGAGGAGTGGGTCTTCCTTTTTGTCCTTAAGGTACTGACTGACGTCCTTTGTAATGATGGTCAAGACCAGTTCTCTTTCACAATTATCACTATTCTTGTCATTCCTTTGAGGGTTTAATCGTCCATGAAGACTTGCAACCACTTCTGGAGGGAATGAGTAGACTTAAACCAGCTGTATTTGTACTAGGTTCTGCTCAAAAAATAGAAAGTTATAAGAACAGCAGCCTGTTTATCCTTTCAGTTTCATACTCACAACTCCCAGGGGAATAAAGAGGACTTCCATACATGGAATTGATGGGATCATTTAGACATGGGACTAGTAATCAGCGCACAGCCAAGTGCAGAAATCTGATCACTGAAACCCTGTGCTCCCCTTGACCGGTGTCTGACAGCAGGTAGATCAGCAAGTTGACCCTGATAAACAACACTAGCAACAGCAGCAATAGGAGGAATAATAGTTATGATGACATTGACAGGGTGCTGTTGGTAAGAGGACATAGAGGTTCCCTTTACAAATATGTGTTTCTTTACCACAATGAGCTATTTATGAAAGCAAATATGAAATGTAACATAAGAAAATTGTCCTAACATAAGGCACAATATAATGGTGGAGCTGGAAAATGCAAAGAATTACAAAAGAACTAGGCTTAAATTAGGCTGTTAGTTTATTTTTGTTGATTCTTCATGATGCTAAAATACTGGTCATTTGTAACAACTGTGTACACATACATTGTATTATATACACATCAGTGTTGTGATCTTGTAAAAACTAGTGAAAGCAATAGAGTATCCTTCAGCCAATACAAAGAACCTCAAGCTCAGGGAAGACTGCAGAATGTCAAGAGCTCTTGTTAAACTTCTTTCGAATATTTTGAGATGAACAGAAGGTTGATACCTTGTAAACAAGGTTCTTTGAGATGGTATAGAACATTCTCACAAATGGTTTGCGCTTGCACGCCCTTCTCTTACCGGCATATACCAAGCTCACTACTTTGAAAAAAACACATGACGGTCTTGAGCCCCCACAGTATATAAGGTACCTTCCCGCCCAAACCCAACAGTTTCTTCCAACCCTGAGTGTGCAGGAAGAAAATTCATTGCGGTGTTGGAAGGGTGGGTATTTATGAGAATGTAGAAGCCATCTTGAAGAACCTTGTTTATAAGGTAGTAACCGTCTGTTCTTCTTCCAGTGGCTCCTCCCATTCTCACAAATGGGAGAGTACCAAGCCTAGATCAAGGCGGTGGGGGAATTTTCTTATAGAATAAAAACAACTCACATCTACAAGCCAAAAGCATGTCAGTTTATTCTGTTAACTTAGTTACAAAGTTCCTTTTATTCTTATTTTTTTTACAACAAAACCACTGTAAGTAAAAAAGATCATTAAGTCTGAACTACAGAATTCAATATAGATACTCCCAGAGAGGTGTCAGATTCAAAATTGTGATGTAAAGCATAATGCTTAGTGAATGTATGTGGGGAACTCCAGGTCACAGCCCTGCAGATCTCAAGAGGAGAGATGTTGCAAAATGCTGCTGTAGAAGCACCCAGACCTCTGAATGAATTAGATTTTAAATAAGGTGGGGGTGGAGTTCCTAACTGCTCATAAGCAAAGGAGATCAAATGCACTAACCATTTCGAGATAGTTTGGGATGAAACCTTTTGCCCTAACTTGGGAAGGGAAGGGGAGAGGAACAAATTGTCAGTCCGTCTGCAGTGCTGGGTCTTGTCTAAATAGAGCAGAACTGCTCTTTTAACATCCAAAGTGTGAAATTTGGCTAAGATTTCCAACTCATGTGGTGGAAGAAGGAATACTGGGAGGACAATTTTTTGTGCCAAGTGAAATCTGGGCACCATTTTAGGGATAAACGATGGATGGAGAGAGATCTCTATCCTGTCTGGGAAGACTAAGAAGTAAGGTTTCTTGATCAAAATAGTGACGAGTTTACTCACCCGCCTAAGGGACATGATGGCAACCAAAAAGGCAGTCTCCAAAGACCAGTGGGACAGGTCCGATTGCTCTGCAGGTTCAAGGGTGTTTTGTTAGCTGATCTAGAACAAGGTTCAGATCCCACTGAGAAACTGGTTGTTTGTGAGGGGGGAAACAAATTAATGAGTCCCTTAAGAAACTTTTTTACCAGAGGATGACCAAAAAGGGATTGGAAATTTGGGAGGGCAACACGTCGGGCTATTGCTGAGAGATTCACTCTTACAGAAGAGTGAGCAAGGCCCTTCTCAGCCAGATCCAGTAAGTATTGAAGAACTATTGGCACAGTCATCTGATCTACTGAAATGGATCCTGCAGATAACCAGTAGGAGAATCGCCTCCATTTGGAATCATATGATTTTTTAGTAGATTGTTTCAAACCACTATCCAGCACTGGATTTAATTTGTCTGCTAGTGACTGAGAAGTGGGAAGGTGTGCATTCTCCCTGCATGGAGGTTGAGGTGTTTTATTTCCAGATGGAGAACGCCCCCCTTCCTTTAGGGACAACCGATTCGGGACCTGGGGTAAGGGAAGGGATGCTAAGGCAAGGCTCTGGAGGTCCTGGTACCAAATTTGATGTGGCCAGCATGGGGAGATTAGGATCAAATTTGCCCTTTCCCTGTGAATCTTTTCCAGGGTTTTTGAAATGAGATGGATCGGGGGAAAGGCATCACCCTAACTGGGTGGTCCAATTCATGGAGAAGGCATCCTCCAAAGATTGTGGCTCGTGGGCTGCCCTGGTGCAATAAAGTTCGCATTTGCTGTTTATTCTTGTGGCGAAAAAATGCAAATCTAACCTCGGGACTCCCCACAGAGATACCAGAGTTTCGTACACTACTGGAGATAGCTCCCACTCACGGTGCTCCTCTTGGAGGTGACTGAGCATGGCCGCCTTCGAGTTGTCTGATCCAGCTACATGTACTGCCTGGAGGATCATGTTGTGCTTCAGGGCAAAATGCCAGATCGCCTGAGCCAATCAACAGAGTTCCTCCACTTTGTTCTGCCCTGTTTGTTGAGATACCACACAGCGGTGGTATTGTCGCAGGCTATTCTGATGACCTTGCCCTGCAGTATGTGTCGAAATGCCTTCAATGATTTTTAAATAGTTATGGTCTCTAAAAGGTTGATATGATACAGCTGCTGACTTTTGCTCCACCTCCCTGTAATGGGGAGATCTTGCAGGTGAGTCCCCCATCCTGTCACTGACGCATCGGTCGTCAAAAAATGGGTAGGGTTAGGTTGCATGAACAAAATCCCTGTTACGCCATATATTGAGAGACTCCAAAATCTCTCTTGTGATTCTGAGTCTCTTTGTGGGAGGGTCCACGATAGGATTAAATAACTTCAAGAACCACAATTGGAGAGGCCGCATAAACAGCCTTGCTAAAGGTGTGGTGGCTGTAGTAGATGCCATGAGACCTAGAAGCCTCTGAAAGGTTTTAACTCCATGAAGTCTTCGGGTGCATAAAATTCTCACTGAATTGGAAATATCCAGGAATCTATCCTCTGAAGCAAACACCTTCGCTTGAGTATAATCAATTATAGCTCCTATATAATCAATGTATTGCGTAGGAGACAGGCAGGACTTCTGTACGTTTATAGTTAGTCCCAGCTTCACGCATAGATCTAGGGTGAAGTGTAGGTTGGCAAATGAGGTGTCTGGGTTATTAGCAACCAGCAGCCAATCATCTAGGTAGGGGGAAATGGCAATGCCCTGCTTATGAAGGAAAGCTATGACTGGGGCCATAACCTTAGTAAAGATCCTAGGGGCTGAGGAGAGTCCAAATGGTAATGAACAAAACTGAAAATGCATGGAATCATGGGTGAAATGGAAGAATCTTCTACGGGAGGTGTCACGGGTTGGAGGTCCGCACCCCCAATTTACCAGGTTTGAGTGACTCAGTTTCCCTTGAACGCAGCCCACTTGAATTAGTTTCTCTCTCTGGCTAATTCAAGTCTGCCACAATGAAACTCCTTTGTCACCCAAGGGCTGGATCCTTCCTGTTTACAGACTCTTTACTGTCTGGGTTCGCAAGAGCTTGAGGGCTCTTGTTGCTCACTTGTGTTCCAATGTTAGACAAAGACACTTCTTCATAAAGATAAGAAGTAAGTTTATTGATTACATAAGCAAGATAGTTGATGCAGAGTGGTTATTAGAAATCAAAGGTAAATATAACGCATTCCTAACCTATACTGGTTGAGTTCCTAAATAAGCAGCTTACCCTATAAAGATACAGAAGTTTCTGGTTCTTCTCAGCCCTTAAACGTAAGCGGCTGGGCATTGGGTTCTTAGTTCGAAAAGAGCAAAGTCATGTCTCTTTGCTCATGTTTCTCCAGCCTGCTGCTGCCAGGCTTTTCGTATGCAGATCAGCTCTCAAGATGGCTTTGGAAGAGCTGCCCTCAGGTGACTTACTGGCTCATTTAAATAGTTTTTCTCCCCCTTGGTCTCTGTTCCCACCTTTGGGGAATCATGGGGTTGGTCATGTAGCCAACCCAGGCAAACACAAAGGCCCATCTAAATCTCTACAGGGTTCCGTCTGGCAAGTGTTCTGAAATACACATTTTGGAATCTCTTTGTATTTCCTGTAGCCTGATGACGTGTCAGAGCCCTAATTTGAGTTTTGCAGTTCTCCATTGTAACCGTACACCCATGTGGAACCTTTGGCATTACATATTTACCAGACTTGTACTCTACATGTAGTCCCGTGTTACACGTGTGTGACCCTATGTTCCTCCATGACAGGAGGCATGCAATCTAATATGAAAATAAGCATCTTTTAGATCAATAACCATATACCATTGACCCTGCTTCAGGTGGGTCCTTAAATTGTCTAGAGTAAGTATTTTAAACTTGTGATATATAACAAAAGTATTAAGAAAACATAAATCCAAAATAGATCTATGACCTCCTCCCTTCTTATCTAGTATGAAGTAGTTGGAATAAAGCCCTGATCTGAGGTGAGTATAGGGCACCAGTTTGACAACACCTTTGAGGTACAATTCAACAATTTCTTTATTTAAAGCCACAGACTGCTCTGAAGAGAGCTTAACAGTTTTCAAAGGTTGAACTGGAGGCGGAAGAGTGGGAAACTGTACTCTGTACCCCACCTTAATAACCTGTAAAACCCAAGCATCAGAGGTAATCTCCTCCCAACAGGGGAGGGAATTAAATAACATAAAATCAAAAGAAAATTCTCCCTGGACAGAAGAATCCAACTGAACTGGGAGCATCAGTGATTGTCAGCGCCCCCCTCTGCTGGATTGCGAAGGGAAAGGCTGCCTGGCGTGTGTGATCTAGGTTTAAAAGGAGGACAGGGAGATCTTGTCTTCCCCTGATACTGAAAAGGTGCAGAATAGTACCTTTTGTTATAAGGTTGGTGTATAGAGAATTGACGAAGTGGCCTATTGTAGGACTGCTGGGGGCACATAGGGTCGTGAATGGAAAAAAGCAGGACCCTGATCTCTCTGGGTGATCTTCATATTCATGGCAGTCGCCCTGGATTTCTGGATCTTTTCAAGGACCTCGTCAGTTGCCTTGGCAAACAGTCCAGATTGATCAAATGGCAGTTTCTCTTTCCTCTTTCCCCTTTCTCTGAGATGTGCCTCGCTGCCTGTGACTGGAAGCGAGCCGGACGGAGTCCTCAGAGCAAAGTCGCTGAGCAGCTTTCTGTTTGTCCTTGGAGTGGTGAGGGATAAGCTGCTGCACCTCATCCCACAGGTGATGCTGGTATGATGCCATACCCACTGCATAATTGGACGCGCGCATAACCATTGTACTGGAAGCAAAGGCTCTGCATTCAAAAATGTCAATTCTCCTGCTCTCCCTGTCCACAGGAGACATGTCCTGCCCCTACAGGGGAAGTCAGATCGTGGAAGACCTCCTTCGGGTCAGGAGGCAGAGGGTTAATCACCACTGGTGATTGCAGCAAATGCTTCCTAAGCTTCCTTTTTTTGTGCAGCCCAGTGAAGGAGCTTCTGTTGTCTCCTGAGAAATTTCTCCTTGTCCTCCCCGGAAAAAGTTGAAGAATTGTCTGTCAACGTTGTAGACTGGTCTCTCAACGTCGAAGGCTGCACTCTCAACGTTGGTCGTCTGGTCTCCAGACGTCAGTCTCTCAATGTCTAGCGTCTCCCATCGACGTCGAGGGTCGAGACTCGAGTCTGCTGGATGCTGAGGACTGTGAGGCGCCGAAGGGGCAACAACATCGGAGTGGGGTTTCGACATCGAGGAAGGATCAGTGCCTGTCCTAGGTGCCCTGGTAGCCTCAATTAGCTGCTGGAGGCAGGAAACTATCAGCTTATTGTCCTGTTGGCGTGATTCTTCTTGCACCTTAAAATAATGCCAGGGGAACAGAAGGTTGCTACCTTGTAAACAAGGTTCTTCGAGATGGTTCCAACCATTCTCACAAATGGGTTTGCGCTTGCGCGCCCTTCTCCTACCGGCTTATACCAAGCTCATATTCAAATCTTTCATGACGTTGATATGCCCCCACACTATATAAGGCACCTTCCCGCCCAAGTCCAACAGTTCCTTCCAACCCGTAAGGCATAGATGGAAATTCCATGCGGGGTCGGAAGGGTGGGCATTTGTGAGAATGGTTAGAGCCATCTCGAAGAACCTTGTTTACAAGGTAGCAACCTTCTGTTCTTCTTCGAGTGGCTCCTCCCATTCTCACAAATGGGAGAGTACCAAGCCTAGAGACAGGCGGTGGGGGAATTTCATGCAATAAGCAGAGTCAGTACGTAGGAATAATAAAGTCTTTTATATATAGAAACAAGTAAAAACATTTTGAAGTAAACCACACTGTACATGGGAAAACACATGGTAAGTAAGCCATTTCAGAGAAACATAGCATAGAAAAGCCTCAAGCGGAGGGAACGGAGTTGAGGATGGAAAGAGCCACCGACTGCTGGGATTGATCCCGAAGGTGTAAGGCGTAGTGCTTAATGAACGTGTGCAGAGAGGACCAAGTAGCCGCTCTGCATATCTCCTGAGGGGAGACGTTAGCAAAGGCTGCTGTAGAGGCTCCCACAGCTCTTAAGGAGTGGGATCGGAGGTTGGGAGGAGGAGGAAGTCCGGAGTGCTGATATGCCAAAGTAATCAGCTGAACTAGCCACTTAGAGATAGTCTGCGCAGATACCTTGTTTCCCAGAGTATTTAATGAAGGGGAGACAAAGAGAAATTCAGAGTGCCTGCAGGACTGAGTCTTTTTCAAGTACGGCAAGACAGCTCTCTTTACATCGAGGCAATAAGCGGGGAAAGAGGCGTCCGAATCATTAGGAGTGGAAAATACAGGCAGAACTATTTTCTGAGAGAGATGGCAAGGGGAAACGCATTTAGGGATAAATGAAGGATGGCAGGAAATCTCAATCCTATTGGGAAAAACCTGCAAATAGGGAGGTTTGGAGGAAATGGCTGCTATTTCGCTGACCCTTCTGAGCGAGGTAATTGCAACTAGGAAACAAGTCTTAAGGGTCCAGTGAAACAGATCTGAATCCTGTGGTGGTTCGAAAGGAGGCCCAGAGAGAAAACCAAGGACAAGGGGAAGGTCCCACTGGGAGACCGGGGACCTATGAGGAGGAAAGGTGTTAGTGAGGCCCTTGAGGAAACGCTTGATAACAGGGTGAGAAAATAAGGATTGCTTATTGTCGAGGGCCACCTGCCTGGCGATTGCTGACAGGTGCACCCTGAGGGAGGAGATAGTCAGACCTGTGTCAGCCAAATGGAGCAGATACTGCAGGATAATGAGGATGGATGAGTGGTCCAATGAGAAATGTTTGTCAGCTAACCAAAAACAGAATCTCTTCCACTTAGAAGCATAAGACTTAGAAGTGGATGGCTTAATATCATTGTGCAATATAAGGGAGACCCTATCTTGCAGAGAAGCTACGGGGTCTGAACCCTGAAAGCCCGCAGGTTGAGGCTGTGTATGTTGGGGTGAATAACCTGCCCCTGGTAAAGGGATAGGAGGCGGTGAAACAGTGGGAGGGGAATGGATGACTGTACCAGAGAGAGGAGCTCGCTGAACCAGGGTTGTCTGGGCCAGTACGGGACAACCAAGATGAGATTGACTCCCTGAGCACGAATCTTGGAAAGGACCTTTTGGATCAGGGGGATGGGGGGAAAGGCATAGCATAGGTGGGGTCCCCAGGGGGTCAGGAAGGCATCCCCTAATGAGGCCGGGTCGTGAGCCGCCCTGGAACAGAAGCAGCTGCACTTTGTATTGAGGTGAGTAGCAAATAGGTCCAGAGAGGGGGTTCCCCAAAGATCGGTTAGGGATCTGTAAACTCGCTGGTGAAGCTGCCACTCGTGGTTTTCTGTAGAGAGCCTGCTTAATACATCTGTCCTTGAGTTGAGAGAGCCTGCGAGGTGGGTGGCAGTCAGGAAGATGGAGTGGCGCCTTGCGAACTCCCATATCCATAGGGCTAGAAGGCAGAGGTCGGGCGATCTGGTACCCCTCTGTTTGTTTATATACAAGACCGCCGACATGCTGTCTGTTGTGATGTTGATGACTGATCCTCGTAGCAGGTGTAGAAATGCTCTCAATGCATAGAGAATAGCTGTGGTCTCTAAGACATTGATATGGATCGTTTTCTGGGAGGCAGTCCATTTCCCC
>QEPC01008851.1:1724527-1747709 GCA_003113815.1 Sphenodon punctatus
AGGATTAGAGATCAGGTGGCTCAGGAGGAGGGAGCCTTGTTGTCAGGGCAGAAGTTGGCACCCTTATATGAACCAATTCAGTTCCCGAACCCAGGAGAATATTATCTTTTCCTGTGGACAGACGCTGAGAAAAGACGGGTGTTCTTCCAAATGAGGGCTAACTCCTTTCCCTCAGCATGGGTAGAAAGGTGCTATAGGGGGATTCCCCAAGCACAGAGGGTAGGCCAGTTATGTCGAATGGGCGAAGGTGATACCCTGGAGCATATCTTTCTTAGATGTCCCCATTTCTCGGGCCCTCGATTAAGGTATCTTATGGAATATATCCAGGGGTCATTTTCCCCCATGGAAATTACCCGGAGACTCCTAAATCCAGTAGATTCGGGGCAGTCTAGGGCAGTAGGGAGCTTTGCCCAAGCTGTCCTACGCATCCGGCAGGGGCATTACCCTTGAATTTAGGTAATTGAGATGACCCTCTTGTATGGCGGTTGAAGGGGTATGATGATGGTAGGGTATGGAGGAATTGTGGTGGTTGAGGAAGGGGATTATGATTTTGACTATGCTATGCATATCCCAGATCTAGAGAGCCCTACTCAGCGAAGTGACCAATGTTCAATTGTCTGTAGGAACGGACTGAGATTTGTTATATATAAACCAGAAGGAAGTGAGACTAGGGTAAGAAGGGATTTGGGGACCCTTGAAGAGGAGCAGTTTATTTCTGTCTCTCGAGGTAGTATTTGGAATACAAATGGCTGATTGCTGGATTGTAGTGGGAAGGATGACGGGGATGTACACACTCCATAAAGAGTATTCCTTTTCTTTTGTAATCTTTGTAAATTTGTAAATTGTATACGATTACGAATGTTCCATATCGTTTTTTTAAATAGTGTATATATTGTACTATCATGTGTTAAAGCCTATGACTAAACAATAAATTTGATACCTTTGAACCAACTAACTCCTCTCATAATGATAGTTCTTATTCGAGTGGCTCCTCCCATTCTCACAAATGGGATTGCGCATGCATGCCCTTCTCATACCGGTTGTTCAGAGCCATCTCGAAGAACCTTGTTTACAAGGTAGCAACCTTCTGTTCCTATGAGATTAACACGAAGTGGGACATGAGGGAATGAACCTGTTGCTGCTGCGTGTCTTTAATATTCCATTTCTTCTGTTAGTTCTTTTGGCTTCTGTTAAACTGCCATGTGCCATTTCTATTTCACAAGCTTATATAAGTGATTAAGACAAGACATTTCAGAATGCAGGAAAATGTAACTTTTATACACAGACAGAAAGGCACACAAACAGAGGCTAGAGAGGATAGGAGAACAAATGGAAGGAAGGAAGGAGCGCATTATTTATCAATGTTGAAGTCAGGTGAAATAATTTACTCAAAGTAAAATGCTTGTGAAATTATTCTAGATGCATAATAAATGGAAAAATCGCATTGAAAATGTATCATATGCTTCTATTATTTACAGAAGGGTGGCTATCACTAAATATACAGAGGAGATTTTATGCATTTTATTATGCATCTGTGATAACTTCATGTATCTTTCACCCACTAAGGAGTGAATTGCTTTACCTGATTTCATCATTGATGAGAAATAAAATATCATAAATCCTAGATGATGCTTGTATATCCTTTATAACATTTCAGAGCTCATACATGTGCCTGAACATTAGTGTTTAGTATTCTTAGGACATCAGTATCATCGCTGGTTTACCTCTCTTCTCTCTCAAAGTGAGTGAATAGAATTTAAGTACTTGGATGTATTTGATTCTTTCACTGAATGGCTCCTCACTTTGCTGGAGAATCATACTATTGGTCTTGAAAAAGACATTCTCAGATATAGTATCTCAATCATTTCATCCTCATTGTGTGACATAAAAGCATAAGAACTGCCATGCTGCATCAGATCAATGGTCCATTCTAGGCCGATGCTGTATCCGGTTGTGTCCAGCCCTGAATGCTTCAGAGGAGTGTACAAAAACATGGGCATACGTGGAATGATCCATCCCCCAGCAGTCCAGACAATGCATCCCCTGACCATCTTGACTAATCACCATTGATGGACTTTCTCTCCAGAACTTTGTCTAAACCTTTTTGAGCCCAGTTATACCATTGATTTTCATGGTATCCCATGGCAATGCATCACACAAGTTGATTGTACTCATTGTTTGTTTTAAACTTGCTGCTATTTAATTTCATTGGGTGTCCTAAGTCTTATGTGAAAAGGCTAATAACTGTTCCCTGGTTGCTTTCTCCACACTATTCATGATTTTATAAACATCTATCCGCATCCTCTCAGTTACCTCTTTTCCAAGCTAAAGAAAACTAAATTTTTAGCATCGTCTCATATGGAAGCTATTCAATACCCTTTATTATCTTCGCTGCCTTTCTCTGTACCTTTTCCAGTTCTATTATATTATTTCTGACAGCACTACACACAGTATCCCCAATGTATGGTTGCACTGCATGGATTTATATTGTGGCATTATGATATTTTTAATTTTGTTTTTTTATCCCTTCCCTGATTCTGTTTGCCTTTTTGACTGCTGCTGTGCACTAAATTGATGTTTGACTCCAAGATCTTTTTCCACTCAAGTGGGGGAAGCTATTACCCCTTTTAAGACTAGCCTGTCTTCTTCTGGAACTGTAGGAGCAGCAAGCCAAGAAACTTGGGCTGAGGAGTCTGCAAAAGGCTGTCTGAATATCACCATCTCTGGCAGGGCGTAGTCCTGGGGCTGGCGTAGAAGCCGTGTGGAATTCTTTTACCGGAGCTGTTCTTTCCTGATCCATGTTGTATGTGTCCCATAGACTTGGAAAAGTGATGTTTTCAATTTACCATGTGGTCTGATTTCAAGATGGCCACCCTAATTCAAAATGGCGACTAAAAAACATTCCCATCCCCACTTCTGAGGCCAATATCTCGGGAAATAATGATTATAGAGCCTTGAAACAAAATTTGAACAAAAGCTGAGGCCTGTGAGAGTATTTTAATGGCACAGAAGTGAACTACCTAGCATTCATATAAGTACAGGCAAAGTTTAAAACTCAAAATCATAGTAAAAATTATTTCCTTTCGGAGAACCAATGAATACCACAAATTTTGCTAATCCATGTAAATTACAATGGATTATAACAATCTTCAATTAAACAGGCACAAAATGAGCAGCATTTAGCATTATTTCTGAAACATTGACACTTAGGCCGTTTTTACACGGACGGCACAACAGCGCTGATGGGTGGAGATGGGTGTGGATGGGTGGGTGAGCACACCCAGTGAACACCCGGCGGCACTGAGCAGGGAGACAGTTACACGGACAGCGCAGCAGGGGGTTGTGGGAAGGAAAGGGGAGGGGCCGGCAAACACCCATCCCGGGAAGCACCCAGCAAACACTCGTGCAAGTACACGGACAGCCGGGGCTGGCAGGGAAGCACAACAATGGCATAACATGGCCGACCGAGGGCAAACAAAGTTGTGCAACACAGCCCCGTCCCCAGCCGCCAGGACCTGCGTGGGTGGGGTGGGAGGGAGATGGGATGACAGTCGCTACAAAGGAGCTGGCCCCGCACAGCCCTGGCACAGAGCCCGGACAGCCCGGCACCAGGCCCGCCCCCCAGCAGAGCGGTCTGCACACAGCAGGCAACAGAAGTACGCAGGGATGGGCACACGGCCCACAGGGGGCAAGTGGGGGGGGGGGAAGGCACCGACACAACACAGGCAACCCCCCCAACACCCCCCAGAGGCACCCACACAAGGGGAGCAGTCAAAGCAAAGCACAACATGGACACACGGGGAAGGAACACAAGTGCCTTTAATGAAACGGGGAACCATCAACAGGGGGCAACAACAACAGGGCAGGGGGACAGGGCAACAGAAGGGAGGGCAGCACCAGCAGTGGCAGGCCCGGGACAATACCTGGTCAATAGGGCCAGCGAACCCGTGCCCAGCGCCAGCGCTCAGCCTGCACACGGTCCAGGCAGTGCAGCCGCTCCAGGACGTGCAGGAGGAGCTCCAACAACACCCCCTGCTCTCGGGTCCACGCCGCAATCATGGCTTGCACTGAATGGGACAGAGGGAAGAGGAGACAGCCATCAGAGCTGGCCCCGGCAGCCAAGGAACAGAACCCCCCATGAAGGGACACAGGCACAGGGCCCAGCAAACAGGCAGCACACTCACGGATGCCATCGAACAGCTGGCCCACTGCTCACGTCTCATGCCGCCCGCTTCAGCTGCTGCACCATTGATCCCAGTCACAAGATCGCCAGCAGCACGACAACAGTAGCTGCAGGAGAGAAGGGACAGGGCACTGGAGAACGCCCGGACCAACGGGACCAGGGAGGGCTGGGGGCAGCAACAGCACCAGGGGCACATCCCACATGCTGACAGCCACCACCCAGAAGAGCACCCAGATCCCTGCATGAAGGGGGATCGGAGGGGCCAAAGCCCAGGGTCAGCACAACCCCTACTCACGCTCAGCCACCCAGTGCCCATGGTGCCACCGCCCATCCATTGCCACCACCACAGATGGCCCGCACCAACAGGGGGCGACAGCAGAGGGGAGGTACTGGGCCACACCAATGGGGGTGCCCGGGGGTGCCCGGCCGACTGCCCACAGCCAATACCACCCCTTGAGCAAGTCCAGGCAGCAGTGCCCAACAGGGAAGTTGCCAGGGGAACACACACCACACAGCCGGCGCACACCCCACAGGCCCAGAGTCCACCAGCACACACCAAGCACACCCCCGCTACACAACCACACAGATGGGGGCAGGAGGGCCACCAAGGGGAGAGGGAACCCAGCCACCACAGCAGCAAGAGAAGCAAGGCAGGACAGGTCATCACAGAACAGCATTTTATTGGCGCCCGGGGAACGGGGTCCCCCAAGCAAAGAGAGGCAGAGCAGGGGGGTGCAGGTGGACCCATGGCCAGGCAAGAGAGGCACAACAGTAGCTGCAGGAGAGAAGGGACAGGGCACTGGAGAACGCCCGCACCAACGGGACCAGGGAGGGCCGGGGGCAGCAACAGCACCAGGGGCACACCCCACACGCTGACAGCCACCACCCGGAAGAGCACCCGGACCCCTCTCTTGCGCTAGACCCTCCCAGGTGAACAGGCCCTTTTGGAAGCCTCAGGAGTGCATATGAGCATCCACCAGGAAGTGGGGAAGGAGGGGATCCACTCCGGCGGCCGCAGCTTCCACAGCTGGAAGGTCCTTCACTGATTGAAGGGTGGCGAGCTCCACAGCAGAGGGGTCCCTGGTCTGGAGTGGGCCACCAACCTCGGGGGACAGAAAGCCCAGGTCCCACAGGAGGCCCCCCACATCTGAGGGTGCATGCAGGATGCCGCGGGCATGCAGGAGGGTGGCGGTGTACAGGGCAGGAACAGGGGGATCCCCGGACCGCAAGGCAAGGCCGAACCTGGGTCGCTCCATCAGCAGGTGAGCCGCCGTTAACTCCGCAGCAGTCCATGGTATGACAATGGCAGCCAGGTGCCCCCAAGGAGGCTGGCACAGGGGGGAGAAGCCAAGCTTGAGGGAACAGTCCCGGCATGCTGGGGCACCGACCTGGTGTCCCATCGTCCACATGTACCATGACAGGAGCCGAAAGCCATCCTCCACCGACAGGGGGTCACCCACCAACACCTGAACATTGGGGCTCATCCAGAGGGCCACCAACAGCATGTCTGCACAGGGCAACCACCCCTCCCGTACATCCCCAGCTGAGGGCCCCGCAGAACAACCGGCCATGGCAGGAGTGGGGCCCGCTCCGGTGAAGCAACAGGCGGGAGACGGAGGGCTGCAGTGACTGGGATGAGCATGTAACGAGTGGCTACCCTCGCCCACAGGTGGCCTTGCATGCCAGAGATAGCCCAGCCCACTGGGGCCGGGGTGCCGCAACCCACACACAGAACAGAAGAGATGCATCAGAGGTGCCAGGAGATGAGGGAGCCCACGGCCGGGCACTGCGCCAGGCCAAGGAGCCGAGCCAGGCATTATATCCACACTGCGCACAGCTGCAGCATGCAAAGGCAGGGGGGACTGTAGTGCGGGTGCGGAGGCAGCGGTACCCTGGGGTGCGCACGGTCCCACCCCCACCCCACCCCCAGCGGGCATGCGGCCGGCGCACTCGCGAGGATGATCATCTGGGCCCGGCAACCAGTGGCTGCCCCAGCACACCCCCAGTGCAGCACCAATCGGTGCCCTGCCCCCACCGGGCTACACTGTACATAAGTGACCCAGTGCAGGCGGTCGGGCATGGGGCAGAGGGGCTGTAGTACAGGGTTGAGCAGCATACAGAGAACGGCGACACCGACCTGGGTGGACACAGAGGAGCACCTGCGATGCCAGGGGAGAGTGGGCCGTGGGCACAGGCCATACAGCAGAGCGCGCTGTGGCCAGGGCACGTGCCAGCGGGGGGTGGCTGGGAGTGGGGAGCTGCGGAACCATGCTGCCGGGGGCGAGTACCCACAGCCCAGGGACGTGCTGCTGCAACTCCTGGGCACAGCCCTCCTGCTGCTGCGCATGCTGCTACAGCAGATAGCCCTGCTCCACCAGCCGAGATGAGGCTCCGTCCTCCTGGGGGCATGGCAGCAGAGGCCAGCAAACCTCAGGAAGGCAGTGATCGTGCGATGGGTGAGGCGGGCAGCCATCCGATGCCGTGCCCTGTTGGGCTCCGTGGTGTCCCAGCAAGGCCAGCTCGTCCTGGCCCAATGGACCCTCAATGTGTACGCCTGCCGCATGACCCTACAACAGCACTGGTCATGCTCCTGCACCAACAACTGGGGGGGAGAACATGTTGGCCACCCGGATGGACAGGGAATGGTCAGACCACTTCCGGATGCCCCGCTCCCTCCTGACCCGCTTGGGGGAGCTCCTCAACCCCCACCTCTGGAGGTGGGAGATGAACATGCGCTTCCCGCTGCCACCAGGGATGCGCGTGGCCATGNGGGAGGGCCGGGGGCAGCAACAGCACCAGGGGCACACCCCACACGCTGACAGCCACCACCCGGAAGAGCACCCGGACCCCTCTCTTGCGCTAGACCCTCCCAGGTGAACAGGCCCTTTTGGAAGCCTCAGGAGTGCATATGAGCATCCACCAGGAAGTGGGGAAGGAGGGGATCCACTCCGGCGGCCGCAGCTTCCACAGCTGGAAGGTCCTTCACTGATTGAAGGGTGGCGAGCTCCACAGCAGAGGGGTCCCTGGTCTGGAGTGGGCCACCAACCTCGGGGGACAGAAAGCCCAGGTCCCACAGGAGGCCCCCCACATCTGAGGGTGCATGCAGGATGCCGCGGGCATGCAGGAGGGTGGCGGTGTACAGGGCAGGAACAGGGGGATCCCCGGACCGCAAGGCAAGGCCGAACCTGGGTCGCTCCATCAGCAGGTGAGCCGCCGTTAACTCCGCAGCAGTCCATGGTATGACAATGGCAGCCAGGTGCCCCCAAGGAGGCTGGCACAGGGGGGAGAAGCCAAGCTTGAGGGAACAGTCCCGGCATGCTGGGGCACCGACCTGGTGTCCCATCGTCCACATGTACCATGACAGGAGCCGAAAGCCATCCTCCACCGACAGGGGGTCACCCACCAACACCTGAACATTGGGGCTCATCCAGAGGGCCACCAACAGCATGTCTGCACAGGGCAACCACCCCTCCCGTACATCCCCAGCTGAGGGCCCCGCAGAACAACCGGCCATGGCAGGAGTGGGGCCCGCTCCGGTGAAGCAACAGGCGGGAGACGGAGGGCTGCAGTGACTGGGATGAGCATGTAACGAGTGGCTACCCTCGCCCACAGGTGGCCTTGCATGCCAGAGATAGCCCAGCCCACTGGGGCCGGGGTGCCGCAACCCACACACAGAACAGAAGAGATGCATCAGAGGTGCCAGGAGATGAGGGAGCCCACGGCCGGGCACTGCGCCAGGCCAAGGAGCCGAGCCAGGCATTATATCCACACTGCGCACAGCTGCAGCATGCAAAGGCAGGGGGGACTGTAGTGCGGGTGCGGAGGCAGCGGTACCCTGGGGTGCGCACGGTCCCACCCCCACCCCACCCCCAGCGGGCATGCGGCCGGCGCACTCGCGAGGATGATCATCTGGGCCCGGCAACCAGTGGCTGCCCCAGCACACCCCCAGTGCAGCACCAATCGGTGCCCTGCCCCCACCGGGCTACACTGTACATAAGTGACCCAGTGCAGGCGGTCGGGCATGGGGCAGAGGGGCTGTAGTACAGGGTTGAGCAGCATACAGAGAACGGCGACACCGACCTGGGTGGACACAGAGGAGCACCTGCGATGCCAGGGGAGAGTGGGCCGTGGGCACAGGCCATACAGCAGAGCGCGCTGTGGCCAGGGCACGTGCCAGCGGGGGGTGGCTGGGAGTGGGGAGCTGCGGAACCATGCTGCCGGGGGCGAGTACCCACAGCCCAGGGACGTGCTGCTGCAACTCCTGGGCACAGCCCTCCTGCTGCTGCGCATGCTGCTACAGCAGATAGCCCTGCTCCACCAGCCGAGATGAGGCTCCGTCCTCCTGGGGGCATGGCAGCAGAGGCCAGCAAACCTCAGGAAGGCAGTGATCGTGCGATGGGTGAGGCGGGCAGCCATCCGATGCCGTGCCCTGTTGGGCTCCGTGGTGTCCCAGCAAGGCCAGCTCGTCCTGGCCCAATGGACCCTCAATGTGTACGCCTGCCGCATGACCCTACAACAGCACTGGTCATGCTCCTGCACCAACAACTGGGGGGGAGAACATGTTGGCCACCCGGATGGACAGGGAATGGTCAGACCACTTCCGGATGCCCCGCTCCCTCCTGACCCGCTTGGGGGAGCTCCTCAACCCCCACCTCTGGAGGTGGGAGATGAACATGCGCTTCCCGCTGCCACCAGGGATGCGCGTGGCCATGGTGTGGTGGCTGGTCACCCTGGATTCCTGTAGGAGTGTTGGGGAGCAGTTCAGGGTGGGCACTGCCACCGTGAACAGGGCCCTCCACGATGTGTGTGACCTGCTCGTGGAGCTCCTCTTGAGCGGGTCATTCAGCTTCGTGACCCTGAGGAGGTGATGTGTGGGTTTGAGGACATGGGGTTCCCTCATTGCATCAGTGCCCCCCCCACCATGGAACCACCCTGAGCCCCCCCCCCATGATTCCCCCGTGATGGGAGGGGGTGGTTAACTTTGGGGGCAACCACGCCCCCCCCCCTTGGCTGCNGTGCCCAACAGGGAAGTTGCCAGGGGAACACACACCACACAGCCGGCGCACACCCCACAGGCCCAGAGTCCACCAGCACACACCAAGCACACCCCCGCTACACAACCACACAGATGGGGGCAGGAGGGCCACCAAGGGGAGAGGGAACCCAGCCACCACAGCAGCAAGAGAAGCAAGGCAGGACAGGTCATCACAGAACAGCATTTTATTGGCGCCCGGGGAACGGGGTCCCCCAAGCAAAGAGAGGCAGAGCAGGGGGGTGCAGGTGGACCCATGGCCAGGCAAGAGAGGCACAACAGTAGCTGCAGGAGAGAAGGGACAGGGCACTGGAGAACGCCCGCACCAACGGGACCAGGGAGGGCCGGGGGCAGCAACAGCACCAGGGGCACACCCCACACGCTGACAGCCACCACCCGGAAGAGCACCCGGACCCCTCTCTTGCGCTAGACCCTCCCAGGTGAACAGGCCCTTTTGGAAGCCTCAGGAGTGCATATGAGCATCCACCAGGAAGTGGGGAAGGAGGGGATCCACTCCGGCGGCCGCAGCTTCCACAGCTGGAAGGTCCTTCACTGATTGAAGGGTGGCGAGCTCCACAGCAGAGGGGTCCCTGGTCTGGAGTGGGCCACCAACCTCGGGGGACAGAAAGCCCAGGTCCCACAGGAGGCCCCCCACATCTGAGGGTGCATGCAGGATGCCGCGGGCATGCAGGAGGGTGGCGGTGTACAGGGCAGGAACAGGGGGATCCCCGGACCGCAAGGCAAGGCCGAACCTGGGTCGCTCCATCAGCAGGTGAGCCGCCGTTAACTCCGCAGCAGTCCATGGTATGACAATGGCAGCCAGGTGCCCCCAAGGAGGCTGGCACAGGGGGGAGAAGCCAAGCTTGAGGGAACAGTCCCGGCATGCTGGGGCACCGACCTGGTGTCCCATCGTCCACATGTACCATGACAGGAGCCGAAAGCCATCCTCCACCGACAGGGGGTCACCCACCAACACCTGAACATTGGGGCTCATCCAGAGGGCCACCAACAGCATGTCTGCACAGGGCAACCACCCCTCCCGTACATCCCCAGCTGAGGGCCCCGCAGAACAACCGGCCATGGCAGGAGTGGGGCCCGCTCCGGTGAAGCAACAGGCGGGAGACGGAGGGCTGCAGTGACTGGGATGAGCATGTAACGAGTGGCTACCCTCGCCCACAGGTGGCCTTGCATGCCAGAGATAGCCCAGCCCACTGGGGCCGGGGTGCCGCAACCCACACACAGAACAGAAGAGATGCATCAGAGGTGCCAGGAGATGAGGGAGCCCACGGCCGGGCACTGCGCCAGGCCAAGGAGCCGAGCCAGGCATTATATCCACACTGCGCACAGCTGCAGCATGCAAAGGCAGGGGGGACTGTAGTGCGGGTGCGGAGGCAGCGGTACCCTGGGGTGCGCACGGTCCCACCCCCACCCCACCCCCAGCGGGCATGCGGCCGGCGCACTCGCGAGGATGATCATCTGGGCCCGGCAACCAGTGGCTGCCCCAGCACACCCCCAGTGCAGCACCAATCGGTGCCCTGCCCCCACCGGGCTACACTGTACATAAGTGACCCAGTGCAGGCGGTCGGGCATGGGGCAGAGGGGCTGTAGTACAGGGTTGAGCAGCATACAGAGAACGGCGACACCGACCTGGGTGGACACAGAGGAGCACCTGCGATGCCAGGGGAGAGTGGGCCGTGGGCACAGGCCATACAGCAGAGCGCGCTGTGGCCAGGGCACGTGCCAGCGGGGGGTGGCTGGGAGTGGGGAGCTGCGGAACCATGCTGCCGGGGGCGAGTACCCACAGCCCAGGGACGTGCTGCTGCAACTCCTGGGCACAGCCCTCCTGCTGCTGCGCATGCTGCTACAGCAGATAGCCCTGCTCCACCAGCCGAGATGAGGCTCCGTCCTCCTGGGGGCATGGCAGCAGAGGCCAGCAAACCTCAGGAAGGCAGTGATCGTGCGATGGGTGAGGCGGGCAGCCATCCGATGCCGTGCCCTGTTGGGCTCCGTGGTGTCCCAGCAAGGCCAGCTCGTCCTGGCCCAATGGACCCTCAATGTGTACGCCTGCCGCATGACCCTACAACAGCACTGGTCATGCTCCTGCACCAACAACTGGGGGGGAGAACATGTTGGCCACCCGGATGGACAGGGAATGGTCGGACCACTTCCGGATGCCCCGCTCCCTCCTGACCCGCTTGGGGGAGCTCCTCAACCCCCACCTCTGGAGGTGGGAGATGAACATGCGCTTCCCGCTGCCACCAGGGATGCGCGTGGCCATGGTGTGGTGGCTGGTCACCCTGGATTCCTGTAGGAGTGTTGGGGAGCAGTTCAGGGTGGGCACTGCCACCGTGAACAGGGCCCTCCACGATGTGTGTGACCTGCTCGTGGAGCTCCTCTTGAGCGGGTCATTCAGCTTCGTGACCCTGAGGAGGTGATGTGTGGGTTTGAGGACATGGGGTTCCCTCATTGCATCAGTGCCCCCCCCACCATGGAACCACCCTGAGCCCCCCCCCCATGATTCCCCCGTGATGGGAGGGGGTGGTTAACTTTGGGGGCAACCACGCCCCCCCCCCTTGGCTGCACCACCTGGGCTCACAGGCTGGTGAGCCCTAGCTGCAGCTGACTGCAGGGATCGCTGACTGGATGGCCCGGCTCCCCTGTTATCCACTGGCCGCTCCATCCTGGCCTCCGCTGACAGCCCCTGCGAGGAGGAACAAGAATGGCGTAAGCGATCGTCATGTGCACCTATCTCTGTCCCACCCGAGGAGCCCCCTATGCCCCACACGAGCATAACACGTAATGTGGAGCAACCCCCTATGAAGGGGACCCTTGTACAGACCCTCCCATGGTAGTATGAAACCTGCACAGGCCAGACCTGCTTACCGGAGCTGGTACACTTGGCTGCGACCACGGCTGTGGCTCCACAGCTCCTGTGGTGGTTGTCTACACTTACAGGTTTACACAGTCACACATTGTCCAAATATTGTTCATATCAATTACTAGAAGAACGTTTTGGTGAATTAAAAGTCCTTGCAAATGACGTGTTTTTCTCCAAAAGGAAGTAATTTTTACTATGATTTTCGATTTTAAACTTTGCCTGTACTTATATGATTGCCAGATATTTCACTTCTGTGCCATTAAAATATTCTCACAGGCCTCAGCTTTTGTTCAAATTTTGTTTCAAGCCTCTATCATCATTATTTCCCGAGATATTGGCCTCAGAAGTGGGGATGGGAACGTTTTTAGCCACCATTTTGAATTAGGGCAGACATCTTGAAATCAAACCACATGGTAAATTGACAACATCACTTTTCCATGTCTATGGGACACATACAACATGAAACACGAAAGCACAGCTCTGGTAAAAAAAAATTTTTAAAAAATCCCATGGCTTCTGTGCCAGCCTCTGGTCTAGCAGGTTTGTGCTGAGAGCTGTCCAAGTGCTGAAAGTAGAGCCACATTGGTTGGTGAAAACCTGGGACTGAGCTAATTCTCCTAAAGGAAGAAACGATGGTGAGTACAAGGTGGCACACAGATGGAGGGTGTCAGCACAAGCATCACGTGTACATCCACAAGGTTTTTCTGCTATGAATCTGCCTGCAATGGTGACCCAGTATCTGAAAAACCTAGCAAGACAATGGTTACAACCGGGGGAAACTTCCCTGATCAGCTATTGGAGTTAATTGTGCTGAATCAGCTCTTCCATATATTTCTGCCATCAATACAATGTGTAAGATGGTTCTGTCCTGAAAGACAGGAGTCAATGATCACAACAGATGAAGCCTTTTTCAGCCTTGGGTGGGGTGATCTCCTGGAATGGCAGTCAAACAAACAACAGACTTCCCACCAATGGAACTTAAGGAAGATCCCATGATCTCCACAACAGTCAAGGCCAGAGAAACCTCTAGAGGCAAAAGAGACACCTGAAGAGGCAAAAAAAACAACACTTTGCATCAAGAATGGCAAGACTAGATTGGGCTGGTGGAATGACATGGCCATAGTTTGAAGACGTGAGAAGACCCTTGCGTTGTGATATAATGGACTGTAGCTTTTGGGCAGCATACTTCAGGCAGGTAGTCTCGATGGACTCTTCAGATGAGATCCAAATTCCTGAGTGGCCATGCATCAGGAAAGGATGGTTAGAGAGAGAAACTCAATGTTCTCATGAAGAGGAGTTTAAAATCATACAAGTGCTTTTTAACCATGTGACAGACAGATTATTGATCTCCGCAGTAAAGCGTCTGGCCAGTGGTTTGCGCACGGAACAGCACTCCTTAGGCTGAGATGTATGAATCCCCAGGGAAGAGGGGAATGCAGAATACCTGAAAGGAATTCAGGCATGTGACAGAAACAAAGGAGTACAGATTATTTATTACATTTTTATCCTGCCCTTCTCCACAGTCTCAAGGCAGCTCCGCAGTCTCAGCAACAATGTAAAATACATTAAAATCCTCTAAACATCACCATCCCAGCCACCCTAGCCACCCTGCAGATAAGAATGCAACATGGAAAAAGAAAATGCAAGTGGACCTGCAACCTATCCTGCAAAAGCCTGCACAAGCCATACAACATGTGCCAACCTGGCAGAGCACATTGACCCAGACAGAAATGACAAAGACATCAACCAAGACCACGACAACAAATCATTCCTAACAACAGTCCCAATTGGAGAGAAAGAGCTGGTGAATTTGGAACTTGACAGTTTTAACTTAAAGATTGAAAACAATACTTTAGAGGTTGAGAACTGACAAATGTGTAAGATTGTCAATGGCAATCTTCCAGGCAGGGCAGGATAAAAGCTATGAAGATTGATCCAAAGAGAAAAATGAGAGGAGTCGCTGAGAAAGTCAGACTGGCACCTTAGTGGGAAGGGGGGAGCTTAAGTTTGTCACTTTGATTTATTTGGGATTTTCTGAGCTGGGGCTTAGAAGGTGAGAAGAGCCAGCTTCCCAACACTGGACCCCACAGAGATAAAATATGAAGCTCTTTGAGCAGAGCCAAGCAAAACAGAGTTATTTTTTGGAAAGGTTTTTCTTTATGAGACAAGTCTTATGGGCAATGAGGGGAAGGGTGGGTGACAGAGCTCCTTTGTCTGTCACTCTTAGCCCACCCCTTCTTGGACTGCAAGAGCTTTGGGTTCAGAAACCTGAGGACTCTGCAGAAGACTGACAAAAAGGCATTTCTGGCAGAGCAGGCGTTTGCTGGGTGCTGTTCCAGTGCTGAAGAAAGAGCCAGTCCAAGACTGAGCTAATCCCCCAAATGGGAAGCACTGGCAGCCAGTTATGGGAGAAGCCATGCATTTTGGGGCTCTTCCAAATTGCCTTGTACCAACGTGAGTACCGATGCTGCGAAAGTCTAGAAGCAGGGCAGTCTCCCCCAAGCCTCCAGGCCCATTTCCAAATCAAATCTGGGGGTGCTATTGTTGCCAGGCTGGGTTTTTGTTTGCCGTTTCTTTCCTTGTATTACTCGTTAAGTGATTTCTGGCATCTCTATCAGACACAGCTTATTCTTCTCACACTCATAAATATTTCCAAATACTCTTTTTAGCACAGGCTTAAAAGAGATCTTTGAGAGTGCCCATTATTATTTTAAACTTTTATTAGGATTTGTTCTCGGAACTGTCTTTACCTATAGGAATCCCGATTGCTTTTACAGTTGGAGATTCAGTCTGACTTGCTGGACAACATTAGCCAGTGTGAAGCTTTCTCTGGACCAAGGTTCTGATACAAAGCACCTTCAAAGAAGGTAACTAAAATACAGGTATCAGGTTTTTCCCCTACGCCTCTTGCATGTTTCATTCCCATTCCCTTTGACATTTACGCGGACATTTCTTGCTCCAATTCTTGAGGCGTTACCATGGCGGACAAATAGTTTTTAATGAGCAGCTGCTCAAATACCTCTCTAGCTGCCAGTTCATTTTGTACTTCCAAAGGAGAGGGAGAGGGTCTCCTGGTGAATACAGCAGCGGCACGCACTGATGAAGATGCATGTGCAGAAGACCCAGCTCACTTTCTACTTTCAGACAATAAGCACTCCTGTTTGACTTACATCACGGCACAATTTAACTGCTGTTCCCTGGGACCATCCCAGAAACCATCAAATCTAAAAGCTTTAAATATTTATCTCTCGTTACTCCTCCATCTTCCTAAATAAAATCCAACATTATTCTGGTTCTCAGTAAGCACATTTTCTAAGTGATTAAACCCCCCCACCGAATAAGCAAACATTAAGGTCCTTTTCACACGAGATGCCCCCACACATCTCCACTCAGTTTCACTCCATGGAGATGGGTGGAGGTGCCCGTGGGAATGCCACAGCGGGTGGGTGGGGTTGCATGCATGCTGCCCTGCTCCACCAATCTCCGCCTATCGCCCATGCATGGAGCAATGGACTCCAATGCCAATTGCTCTGTGGGTGGAGATGGGTGTAGGAGGTGGGTGCGGGGATGGGTGCTTGCCCACCTCCACCCACCCCAGGCACACACCCATCCCCCACCCACCACAGCCCATTGGAAAAGGGCCTAAGTAACCACTTCTATGCGGCCCCAAAGCTTGTACTTGCACTTGAGACTTCGCATCTACATGAATGTTAGACCCCTTGTCTCTCCCTCTGTTCCCCTTCCTAAGTCTCTCCCCCAGCTCCTGTCTCTCAGATTGTAAGCCCTAGGGGCAGGGACCGTGTCTATTTTATTACTTTGTAAAGTGCCAGGTACACTGCTGGCGCTATATAAATGTTTGTTAATAAATAAATAAAATAATAAAATAATAATAATAATAATAATAGTACTAATTATCAAAGTGGCACCTGGGAGAGAAAAATGTCTCAGCCCTTCTCCAAAGTCTTCACAGAGGAACTCTTTCCCCATCTGGCTACTCTCCACACACATCTTTCAGGAGGCTCAGCGATCCAGGAAGATTTGGGATGCAAACCTGTAGCCTCAATTCCTCCCTCTATAAAGTTTCTTTTAGGGTTATACATTCCGTTTCCAAGGAAACACATTTCTTAGGTAGAACAGTATACGCTTATGAACCAAAGATTGTAAACTCTCGGGCAGGGACCGTGTCTATCTTATTCTTTGTCAAGCGCCAGGTACATTGCTGGCGCTATATAAAAGCGTATCATAATAATACTAATAACAACATAGACTATTGCTTTGGAAGAATTGGATAACACTCTGCATGACTCACCTCTCCAGATGAATTTACTGCGACCCCCTCTGCCTTCCGGATATTCCCATTCTCTTCAGAGTGGGGAAAGTTGGGGCTGAAAACCATGAGGTTCTTCTCTGCAGTACTGCCTCCCCCAACGCACAAGTTCCGGCTGTTTCGCTGAGAATATGACCAGCTCCCCACTTCGCTGGCACAGACAAGTCCACGGTTCCGCCCCATTGCGTTGGACTTTGAGTAGCAGGAGCTGTCGCCAATCATACAATGCCACATCATGGATGGGGGCGGGAATTTGGTCAGGCCAGGGGAGGGTGACAGGGCAGGGCTGGGGGCCCGCTCCTGTGGCTGGTGCCTCAGCCTGCCCCACCATGGTGGAAGCTCCTGCCCCATGGGGAAAGGAGGGGCTGCCTAGATGCTCAGCTGTCTCTGCTGACCCCACAGTGTGGTGACTGCACTTGTCGGCCATGGGGTCATGAGGAGATTATTTATTATTTATTATGTATTATTGATTAATTATTAATTAATTATTAATTATTAGCAAGCATTTATATAGCGCCGGTCCCTGCCCTAGGGCTTACAATCTGAAAGATCGACCCTCTGAAGCTCTTGTAGCTGGACCCATTGTCAGACCACTATAAAAAATCCCAGCAACGGGGATCGGGGAAACTAGATACCATTTCCACAAAAATAAAAAAAAGCCCAAAGGCAATCAGTAAGAGCCCTGCAGTGTGATGAAGCAGTTGATGGGCTGTGAATGTGGTTTCTCCCACTGTGCCGTATGTCTCCTTGTTTCACTGAGCTCTGTCTACCTGTTTTGTGTCTCTGTCTCCTCTTTCTAGTCTCCTATATAGATTTGTTATGGTTTTCTACAAACCTGGCAAAATGCAGCCCTGAGCCATAACTGGGTACCACAAATATTCCTTAGTACTGCTACTAATAAAAGCTGCCATAGAAGCAGGAAGTAATGAAGTCATAATATTGGCAAGAAAGCAAATAGAAATATACACTAACCTCATCATTCTACAGAGTTTAAAATGAGAAAGGCAAAATGTACAAGATTATCCGTTCTAATATAGGCAATTTAAAAAAAAGAAAGGTCTGGAGATAATCCACTATTATAAAAAAGGCACATTTTCCTCCCAAATCGAAGTTATTAGATGGATATAGAAAAACTCTTTTTAACTTTAATGGGAGTAAGGATTTAATCGATGTTTCATACTTCATACTTTATCATTAGATGCAGGAAAGGGAACTCAGCGGGTTGAATGGAACAGGAAAAAACAAAAACGGAATGTTTCTGGATTTGTCTCCACTTGAAATGAACAGTTATATTCAGCTATTTCTATGTTCTCTCTCTAAAAGCCATTTAATAAAAAAGACAAAATATACTCAATAATTTTCTATAAATTCATAAATCTTAGGCAGTAAAACCCATGCTACAAATGTAATTATGTTGGAAAGAACCCAACAATTAAAACCAGACTTTTTTTGCTCATTGACGAAACTAACCATGAATATTGATTTTGAATTAAATCTCCCATCTAAAACTGATGAAGGGAGCCGATTAAGCTGTGTTCCAAATCCATACAGTAATTGCAAACATCAGAACACATCAGTCCATCAAAGTGAAAAAGTTGCATGAATATGAAAATACAGTAATAGATCATACTCACTATCTGCTTTTTAAAATCTCAGATCATTCCATATTATTTTAAGGGAAAGTGTTTAGTGCTCTTACAAACATAAAAAACACCACTTATCTTCAAAGAAAAGAGAATCAACCCTAAAAGCAACACCGCCTCTCCTCACAGCATCTATTACCATTTTGTAATGTCAAACAACTTCCGGTTTTTTTTTATCCAAGGCGGAAGCAATAATATTGTACCCCCAAGATTCCATAATATTAAAAATTAAAACCCCTCGATGTTTGCTCAGACAGTATTGCTATATTGCTTTTATTCTCTAAATCCTAATGATTAAAGAGCCATCCTATGTTTAAAAATATTTAAGAAAAAAACCCATTTCCTCATTTTAAAAATGAGATCAGCTTCATAAGAACTATCTAAAAGACTAACCTGCCCAGATGTGATTGAGGTTAACTCTGGCTGTTGCTCCATGTTGTCTACAGGGAAGGTAAGATTGGGAGTGAAAACCATGAGATCATTCTTGGCGGCAGCAGCTTCCCCTACACACAAGTTCCGGCTGTTGCGCTGGGAATACGACCAGCTCCCCACTTCGCTGGCACACACCAGTGTGTGATTCCCAGCAGAGTACATCAGAGCGGTGTCCGGCTGACACCTCATGGCGATGTAGAGGATAATCACCAGCAGGAACAAACTCGACACCGAGCAAATGGCGATGATCAAAGAAACATTCATGTCAACCATGGGCCCCTCACTCACTCCCGTTTCCTGGGGATCCGGCTGCCCCGCTTGGGCGCTCTCCACCAGGGAGACACTCACGGTGGCTGTCGCTGACAGCGCCGGCTCCCCATGGTCCTTCACCACAATCACCAGACTCTGCATTCTCCCATCGGCCTCATCCAAGGGCCGGGTGGTGCGGATCTCCCCACTGTACCGCCCCACCCGGAAAGGCACCGCTGGGCTCCTCGGCTCCTGCAGCTCGTAGCGAAGCCAAGCGTTGTAGCCAGAATCCGCATCCACCGCCCGGAGCTTGGCCACCACGTGCCCTGTGCTCGCTGAGACCGGAACCAGCTGCAGGGGGCTGGTCTCTGCTGCTGCCCAGGATCGGATGCTGGAGGAGGTGGAGGAGGAGGAGTGATGAGGGGACACTATGGGCACGTTGTCATTCTCGTCGAGGATAAACACCTGCACGGTCACGTTCCCGCACAAGGGGGGCAGCCCCGCGTCCTTGGCGGTGACTTGGAACTCCAGCAGCTTCAGCTCCTCATAGTCAAAGGGCTGCAAGGCATAGAGCTTCCCGCTCTCCGACTGCACCGAGATGTAGCTCGAAAGGGGCTTCTCTGCCACACTTCGCTCCACCACCGAGTAGCTCACAAAGGCGTTTTCCTGCAGATCCGGGTCCCAGGCCGACACCGTGAAGATAGGAGCCCCGGGCGGGTTGTTTTCCTTCACAAAGACCGTGTAAACGGGCTGCGGGAAAGCAGGGGCGTTATCGTTCACATCCGCGATGGGCACCAAGATGCTGCTGGTGGCTGAGAGAGGGGGGAGCCCTTCATCTCGGGCTGTGATGAGCAGCTGATACTGAGAGACTCTTTCCCGATCCACAGCCTCCTCCAGCACCAGCGAGTAATAATTCTTAAAGGTGGAGAGGAGCTTAAAGGGGAGCCGCGGGGAGATGGAGCAGGTGACTTTGCCGTTGTCCCCGGAGTCCTTGTCGGAGACACTGATCAGGGCCACCACTGTCCCTGGGGGAGCGTCCTCCAGCACCGGCACCGAAAGGGAAGTCACTGACACCTCGGGGGGATTATCATTCACATCCAGAATCTCCACCAAAAGAGTACATTTTCCAACCATTGGGGGATGCCCTTTGTCCATAGCTTCAACTTGGGTTTCATACAAATTCACATCCTCAAAATCTAGTTTCTTCTTAAGCCTGATTTCCCCTGTATTTTGATCTATGATAAAAGTTTCCTTTAGTGCGGGAGCCACCACATTACTAAAGGAGTAGGAAAGGTCCTTATTAACTCCGTCATCCAAGTCTATGGCTTCCAGTTTAATGACCAATGTTCCATTCGCTACATTTTCTAACAAATGCACTTCATAAACCGACTGATTAAATACAGGTGCGTTATCATTTGTATCCAACACAGCGATCACCAGTTGTACTGTGCTTGTGAGCTCTGGTTTGCCTCCATCCGTGGCTGTGAGTAATAAATGGTGCACTGGGGACTCCTCCCTATCCAGAGAATTTTTAAGAACAAGTTCTGGTGGTTTGTTTTTCTCATGATTGCCTTGTGTATCTAAAGACAAATGGTCATTCGGGCTGAGCCTGTAGGTGATCAGGGAGTTAGTCCCGATATCTGCATCAGAAGCGCCCTCTAGTGGAAAACGCGAGCCCAGCGACCTTGATTCCCATATATCTAAGTTTTGTTCATTTACAGAAAAAACGGGCGCATTGTCATTTATATCCTTAATCTCCACCTCGACATGAAATCCCCTCAGGGGTTTCTCCACCAGCACCTCCAGGTGAACGGCGCACACGGGGCTCTTGGCGCACAGCTCCTCCCTGTCTATCCGAGAATTAACAAACAGGATCCCGTTCTGCACATTTACCTCGAAATAGTCTCTCCTGCTGCTGCCGCCGCCGCCGCCGCCGCCGCCTGTGGAGGAGGAGACCATCCGGAACCTGCGAGACACCAGCTCCCCGACCTCCAAGCCCAGATCCTGGGCGATGCGGCCCACAAAGGTGCCGTGTTTGGATTCCTCCGGCACGGAATAATGGAGCTGCCCGCTGCCCACCTCCCAAGCCGCCTGGAGCAGAACCAGCTGCAGCAGCTGCCTCGTCCCCATCAGGGAGTCTCCCCGCAAAACAGCCACGGCAGCAATGCAGGTTTAAGAATCTGCTGTTACAGAGGACGAAAATGGAAAACAAATTCTAAATAGATATTCTCTATGTTTTGCAAAGCAGTAAATCCAGTTAATTGGCATCAGGGTTCTTCCTCCAGTTCCAGGCACTGAATGGCGTCTGAAGACGCGGGGATCTTTGTTTTGTACTTCCTCCTCAAACGATCTTTTATGGTCAAGAGTGACACCATGTGCCTAAATGTAGAAATGCAATGAAAACTGAATTTTTTCCTTGTATTGATTTATTCTGGAGAGGAGGCGATTTGAATGATTTCTTGTATTGGTCAAAACACCACCAGGGATAAGAAAAAAATATGCCAATTAAACCTCTTTCACCAAAAATGGAGTAATTCAAAAAGGATATAAAACATATGCACACACGAAAAATACATATATAAACAAATGACTATATTCAAATTTATACAAATTAATACATTGTTACAATGAATATGGCAACATGCAAACCTAGAATGTACAAATCACAAGAGCAAAATGAATTCAAAGCCCCAACATCAATAGATAAGTAATCCAATTGCAAGAACAGATCTATTAATATTAATATTTCTAATTATGATAACTAGGTCATGGTAAAACAGTGTTTTAAACAAAACTTCACATATTAAAAATGTGTGTTTTTTTCACCTTGTGGGTGTTATTTCAGATCATTATCCCTCATTTTGAAAGCTGCATTCTTCAAAAATCTAGTTTTTCTATTATCTTTAATACTCTTCTTTTTTCACATCACAGTGTATTTTTTATCATCATCCTTGACGTATTTGGTGCCCATATTAATTTTTAAAACTCCTTTTTAATTGTCTCATCTTCAGGAGTGATGTGCTGTCCCTTATTAGGCTGGTAATGGGGATTGTAGATTCTGGAAATAAGCTCTCTGCTTACCTCTGTCAAATCATATAGCAAATCTCTCTTCTCTGGATTCAGCCTTGTCCTGGCCCCCTGCTAGAGAGACATCTAGTCTTCCGTGTATGGAAATCAGACACTGGTCTTTTCAGATCTAAAACACTCGTGTCATTGCTGGACCGATCAGCATCTTATACTAGGGCAAAAATGATGCTCTCTTTTGCTGTTTCTGTTCCTGGATGAAAAATACCATGCATGAACATTGGATTCTTGTTTTACCAGAGATAACACTTGGGTGTGTGTGTGTGTGTGTGTGATACAGACTAGAGGAGCAAAAAGAGTACTCCGAAATCACTTTCAGCAGTGCTAGCAGACAGAAAACAGGGGAGGCTACAAAAGCTCCGCTCATCTGCCCTGTTCCAGACATGGCATGTTCCCTAAAATTATTATAATATGAAGTTTAATAACATGTAACACTTTGTCTAAGGGAATACCCCTTAGACAAAGTGAAGTCATTCTCCCTAAAGTCAGGAGGCTAAACTACACAGCAGGCTGTAGTGGTACAACACTGAAGGAGGTAGGCTCTTCAAGGCACTAGGTAAAGGACTCGGCGATACAATTGGTGGAGGATATCCAGGACTTAGCCACAAGAAGTCTCTCCGGTATAGTGAGAGGATGTATGGAGGAAGTACATAAGGGGAAGTCCGAGGAGCAAAGTTCTTACACACTGTATTTAAAAAGTAAAGAAGAGGAATTTTACATGTCAAACAAAGCAATGGTTACATGGCTGCAGCCTGCAAGAATAATGATTAATCAAGAGGATTCTTTCTAATAATACAAACAATTGAACCAATTTCTACACTAATTTCTTTGGCAAAACTCTTAATACAATGGGCATTTCACCTGACTGTGATATTTAACCATTTTCCGTATTTTTGTATAGTGCTGGTGGTGTCCCTATTCAGTCATCATCACTGTCATTTACAACATACTCAGTGGAACGGGATCACCTTTGGGATCCCTCAGGACTGGAGAAAGACAAGTACAGTCCCTATTTTGATGAAAGGACAATAGAGGTCCCTAGGCAGTATTGACTAACTAGTATTGACTTCAGTATCTGGTAAAACACTAGAAGAAATAATCAACCAATCAATATGTAGACCCATGGAGGCATGGAGGTGTGAAATATCCAACACTGGGTATGTTTAAAAACAACAACATATCAGACCAAGCATTTCCTTTTTTGAAAAAGTGACAGGATTAGCAGACAGTGCAGTGGGGATGCAGTTGGTGTAATATACCTTGAGTTCAGTACGGTATTTGTCACAGTTCCACATAACATACTTATAAGCAAGCTAGGGCAATTTATTTATTTATCCCACCTTCCCTTAAAAGG